>JAENPR010001536.1:0-142043 GCA_018135685.1 Themeda triandra | reverse complement strand
GAAAATAAATTTGTCATGATGCTTACGATTTTGCTTTATTCTCGAAGGTATACTTATTCAAGGTTCAGTCTGCAGTTATGGCGAAGTGTGATCATTCAAACACATTGCACAGCGCCAACGTAAATTTTTCCTCCGGCAAAATGTTTGCCGAAAAACACATTGTCAAAATGTGAACTAAATGTGATAAATTTTTTTATGATTTATAGATAAAGGATTCGTTAAGTGTGTTCCCCTTTTGTTACACATGGTCTTCTTAACTGGACCCACAGGTACGATGCTATTACATACTTCAAGTACCTTGACACATTGATAGTGTCAACACATTGACAGTGTCAGAGGTTGTGCAATCTGTTTGGATACTTGCTAAATCAGGCCAAAAGATATTTGAGCTTCCAAAAAGACGTATTATAACATACAGTGAGAACAGATAGATGGTGCTAAGGTTAGCATAGATAATAAGCAGTGGCGGAGCTCGCCAGGAAACTTAGGTGTGGCAGACTTTGGACAAAATATTTTAATGATAATAGAGCTCTGCCGAACATATGATTGTTGTGTTACCAAATTCCCAAATTAGATAATTGTCTGTGATAATAATAACGTGAACAAATCAGAATGCAGTAATGCACCTCGCCCACGGCCATGCGAGCAACCAAAGCTAGCATCCCTCACCTGCTCTTGCCGCCACCATCCTCCATGCGCTCACCTTCATCTTGCAGGCTGGCACGACGGCACCGCCATAGCAAGCTGGCAGTGGCAGGCACCCACTGCAATTTAGGGGCACAAGCGCTGCCCTTCTTGGGCTATGGCTCCTGGCCGTGGCAGGCGACGGCGGCGTGCTATGGCTGCGACGGCGGCGTGCTATGGCTGTCTGAGACACGAGGTAGACGGCGGTGGTTCGCACGCAGCTGTTGCGGTGAAGCGGAATCAGGACGATTTGGGCTGCTAGGCCGCTTGGGGCACATGCCACTTGGGCTGCTCGACCGATGGGCTATTGGCCCTTAACCTTCATATTCCCACAGCCACGAACACGTTTCTGGCTATAGCCCACGCCGCGCGCCGCCAGACGCCGTTGCATGGAGATGCCGTAGGTGAGGAAGAACAGAGAAGTACTAGGGGCTCCCTAGAACTTGCCAGCGGTAGGTGTGGCGGCTGCCACACCTTGCCTAATGGGGAGCTCCGCCTCTGATAATAAGTCCACAAGCAGCTAAAAAAGAACATGATTCATGTTAGAGGTCACTATGTTTAATATATTTTTTTTAGAAGGGCGGCAAGAAAGATTCTCACTATGTTTAATATATAGACTACTTTCTGTATGTTGTATATGCTTTCATGAGACTGTTCCCAATTTGTAAGTTTTCTGTATGTTGTATATGCTTTCATGGGACTGTTCCCAATTTGTAAGATCCATTTCACTTTGTATCAAATAAAGTTGCTCCTGTCAATACCGAATTTCTATCACTGTTCTTATTTCATCCAAATTGTTCTCAACCAGTTTATAAGTATATCTATTGGCGCTCCTTATTGCATGCTTTTCACCGCCAATTTGATTTGAAAATAGTCTCCAAAACTTAGTAATAGGGTTTTACGCTAACATATTCCACGAGTTTCGGTGATTGTCGCTTACAGGAAGAAAACTCCGGAAATTCACACAAATGGGCCAAAGCACACAAGAAAACCATGAATAAAAGGGTGGCCCATTTGCCTAACAATTGTGAGTCTTAAACATGGGCTAAAATGCCAAACATAACCCCAAGAGCTGGAAGACCAAAACCCGGTCCAACTCCATCTCAGGCTGGATGAGTGGGCTTCGGTAAACAGGCCATATCTCACTCATACGGACTCCGATTCAGGCAAACGAATATGCGTTGGAAAGCTTGTGACGAGGCCCACGTGCCTGCAAAATTTGGGCCTCAGCCGAGCTACCCCTGGCGCGCTCGCGCCAGGGGCGCGGCCGCGCCAGCCAGGAGGCCAAACCGACCCAGTTTCATCCTGGTGGCCCATGTCGACAGCCCAATCACTATGGCAGTGGGGGTTTGTACATGGAAGGTACGAAACCACCTCTAGAGGTCAGTTTTGGTACTTTCCAAATGGGCATGGCCCTTTTGCATAGAGCCCCCTCCTCTCTTCATATAAAAAGGGGCTCTCTTTTCCTCTCATGGATCACACACCACAAGGGAGAGCTCCACCTCCAAAGTTCCAAGATGTAGAGTAGCACTAGCATAGTTGGGAGTGAGGGAGAGGATAGCTCAAGTTCCAGAGTAGTCCTCGGAGTTCCGGCACTCTTTGTATCGGACCTCTGTAAGACTTACGTTTTCAACAGAGTTATATTCTCTACATTACTGCAATGCCTTTATGCTTATCTAGTCATGCCTTAGTTCTTTAGCTAAGTACGGTTGGTATAGTGGTTCGCGCTTTGGCATGGGATCTCCGTTCGACCGAATGCTCTAGTTATTATATGTGGCTAGAGTAGTGACCTCTAGCGTAGACGTGGTGTCTGGGCTAGGGAGTTACCTGAGTTTGCGCCCAACCCCACGGATAGTTGTGGTAGCCCCGGGGGTGACAGCCCCGACCAGGCCTTTGTATTCCACCACATTCGGGTTGGTGTTTCATAGAGCTTTGGCGGCCTTCCCCCGGTTACCCCTTCCCAGTCTCTTCGAGAATCAGAAAGGTACCGATGCTCCGAAGTGTCCTGGCGTGACCTCTATTTTGACCGTTGCTTAGTTATCCCTTTGGTGTAAACTAGAATAGATCCGCAGTAATGGAGGAGAACATAGGAATCTTCACCTCTCCCGTTGACCTCCCAGCTTAGACTATCTACTTTGTTATCTTATCTAGAGTTCTCCTGTGTGTGTCATCTATCAAAACTCCAAACCGTATCCTTTACCCATCTTAAGCCTAGCAGGTATACTAGCTAGCAGATGTATGACGGTTAATTATCAACTTCTTTACCCTTTGCTTCCCTGAGGATAAATACGATACCCTGGAATACTCCTGGGTGAAAGCTACAACAGTATCCGTGCGCTTGCGGATTTCACTGTTTGCGTAACTTATACCAATTGGCTTTCTAGTGTCGTTACCTGGGATGGACTTAAAAACCTCCATACTTGGTAGCGACGCTAAGAAACGCCAACAAGCTTTCTGGCGTCGTTGCCGGGGAAGCAATTGGCGTAAAGATTTTGATATTTATCTTGATATCTGCTAACCTAGTTGCCACTAGCTTTTGTGGGTATTTTTATAAAAATCATCACGAGCCCAGGGTGCCTGATCGTTCTTGAACAATCAACTCTTCCACCCCGGCATCACATAGATAGGCATATATTTGTACATCCTAACTCTATGCAGATGAAGAGATGGTCGCCGTCATGAGAAAATAATCCCATCACAGGTGACGGAACGACTACATTACATCACTCACAATTCAATCACAAATTGTGAGGGATGAATCGATCAAGGTATGAGAGAACCAACCAAAAAATATATTTGATTTATCCTAATATTATTTTTTGCCACCGCATGTTTCTAGATTTGCATACATATCACTCGTTTAAATTTCCTTCTAATTCATGGCATGTTTGTTTGAATGCATTCATTCACTTCGCTTGCATTGCCTTGCATATAAAAAAATGGTTCCCCATTTCATCATTCAATGTTCGTACAGCCGTTTGACTCAATCTCATGTTCGTCAAGTCCATGCTTCCTTTCTCTATGCTAGTATGCTTTGGTTTGGGAGTGTTGGTCAATTGCAATGATCATACTTCTATAGGCTTTTTAAATTAAGCGTGGTGCTTAGGTTAAACCGCCTGCTTTATTCAAATGCGACATGGAGTCAAGTTTGATTAATTGAACCAAATATTGGTAGTATAGACTTTGGTTGTGTGCCTGGACTAACCCCTGCAGGAATTTCTCAAATCCATAAGGGTAAGTCTTTGAGATAAATTCACAACGGAGGTAATTGAATTTTATTTGGTGAACTTTGAATGAAACCTTGATCAAAAGAAAAAAATTAATCTCAAAATGGCTAAGCCAAAACCACATGAAGATCCCGATGGCATGGCAAAAACAACAAGTCAAGCATCCTCATCGATCTCCAGGATGAGATGATGCAAATGCAAGATCAAATGTCAATGGAGAAGTCCTTGCTCAACGGACTTAAAATGGTGAGCCCTTGCCGAAGGTAAATCGGTATTTACCTCATATTTGATTTCCAAACAACTTTTGATTTTGATTTCGCATGTTTACCTTTCCATCAAAATATTCTTTACATAAAAACCAAAAACAATCTTACCTTCAAAGTGCATAATAAAATTGTTTTTAACTATTTTTTCAAAATTTATATAAAAAAACCTTTTGATAATAATTTTTTATCATGTTTTTAAATAATAACCTCTCCCTATCTCCCATAGCAAAAAAAAAAAATCTTGGTGCTAGACAAAGTTCCCTTCGGGTATTTTTTTTCTCACTAACAATTTCAGAAACGGAGGATGAACATGTCTAGTAACATGGGTACTGCAACACATTGCAAGGAGATGCATCAACAATCACACTTGGTTTTTACCGTCAAATGACATAAAAATCCAAGTGTGGGGGACCCGACTGTCCACGCTAACACTCGGGCACGCTGGTTTGCACTCCTTTTCCTCACCCATGTTTTGCTCCTTAAGTTTGATCTTGTTTAAAAATGCTACACATGTTAATCAAACTTAATTTGTGAAATAAAATCTTGCGGCACTATGAGCTTGACTTTTTAAAGATTGGCCGGTATAAGCGTTATTCCTAGTTCATACACTTGTTACTTGTGGATACATCTTTACTAGGAAAACATGTTAACTGGGTTGTTGTGAGGTGAGATATGGCAGGACTAAAGTAATCCTTTCTTTTCTATGCATGCTCTTGGAGATTTCTATTTTGATAAAACATAAAATCGATAGCCTCACTTCTCCTCAGTGGTTGAAATTCCTACCAAGGCCATATGACATGCTTTACATACAAAATCCTAGTCATATGCTACTTGTTTGATCATTGAGTCAGGTTAGATTGTTGTGACCGATGTTAGATTATGGTCATGCACCCACGATCGAGATTCACTTGCACCTACCAAATAATTGCCGACTTTTACACTAAAAGTTGCGCACAACATGCACCCCTTTTGCCAAAATGCCAATTCTCACACTGAGAATTGCGCACCATTCCACCAAATAAAAATGCCAACCCTTACCCTGAGGGTTGCGCATCCCCTTAGTTGCCAAAAGTACTCCACGCATTCCATCATGACATCTCTCCATTTCATCATTTCCCGCATAAAATTATGGGCTATGTTCCTAAAAAAAAGAAAAAGAAATGGTTTTTGCCAAGGGGTATAAGAGGACAAGGGTCCCATCACTTAGACAGACAGAAATCTTAGATCCCCGTTAAAAAAAAAAAAAAAAAAGAAAAAGAAAAAAGAAAAGAAAAAAAAAGAAAAAAAGGAGAATAAATTTATATACTTCCTCTTTGTAGCCCATACTCTTTCAACTCATCATTCACCAATAAAGAGAGATTGTCATGATGCATGGAGTTCCAAAAATACCACAAATATAGGACCATTTCTTCTTCCCACACACTTGCACATCTCGATCAAGGTGTATGTCTTGCATCTTCGTCTGTCCGGTTTTTGACTTGGCAATATATGTGATTCAAGTACGCCCACTTTCATACCTACCCAAAACTCCACTCACAGCTTTAGTGGTAGGTTTTGAAAAAGGCACATATCTCAATTGCCTTCGGTGAGGAATCATACATATTGAGCGATTCGAGAGTACCATTAGAGGAGAAGTTTGAGCTATATGTTTTCATTTGCAAAAATTTATAAAAAACCTCCAAGTATGCTCCATAGAGAGAAAGTGATGAATTGGTGTCAAAGCCATTCCACTTTTCAACCGCTCAAGGTGACATGGTAGACACTTTGAAATCCACAGGTATGAGGAATGACATGGAATATCATTTATGCTAGCATCATATCTTTCAAAGTCATGTTCCATAGTTACACTTAACTTTGCTCGAGGACGAGCAAAGAATAAGTGTGGGGGAACTTGTTGGCGCTCCTTATTGCATGCTTTTCACCGCCAATTTGATTTGAAAATAGTCTCCAAAACTTAGTAATAGGGTTTTACGCTAACATATTCCACGAGTTTCGGTGATTGTCGCTTACAGGAAGACAACTCCAGAAATTCACACAAATGGGCCAAAGCACACAAGAAAACCATGAATAAAAGGGTGGCCCATTTGCCTGACAATTGTGAGTCTTAAACATGGGCTAAAATGCCAAACATAAGCCCAAGAGCTGGAAGACCAAAACCCGGTCCAACTCCATCTCGGGTTGGATGAGTGGGCTTCGGTAAACAGGCCATATCTCACTCATACGGACTCCGATTTAGGCAAACGAATATGCATTGGAAAGCTTGTGACAAGGCCCACGTGCCTGCAAAATTTGGGCATCAGCCGGGCTACCCCTGGTGCGCTCGCGCCAGGGGTGCGGCCGCGCCAGCCAGGAGGCCAAACCGACCCAGTTTCATCCTGGTGGCCCATGTAGACAGCCCAATCACTATGGCGGTGGGGGTTTGTACATGGAAGGTACGAAACCGCCTCTAGAGGTCGGTTTTGGTACTTTCCAAATGGGCGTGGCCCTTTTGCATAGAGCCCCCTCCTCTCTTCATATAAAAAGGGGCTCTCTTTTCCTCTCATGGATCACACACCACAAGGGAGAGCTCCACCTCCAAAGTTCCAAGATGTAGAGTAGCACTAGCATAGTTGGGAGTGAGGGAGAGGATAGCTCAAGTTCCAGAGTAATCCTCGGAGTTCCGACACTCTTTGTATCGGACCTCTGTAAGACTTACGTTTTCAACAGAGTTATATTCTCTACATTACTGCAATGCCTTTATGCTTATCTAGTCATGCCTTAGTTCTTTAGCTAAGTACGGTTGGTATAGTGGTTCGCGCTTTGGCATGGGATCTCCGTTCGACCGAATGCTCTAGTTATTATATGTGGCTAGAGTAGTGACCTCTAGCGTAGACGTGGTGTCTGGGCTAGGGAGTTACCTGAGTTTGCGCCCAACCCCACGGATAGTTGTGGTAGCCCCGGGGGTGACAGCCCCGACCAGGCCTTTGTATTCCACCACGTTCGGGTTGGTGTTTCGTAGAGCTTTGGCGGCCTTCCCCCGGTTACCCCTTCCCAGTCTCTTCGAGAATCGGAAAGGTACCGCTGCTCCGAAGTGTCCTGGCGTGACCTCTATGTTTGACCGTTGCTTTTTACCCTTTGCTTCCCTGAGGATAAATACGATACCCTGGAATACTCCTGGGTGAAAGCTACAACGGTATCCGTGCGCTTGCGGATTTCACTGTTTGCGTAACTTATACCAATTGGCTTTCTAGTGTCGTTACCTGGGATGGACTTAAAAACCTCCATACTTGGTAGCGACGCTAAGAAACGCCAACAATATCCTAACAAAAAGGCTCACTATCCTAGATGTATGTACAGCCACCATGAGAGACCTACCCTCCCCCTCCCACCACCACCCAAGCCTCACCACCACCAGCCCGCCGCCCCCCTCCCACCATCGTTGACCATGGAGTGCCTCTCCGGCGGTGACCTTCCGCGCCGTCGCCGCCATGCCGACTGTCGCCGACCTCGACTTCGCTCCGGGAGAAGCCTTCAGTGCAGTTGCGAGGGAGCGCTTCGGTTGTGATGTGAGTCCAAGATCCATCCTCTCCCCGAAATCATTTCATCTTGTGGCTAGCTTTGGCCGTAGTGCCATTAAGCTCGATGAGACCTCGGTTGCTTTGATTCTCCAATCTTGTTTGGGAGGACTCGCCAAGGATTTCAATGTCCTCCATCTCTCAGGATGGATGTTTTGCTTCTCGGTCACCTCCAAGGAGGTTGGTTTCATGGTCTATCGTTCTAAATCTTTCTCTTGCAAAGCTTTCAAGATCTTTTTCCATCTCTGGGGAGGGGGTGGCCCCAACTGGATTCGTGATCTTGCTCTCTGGCAAGCCGAAGTAGATTCTGAATGGACCAAGGTGTCCAAGAATTCTAAGTCTAAGAGCCATGCTCGTACCTCTCGTTTTCCTGATCCTCGTGCTCGACCCAATCTTACTCAGTCCTCTAGATCCTACAAAGCATCTCGCCCCATCATTCATCCTACTCCTCAGCTTCTGATCCCCTCCACTCGTGTTGTTCATCAGCAATCAGTTCTTGGTCATAAAGAGCGTGTTCTGCACTGGAGAGTTAAGGAAGGAGGAGCGAAATCAGCGGGAGCAATGGCTGGGAACTTGAATTCAAAATTTTCGGAGCCAAAGAAACGGAAGCACATCTCGGCCCAGGGAGACACTGAGGCCCATCCGCCCATGGGCTCAGCCATTGGAAACCTTCTCTGCACCAGGTGCTTGGCCCATGATCATACTTGGAAACGCTGCTCTCAAAAGGCCAGATGCCCAATCTGCTTTAATTACGGGCATGATTACAGAAATTGTCGACTCAAATCCCGCCAAAAGCAGATTTTCAGGATTGTTTCCAAACCAGAATGCGAGCAGACGGGTGCTACAGTGCAGCCCACCATAAATACAAGGCCGCCACAACCCCTGGACGGTTCCACTGACGCCTCCATTCCCCCACCTCCACCACCGCCCGCTACAGTGCCTCCCCCACCCTCGAGTTCGTCGCCGGAGCCATCCATGGCGAACTGGGCCGTCAACCCGATCCCGTTCATCCCCAGAGGCTTCGATCTGGTGGAGCGCGTCGCCCGCCCACCACTTCGCCATGAGGTCTTCGTCACAGGCTGCCACTACAAGCACAACGAAGACCTCGCCATCGTCAAGCTCGTCCTCGATGTGGACAAGAGGGACTTCGCGGCCACAGAGGCGGCAATCCGTGAGTACTTTCTGAATACGCACAACACTGAAGTTCTTGGAGTCTATCCTTGCCCGCTTGGTGCTGCCTATGTCCGTTTTGCTACCACTTTGGTTCGCAAGCGTTTCTTGGGGCCAATCTTCAGGCTGCGCAACAGATACAACATGTTCCTGATCAAACATGACGAGGCAGAGAACGTGCGCAGCTTTGATCTTGACAGGGAAGCTTGGGTCCTCCTCCTTGGAATTCAGGATGACCTGAAAACGGACAAGATCATCGCCAAAGCTGTGAGTGGCTTTGGGATCATGGTGGACTGGCTGGGCATCAACAGTCCGGGAGTGGCAGTGGTAAAGGTTTACCTCAATGACGATGCAAAGATCCCAGACTCCATCAAGCTTGATGCAGGCATCCCCGTCCAGGGCCGATCTTGGACCTGTGCGGTGTACGTGCTGAGAAGGAACAGCATTGCAATCCCTGAAGATGAAGAACCACTCAACCCGTTGGGACCAGCCCACCCTGTCCCGCCTCGCGCTCCAAGATGGATGGGCGAGGGGCCGGCTGGAGCAGGGGGGAACCAAAGCTCTGGAAACTCAGTTGACACCCCAGCTGGTAGCAATGGCTCGGCTATGATGGAAGAAACAGAACAGATGAGGGTGAACAGCGCTGACCGCTGGGTGATGCACATGGCCCCTAAAGATCTGAGGGCTGAAAGTGAAGAATCTGAGGGTCGCAGATCGGCAAGGCTTGCCATGCTCAGGGAAAGTCAGGGTCTGATCAGATCTGGGGTCCAGATAGGTATGTCTCTTGATATGAAATTTGATAATCATCTTACTAATCCTGTCAATCCTTTCTGTTCACCTGAACCTGAATCTGTTCTGCCTGTCCACTCATCTCTGAATATCTGCCGTGACCCAGGGACTGATCTTCACCTGAACACTGCAAGTGATCCCTCAGGCAGCAGCTCTGTCAGGTTTGGACCGGCCAGGCCCCATGATCCAATTATCATGACCACTGATGAGCACTGGCCCGATCTTCCGAGAGGTAACTCGTAAATTCGACTTGTGGAGATCTCGACGTTGGCGATCCGGCTTCAAATCAGACACGATTCGAACCCTGCAACCGTTACACCACAGCTCCAATGGTTATCAACCAAGCACGACTTGATTGACCTCGCCAAGAAGGCTTTTCCTGCAAGCGAATCGAAGCGCACAAGCAAGAAGGTTTAATCACGCAATCTAAAATTGCTAATATGAATGACGCGAATATCAATAGAGGGTTCAAGAACTCGATTCCAAAGGACTAATCGACACAAGGAGAAGATCAAGAACGGGGCCCCGATTCACCGTAAAAGGATTTGTCACCACAGCTTACAATGAATGATTCAGTTTCTCATTGGAAAACTAAACTCTAAACAAAACCCAAGTATCTAGCAGACGGCGGCTTAATTTATAGTCTAAGACGCGACCTAGGTTGGAGGCGGCCGGGGTTGGGCGCCACAACCCGGGCTTAAGGCCCGACACGATACATGACCAAGTTGGCCCAAATAGGTGACGCAGCACCTTGTCATGGTCACACAGCATGATCCACGAACCATCTGGAGCTGGGACCAGATCCAAAACGACGGCGTCGTCGTCCCCTTTCCAACGCATCCAAGAATGCCCATTTCGATAACGTATGAGGGAGTTATGGCCGAAACAGTGATGACGTGTCTGCTGAATCCGAGAGCGATGTGGCAGCTGAGTTGGAGACGAGTTGCAACTTTGGGATGACCATGGCGTAGGTGAGTCCAGCTTGGTGATGTCCTCATCATCCTCACTTTCTTGAATTGGAGTCATCCTCGACTCCATCTTGACGATGTCCTCATCATCCCCTCCTTCTAGAATTGGAGTCGTCCTCGACTCCATCCCATCAGCAACAATCTCCTGCAAAAGGTTAGTGACAGCAGGCAATACACCTGACATAATAGGTTGACAAAGCATAGTATAACATGGTGCATCAGGATTATCACATAACTCAGCAGTAGCAGAAGTTGTAGCAAGAAAAGCACCTCCTTTTAACTTAATCCCATCATGTTTAGCATTGGCGATTGGAGGTTTATTTTTAATTTCCTTAGCATGTTTAACAATATCCGTAGGCGACAAAGGCAGCAAAGTAATGTTCTTTTCCTTATGCATGAAAGTGTATGTATTAGTTCTACCATGGTGTAGGGCATCATTATCAAATTCCCATGGACGCCCTAACAAAATTGAACAAGCTTGCATAGGAACAACATCAAAATCAGCAGTATCATGATAAATGCCTGTGAAAAAGCTAATGCGTGCAGATTTAGTTACCTTAGCCATACCACTATTATTGAACCATTGAAGTTTATATGGATACAAATGTTGTCGTGTAGGCAATCCAAGTTTCTCAACCAAATCTGAACTCACCAAGTTGTTGCAACTCCCGCTATCAATGATGGTGAGAACACGACAACCCCGCACAATGAGATACATGTGGAACAAATTGTGGCGCTGGATCTTCATCTCTTCTTCATGTCCCACACGTGAACTCAATACACGCCGCACAAGAAGGCTCTCATAGCCTTTGGTGGCAGCCACCGAGTCAATTTGGATGGTGTCCTTGTCTTGATCGGCCTCGGTGGAATCTCGCATCAATGTGAGCAAAGCAAGGACTAATTCATCCTCAACATCACTAGTACTTACATATCCATCCTCGGTAGCAACGAAAGCACGACGACTGGGGGCACTCCTTCATGACATGTCCCATGCCTTTGCATCGGTGGCAAATGATTTGAGAACTGGGCGAAGAAGAACTAGGAGAAGCACCTCGAAATCCACCTTTCGCACATTAGACAATTTACTTACCCCGGAAGAAGATGAAGGTGTGAGTGACTCGCTCGTGCAGCAGGAATCTTGGGTGTCACCGGCTCGGAACGTTGCTGAAAATTCTTCCCAAAGGTAAGAACCGAAAGGCTGGTTGCGTCCCCGTACTTCGCATTCGCCTTAATAGCAAGATGATACAATTGGGAAAAATTACGCCATTCTTTGTAATCAAGAAGGTCCTGTATTTCACGATTTAAACCACCAAAGAATCTAGCACTAGCATCAACATCATCCTCATTTACACCACAACGTGCTAAACCAATAATCAATTCTTGATAGTATGCTTCTACTCCCTTATTTCCTTGTTCTAACTTTTGTAGTTTCAAACGTAAATCACGTTGGTAATAAGGAGGAACAAAACGAGATTTCATACGTTGCTTTAAAGCATTCCAAGTTTGAGGTACAAAGAAGAAAGATTATTAGCATTGCAAAGATCACTCCACCAAAACAAAGCAAAATTAGTAAACTCACTAGTAGCAAGTCTAACTCTATGCTCAAGAGAACATTATGAGAATCAAATTTTTGTTGAACAGCAAGTTCCCAATCTAAGTACGCCTCGGATCAACATTACCAAGAAAAGGAGGTAGGCTAAATTTAATTTTAGCAAAGGATCATTATTACCATTATTATTACCTCCCATACCGCGGCGATTGAAGTTGTAACGGTGACGGTCCCGTGCACCACCGTCGCATCATCATCTATATCACCAAAAGCATCTCGCATCCGCACCTTCTTCATCACGAGGAGGTGGACGGCGTTGCTCCATCTCGCTCAATGCGGGTGACCAAATTGTTCAAGTTGCACCGTAAGTCGGTCATGGCATTGCGTTGTTCAGTCATGAACGTTCCAAGCTCACCCTTGGAAACACACTCATTGAAATCCGTCGGAATTCCTGCCATGGT
The DNA here is from genome assembly GCA_018135685.1 of Themeda triandra. Classification (NCBI taxonomy): domain Eukaryota; kingdom Viridiplantae; phylum Streptophyta; class Magnoliopsida; order Poales; family Poaceae; genus Themeda; species Themeda triandra. Next base: position 129,375 of record JAENPR010001536.1, on the reverse strand, counting down.
TAGAAGATAGAAAATGACAACACCAAAGTATTATCCCTATCAACTAAAAAGGAACCAAGTGTTGGTGGTGAGGGTGGTGAAAGTGGAAAGCAAAACAGACGCGGCTTACCATCTTCTTGCCTGTATTCTTACCACAGCCACACAGGTGGTACAATCAGCCGGTGGGCTTATGGTGTAAAAGTTGCAGAGGAACCTGTGCTAACAGAAGAATATGTGGAGCTATGGGTAGGCACACTATAATCAACAAGGATTAGCAATTCACGAATGCAGATTCAGCTAAGTTCAATAAGCATCCAAAGTACAAATCCAATTGCTGGCTAAGACATGTCTAGACGTAGCGCAACAAGATGAAACAAAGGAAGATGGATAAAACTCACTGAATAAGCAAATAGCTCGGATTTTTCCTTTTACCTGAATATTCTCAGATTTTCCTAGCAGGCACTAGTAGGAATCAAACTTTTTTTTTCACTATTTTTTTTATATTTTTCTCTGAACAAGGATCTCAAAAGATGCAACCACAAAAATTGACACCTACAACTGAGGTGGAATGTGGTCTACAGAAAATCAGCACGGTCGCTGAAAAGTGGGCAAAAACTTTGACAATTTTTTTCTATATTTTCCCAAATTTTTTTGGCAATTTTAATGAAACCAAACAGGCTGAAGGCGAGTTTGGGTTGGCCCCAAATGATGTCAAGAAGCTGCTGTAAAAATTTCAGATTTTTCTGATAAACGAGCGAAAAGTTATGCCTGTTTTACCGAAGGTATCTCAAGTTATGGTTTCCAGAAGGCACAACACGGCAGCAGCGGCAGTTAGGGTAAAGCGTCCCTAAATCCCAACTCCGATCACAGGATCAATCGGCCCTGTGACTTAACAGCAGTAGGTATTCGCCGATGATGTAAGGAGGGCTGCGATGCAAGCAACAAAGAGCGGCGTGCAACCTAACTAGGGTTTTCGCGGCGGCGAGAAGTGACACAAGGCGGCTAGCGGGGCAAGTCGAGTAATGTGGTGGCTTCGACTTGTTGTTTGGAAACGGTGGATGGGATAGCGGCGGAAAACAAAAATAACAGCAACGGGCTATTGAACTACGACGACGAACACAATCCTAAACCAGCAACAAGACTCGACCACGGACACAAACTCAACAATGCGAATCTGAAACGAAATTGCAAAGGCACAAAGGGCGATAGGACAGCGGAAACTGAAATATTTTTTTGGCTTTTTGTGGACTCTAGGTAATGAACAAATATATATGAATCTAAGGCAAACGAGATGATAATTATACCTCGCGGTAAACCTGAAGCTCCGATACCAATTGATGAGCACTGGCCCGATCTTCCGAGAGGTAACTGGTAAATTCGACTTGTGGAGATCTCGACATTGGCGATCCGGCTTCAAATCAGACACGATTCGAACCCTGCAACCGTTACACCACAGCTCCAATGGTTATCAACCAAGCACGACTTGATTGACCTCGCCAAGAAGGCTTTTCCTGCAAGCGAATCGAAGCGCACAAGCAAGAAGGTTTAATCACGCAATCTAAAATTGCTAATATGAATAATGCAAATATCAATAGAGGGTTCAAGAACTCGGTTCCAAAGGACTAATCGACACAAAGGAGAAGATCAAGAACGGGGCCCCGATTCACCGTAAAAGGATTTGTCACCACGCTTACAATGAATGATTCGGTTTCTCGTTGGAAAACTAAACTCTAAACAAAACCCAAGTATCTAGCAGTGACGGCGGCTTAATTTATAGTCTAAGACGTGACCTAGGGTTGGAGGCGGCCGTGGGTTGGGCGCCCACAACCTGGGCTTAAGGCCCGACACGATACATGACCAAGTTGGCCCAAATAGGTGACGCAGCACCTTGTCATGGTCACACAGCATGATCCACGAACCATCTGGAGCTGGGACCATATCCAAAACGACGGCGTCGTCATCCCCTTTCCAACGCATCCAAGAACGCCCCATTTCGATAACGTATGAGGGAGTTATGGCCGAAACAGTGACGACGTGTCTGCTGAATCCGAGAGCGACGTGGCAGCTGAGTTGGAGACGAGTTGCAACTTGGGGATGACCATGGCGTAGGTGAGTCCAGCTTGGCGATGTCCTCATCACCCTCCTTGGTGAGGCAGGTAATGCATCTGTCACCCATCTGCTCAACAATCAGCATCTTTGGCTCTATCACCTGTTTATCCATTGATGATGATACACTGATTCCACCATACTTCAATGATAATGACCTCCTGATTCATCTGGCTTTTATCTCATCCCCACAGCTCACTGATGGGAACCCTGAGCTAGAAAGGTTCGCCATTGAGAACAAGCTCCTGGAGGATGTGGAAGAGGAGCCGATGGAGGATTATAAGGACATGCCCATGGATACCGACCCAATTCCAGTTGCTGTTGCAGAGGAGGAAGTGCAGCCAGAGGGGGGTGAAGAGACCACGGACACTGACCTGGAGATCCTCGATGAAGCTCCCATGGTCTTTCAGACTCCTGCTAATGACAAGAAGAAGAAGAAGGTGGTCAGGGTGGAAGAGATACTGGACAGCAGCTTCTTCAGGCGCAGTAGGCACGTTGCTGACCGTTTGGAGGGATACAAATCTGCTGAAAAGACCAAGGCCCAGGACCCCAAAGTGTCAGGCAAGCAGGCAGCTGGCCCAAGTGGTTCAAAGAAGCCCAAAGCCAAGAGAGGCGCCAAGAAGAAGCCCACTGCCTCTGAAGTGATCGAAGATGCCATTCCTCTTGCTGTTGTTCCACCTGCACCCTACCTGGATCATGACATGCTGACAGGAATTGGTGAAGGCTTCCTCAAGATGCAGCCTGGGGCTGTTTCTGCTGGCCTTCTGAAAGAAGATGGTGTCGATGAATAGAAGACCCTCAAGTCCTTTCGTGGTGGTGGCGCCGGCTTCATCTATGGCGCAGAATAATTTTATCTTTTGCTTTAATCACCTCTCCCAGTGCCTATACTGGGTTTATATCTTGCTGTACTTGGACATCTTTCGTAGCCCGTTGTGGCCTCCCCTAAACTTGTACTAGTCTTCTGGCCAGTCGTATTTTAATATCATCCAGTTTGCTTTCGGTTACCCTTTGTGCCTTTTGTCCCCTGGGGCTCGAGCTTGTCTTTTACTGTTATCTTGTGCATCCCTGTTAATCAGCTCTGATCCTGCTTTGTGTTCTTGGCCGAGATGCCATTCAGCTATTCAATGCCCCCTCCCAGTGATGCCTCTGAGTTTGACTTGTTTAAGTCCAAACCTGTTACAAACCTCTCTGTGTTTTATTAATGAGTAATACAACCGAAAGAAGAAACAACAAGATACTCTTTTGGAATGTCAGGGGGATCAATTCTCGGGGCAAGTGGGACTCGATCGAGACAAAATTGCTGAAAGTGCCTGTCATGTCATCTGTCTTCAAGAGACCAAAAGAGAGGCCTTTGATATCTTCTATCTGAAAAAATTCTGCCCTCGATCGCTAGATAAATTTGCTTTCCATCCCTCCTTTGGTGCCTCGGGCGGTTTACTGACAAAGATGGAATGGGAGCCTCTTTGATGGATCGTTGGTTCTCGAGTCCCGTCGCTTTGCCCCCGATCGTGAAACCGACTCCGCAGGCAAGATAATAGTATCATACATGTTACAAACATCTATGGGCCATCTCATGCTGATCAAAAATTTGATTTTGTTACTTGGCTGATCAATCTTGATACAAGTGATTTTGACAACTGGATCCTTGGGGGAGACTTCAACCTTTACAGGAGTGCAGAAGACAGGAACAAACCAGGAGGCGACCTGGGAGAAATGAATATGTTCAATGAACTCATTTCAGACCTGGATCTTTGTGAGATACCGTTTAGTGGGAGGAGCTATACCTGGAGCAATATGCAGGATGACCCTCTCCTCTGCAAACTGGACTGGGTGTTCACCATCTCTGATTGGGCCACCACCTTCCCTGCAATATATGTACAACCTCTGTCAAGACCCACCTCTGATCACATCCCATATGTCCTACATATTGGAAATAGCATACCCAAATCTAACATGTTTAGATTTGAAAGTTACTGGCTAGACCACCCAGGTTTCTTTGAAACAGTCAGCACACACTGGAACCATGCACCCTTCTTCAGTAATGCTGCCAAGAATCTGTCTGTCAGACTAAAACAGGTTAGATATGGCCTCAAACAATGGAGCAAGAACCTATCCAACTTGAACAGATTAATACACAACAGTAATTGGGTGCTCTCTTTACTGGATGGCCTGGAAGAACAAAGGATTCTATCAAGGTTAGAAGCTGCCTTCAGAAGATTGGTCAAGGAACATCTGGCTGGACTGTTGGAATCTAAAAGAGTTTATTGGAGACAGAGAAACACAGTAAGATGGGCCAAGTTAGGGGATGAAAACACCAACTTCTTTCATATCATGGCAACAACTGCACATAAGAGGAACTTCATTGTATCACTAACCAGAGGATGGATCGATAATTTTAGACCATGAGCAGAAAGCTAGCCTACTCTGGAATGCATTTAAAGGAAGGATGGGCACAACTGAACACACTGGCATATCATACAACCTAGAATCCATCCTAGAACCTAGGGCCTGGATCACTTGGGCCTAGAATTCAGTGAAGAGGAGATACTGTCAGTCATCAATTCTCTGCCAAATGAGCATGCCCCTGGGCCTGATGGCTTCAATGGGCTCTTCATCAAGAAGTGTTGGCACATCATCAAGCAAGATTTCATCAGGCTTTTCAGGGACTTCTCTCTGCACAACATTGACATCTCAAGTTTAAACTCCTCCACAATTTCCCTCATCCCCAAAAAGGACAATCCAAACAATGACTTCGACTCCATCTCTCTCCTAAATTACTCACTGAAGTGCATCACTAAAATCATGTCCACCAGGCTCCAATCAGTGGTCACTGATCTTATCCACTCAAACCAATATGGTTTTATCAAAGGAAGGACCATCCAAGATTGTCTGGCCTGGTCCTTCCAATTCCTACACCTATGTCACAAGTCAAAGAAGGAGGTGGTGATTCTTAAGCTTGACTTTGAGAAAGCCTTTGACAAATTGGAACACCCCTTCATTCTTGAGGTCCTAAAGCATAAGGGGTTTCCAGACAAATGGAATCATTGGGTCCAGAACATTCTCAGTAGTGGAACCTCTTCTGTCATCCTGAACAGCTGTCCAGGAAAAGCTTTCAAATGCTTGAGAGGGGTCAGGCAGGGGGACCCCCTATCACCTCTTCTATTTGTCCTGGCAGCAGACCTACTCCAGAGTATAATAAACAAGGCTTGGAGCAATGGAGTTCTTAAACACCCTCTCTGTGATGAGTGGAATGGTGATTACCCAATCATACAATATGCAGATGATACTCTTCTTGTGTTGCCTGGCGATGCTAGAACTCTCTTTAATCTCAAGGGTCTTCTAAGAGGTTTTTCTGATAATAGTGGGCTACATGTGAACTTCAGTAAATCTTTCCTTGTTCCCATCAACATGACACAGAAGAGAGCCCTCCACCTTGCCAACACCTTTGGTTGCCAGGTGGGCAGCATGCCATTCACCTATCTTGGGCTTCCTTTGGGCACAACCAAACCAACCTTGGAGGAGTTTGCTCCCTTAACCTGCAGAGTAGAAAGGAGACTGAGTGGCATCAGCAAGCTTCTGAGTTATAATGGGAGGCTGATTCTGGTCAACTCAGTGTTCACAGCACTTCCCACCTTTTATATGTGCTGCATCAAGCTCCCCCCAACAATTATTACTCAACTGGATAGAGCCAGAAAAGCTTGTCTTTGGAACAAGGGGGGTCTAAACTATAGAGGAAAGGCACTAGTAGCATGGGAAGAAGTGTGCAAATCCAAAGATGAAAGTGGGCTGGGAATCATAAACATAGAAACTCAAAATGATGCCCTACTGATGAAGCACTTAGATAAATTCTACAATAATCATGACACACCTTGGGTTTCTCTGACCTGGTCCAAGTTTTATGCAAACACAAACACTCCCCCTCAGGGGAGAGCTCCAAAGGGGATCTTTCTCGTGGAAGGAGGTAATGAAGCTCTTTCCAAAATTTCAGAAAATTAGCACCTGTCACCCTGGAAATGGAAATGCTACCCTCCTTTGGTCAGACATTTGGGTTGATCAGCCTCTCAAGGACAAATTCCCACATCTGTTTTCTTTTGCCAGAAAACCAAAGTGTTCCATCAGGTTCTTGATCAACCAGCAGTTAGACAGAGTTTTCTCGCCCCACCTTATCTCCAGTTGCCCTGACCCAACTAGAAGAACTGAAAGAGATTATGGAGAGCAGAGATTGGGATGCTGGTGACAGTGACTCTTGGAGCTACCAATGGGGCAACTCCCTCTTTAGTAGCAAAAAGGCATACAAAGCCATCAGAGTGGAAGATGCAAGCTCACCTTTCTCGAAATGGCTATGGGGATCAAGCAATCTGGGGCAGCACAAATTCTTCTTCTGGCTTTTGGCAAGAGATAGGCTTAACACAAGAAATATTCTCAAGAGGAAGGACATGACCCTACCAGATTATAACTGTGTGCTTTGCAACACCAACACTGAAGAAAGTTGTTTTCACCTCTTCTTTCACTGTCAGTTCAGTCAGCAGTGCTGGTCTTCGATTTCAGTGATTTGGAACTTCAGCTTGAACCCAGCAGATATGATTGTCAGTGCCAGGGAGTCGTTTAATGATAGCATTTTCAGAGAGATCCTTATCTGTGGCTGCTGGTGCATTTGGTGCATCAGGAACAAGGTCATCTTCGATAATGGACAGTCTTCGATCCAGCTTTGGAGGGAGTTGCTCAAGAAGGAGCTTGGTCTGGTCACGTTGAAGGCCAAACCAGAGAAAAGCCTTAGAATCGTTGACTGGAGAGATAGCCACTTGTAATTAGCTTTTTTCGCTTTCGGCCTGAGGCCTTGTAAACATTTTGTATCTCGATTCTTTTATTTAATGGAAAAAAGTAGGTCGGGGACTCCCCGACTGATTCAGTCAAAAAAAAAATCCTTGATGTATATAAAAGTGGCCTGTAACAGCCATCTACTATAGTTCGTACTTTCTATAATTGAGAGCTTGTTGCTAGCCCGCGCAGTGAATCTCTTGTCTGCCGCGTAAGCACTCGCAGAGCGGGCCGGCCGAGCGGAGCGCGGGCGTCGCTGTCGAGCCGAGTGCCAGTGTCGTCACCTGGCCGGAGCAGTGCCATCGCGCGGGTATGAGCTATCGAAGCTAGGGCCTGCGAGCATGGCCGCCGTTGGGAGCGAGTTGCCGCAGCCGGGTCGTCGAGCGTGGTTGCCAGGCACGAGCCGCTACCGCCGGGTCGGTGAGCACAGCCGTTGGCACGAGCGACGTGGCTGGAAGGTAGAGCCGGGAGGAGCGGATCTTGCGGACGGGAAGGGAGATGGGTGCATGTGGCATGTCCCATGCGCATGGCCGTCGGGGCTCGACCTCTAGGGCATGGTTACGCGGGGTGGGACCTCGGTGGTGCGACGGGTGCGAGCGGGCATCTCATCAGGAAAGCAGTGAGGAAGAGACGAGGTCCGTGACGAGATTGAAAAAAAATAAAAGAAAATGCAAATGGCAGCACAGTCATTTTATTTCTGGTGTGAAGCTGTTTTGCTAAATCTCTCACAAATAAAAAGAGTAAAAGTAAGACAATCTTTTGGTGCGGTAAAATTTTTGCTCACTTTTGTACCACCCTCCTCCCTCTGTGCGACCTGGCTCCGTCTCGCCTCATTCGGTGCGACAAATATGGAAGCCCCGCATAATTACCTCCCGTGCAATCTCCCTTCCCTTCCAAAAAGGAAACAATGATAACCGTAGCCAATCAAGCATGAGAGGAAAGGCAAGTCCACCGGAGATTGTGGTAGCCTTTTTCCTCTTTAATATACGAGTCCGTGTTGGGCGTTCACACATGGGGGAGACTTGGCGAAGCTCGACGGCGCACGTGCGCCAGGAGCCTTACCGGTGCGTGTGCACCAGATGGGATAACAGTGCACGGATTTTGCGGATAACAGCATGCGAATTCTTTTTTTTTTGGAGTAATCATAGAGCTTTTCATTCAATCATGTCATGGGTACAATCCGTGGCCGCTAAGTCTATCAGCCAATCTGGAATTTTATCAATCCAAAAGAAAGAACGCTCGGTAGCTGACACCCTTATAGCACATAGATGGGCCACCGAGTTTGCTCCCCTACGTACCCAATTTAGTTTAAAACCCGAGAAACCTTTCCCTAACTCTGTAATATCGAAGCTTAATCCTCCAACAAAGGATCTTGACAGCTCTGGCTCTTTCAGATGATTAGCCAGCCCCTGGCAGTCAACTTCAAGTATAACGCGATCTGGACCCAACTCCGTTGCAAGTTCCAGCCCTTCTCTAGCAGCTAGAGCCTCAGCTGTGGTGACGTCTGGCACGTCGTCAACCCACTGAGCCGACGCTCCTACCACCGTGCCATCGGAGTCGCGGAGTACAGCCCCAATCCACGCCGTATTAGCCTCCTGATCAAACCCCGCATCTGTATTAACTTTGATCCAACCAGCCTCCGGCCTTGTCCACCAACTTATCTACTTAGAATTCTTGGCCTTCTTCGGAACTTGTAATGAGGCTAGATCCTCCAACAGCTGTGAGATATATCTCACCATGGCTCCAGGTTCCCAGACCTTTCGACCATGTCTGCGGCCGTTTCTGCCCGTCCACAGAGCCCAAGCCCCACAAACCACCAGGGATGCCACAGCCGAGGAGCAAACTGCCGGTTGAAAGACATCAGTAGCCCATGAGCAAGGATGGAGGTCAGGCACCGAGACTCCCTTCACCATCTTCACTTCATACCAAAATTTCTTTCTAGCCTGGCACCGAAAGAACACATGGTACAATGATTCCTCCAGGTCGCCACACACCTCACAATATCCCTCCTCCTCTATATGTCTCCGTTTCAGTTCAACTTTCGACGGCAGAGAATTATGGAGGACCCTCCACCAAAACACTCACTTTAGGTGGTACATCAAGCTTCCAGAGAGCATTCCAAGATACTTCAGTCGCTGAACTCGTTGTTTCCCTCGTCACTGCCATAGCTTCTGCCATTTGATCATGCTTCAGAAGCCTGTATGCAGATCTCACTGAATAATTACCGTGCTTCTCAAAAGCCCATGCCAAAACGTCTTCCTCCAGACGTAAACTTGGCATTATCTTGAGGACTTCCTTTGCCTCAATAGCCATAAAAGTTTTGTCCACAGCAGCAGCATCCCAGACCCGAGTTCCTGGGATAAAAAGATCATGAACACGTACTGCTGTCGCTCGCGGCATCCTCACCAGGGGTTTAAGTGATCTCAGTCCTGGTATCCAATTGTCTTCCCAGACTGAAACATCACTTGGTCCAATCCTCTTGATCAGACCCTTTGATAGCACCTCATGGCCATGGAGAATGGCTTTCCACATCGCCGAGCTTCGTTTCATTTTGGTCGCTGAAAGGAAATCACAAGTTGGATAATATTTCCCTTTCAGAACCCTAGCACACAATGAGTCCGGCCGTGTTATAAGACGCCACCCTTGCTTCCCCAACATAGCCTTGTTGAACAGAGAAAAATCTCTGAACCCCATACCCCCATCACATTTCAGCCGAGTCAGTTTCTCCCATCTTAACCAGTGGATTTTATGATTATCCAGAGAGCTCCCCCTCCAGTAATTCGATATTGCCGAAGTCAGTTTCTGACAGGTCACCGGTGGGAGTTTGAAACATGACATTGGATAGGTAGGCACCGATTGAGCATTAGCTTTCAGGAGCACCTCCCTCGCTGCACAACTCAAGTTCCTCTCCGCCCATCCTCCAATCATACCTCTAACTCTTCCTGGGACATACTTGAAACCATCTCCTGCCCCTCTCTGAGCTGTTGTGGGCAGGCCCAAATACTTTTCCCCCAGAGCCTCATTTGGAATTTGTAGGCTCTCATGCACTTCCTCCTTTGTTTCTTGCTGACAATTAGGACTGAAGAAAATTGCAGACTTATTCTTATTCACAAGCTGGCCCGATCCTTTATTGTACTCGTCTAGAATCGCTGCCACTCGGTCACTCGGTCTGCTCCTCTCTTCGACGCCTGTGTGAATATCAGACAGTCATCAGCAAACAACAAATGTGATACCCAGTGTGCATGCCTGCTCACCCGGATACCCCTCGACACATACTGGGGGCCAATATTTTTCAGCATACAAGATAGGCCCTCCGAGCATAACAAGAATAAATACGGCAAAATCGGGTCCCCCTGTCGAATCCCCCTCGATGGCTTGAAGCTATCAGTATACACTCCATTGACTCTCACCGAGAAAGACACCGATGTGACGCACTTCATAATCAGCTGGCATGCATACACACATGTCCGTTCGTTTCCGGCTGCATGCATACGGATGTTTTTTTCATACAGACATGCACTATCATTTGGATTTTTTAAAAATAAGAAGGTTTAATTTTGTTGTATTTTTTTTACATACAAGACTTTGAACTATCACACCCACAAACTTTGTACTGCTAAAATTTAAAAAAAAAATTATATTTTAAATTTATGAACTATCACATTACAAAATTACAAACTTTGTACTGATAGGTTCAAAACTTTACACATCAAATATATAAACTTCGTACTGTCATATTATAAACTTTGTATTGGTAGATTCAAAACTTTGAATCACATTATAAACGAGCACTAGTGCACTACTAGGTTCAAAATATTAGGATTTTAAAAATCTACACCTAATTTTAAAAACTTTATATATTCCAAACGTCATATTAACATGTTATGAACTTTATACACCTTAGACTGTTTTATAATTCAAAACTTTATACTACAAGTTTTGAAACTTTGTACTGCAACATTAGAAATTTTATATACCTAGACGCAAAACTTTATCATAAAAAAATTATATTAAAACATATCCAACATGGATCTACTTTTATAAATCTCGTCGTAATGGATTTAAATGATGCGATCGGAATTGAAAATAGACGCTTGACGAGAGAGTTCGTAAATCATTTATAAATGTCAACTGAACACAGCTAATAGAGACCGCTTCCAGCTTGGTCCCATGTATTCTAATCTACCCGTCATGCTGGTCCCCATCAGCTCGTCCCCGTGTTCCCGTTTCTAATGCATGCCACGCGTCCGTGCGCTGCTATTTGAAGCGGTGCACGCGCGCCGAATAGCGATTGGGCCAGGCAAGCCTGGGCGGGGCGTTGCCGGAATACTTGCGTGCAAAATAGTGACGTGACGTGATAGGAGCAGGTTGTGGAAGCTGTTGCGCGCTGCAGCCGTCCTCGCCCTCGGTGGCTCGCCGTCGCGCACTGCGGCTGCACCGCCACCGTCGAGAGGAGTAGGTCCAACGAAGGGAGGAGAGAGCCGTCGCCCTCGGTGGCTCGCCGTCGCGCACTGCGACTGTGCCGTCACCGTCGAGAGGAGCAGGTCCAACGGAGGGAGGAGAAGATCGGATGCTTGGTCGCCAGTTTATCATCGCTCAATAGCGAGATGACCTCACCCCATATCGTCTTCGACAGCAGTGGCGAGAGGACCGGTGGCTTCGAACTACAAATCAAACGGCGTCATTGCTGCGGTGCTCCGCTTCCCTTGCTGCCGGCTCCCCGCAACGTCTGTCTGCCGTGGACGGTCGTCGTAGCCACGGGCACCCGTGGGAGCAAAGAGGAGCCCGCGCGTCGCTGGTGCTGGCCCTTGCCTCGTAGCGCCGCCTCGCCGACCTCGCCAATGAGATCGCCGAGTATGCCTTCCCATCCCATCGCCATCCGGACTGTACTAAATGAATAGCAGGAAATTAGCTCGTGTTTTGAAAATCCTCAAATCATTATGTTAGGCCTCGATTCCTTCATGAGCTAATTACATTCATTTAATTTTTGACTTAAGACAGTTCTGTGTTGCGTCCTGAAGCGCGAGGCAGAGTATGAGATCACAGAAGTGTAGGTTATATTATAATATGTTTTGGATTGCGTTCAAAATTTGTGCATGTGTGAAAATGGAACCCATAGAAATATGACTATATATATTGTGAGCAAGACTCCAGGTGAGCTCTGACCGGTCATACCTTAGTTCTGAAACAATGATGCCGGAAGATTGAGATTGATTTCAATGGATCATCTCAGTTATTCAAGGTGCTATCATCTTATTTATTCAGTAAGGTATTTGCCGGTTTAAAAAAAAGTAAGGTATTTGACTGTTTCTATCATGAGCCCTTTTACGGTGGTTGGGGGTACTTCCCTGTAATTCTTGATGACTAAGTAAATAATTAGTACTAATTAATTTTTTAAGTGGAAGGTTAGAATGGTAATTGTGTCTCCCACTTCACCACACGACTGTCAACTACTGTGGATACCCAGAACACCCCTGAATTCCCTCCCTCTGGTCCGATCACGGAACCGGTAACCACGCACTTGAATTTAAAAGACTTCATTTAGGCATTGTTCTGTTTGCTTGGAACGAACGATACCCAATCTAAGTTTCCTTCGATAATTGCATTTAAATAAGTTTGGAACTGTTTCGGCAAGGAACCGCTCGGAACAACGCTAAACGAATGGGGCCTCACTATTTTTAGTTTGAAGTATTTTGTTTCAAAAATGTTCTCGTGTCGTGGCTCTAGCCCTTTAGTTAATCTCATCTCTTCTCTACCTAATAATAAAAAGCCAAAATTTCTCACCACTATTTTTTGGTCTGGCTCTCCTTTAATATATGCAAAGACTTCTTGACACAAATCTAAATAGATCTCTCTCCAATTACACACCAATCCATATACGTACGTGATACAAACTCGGAAAAAGTTTAAGTCTTTACGTGGACGGTGACAATACATAGCTAGTGCATGTATAATCTCCTTGTTTAAGTAAGCGGTCGCATCCTCCTAAAACCCTAAGAAGTATATTCACAGATTTAAAAATGGCAAATTGGCAATGCACAACATGGGACATAACGGCCGGACACAAAACACAATAGCCTGAATCACAGTAATAATATATGGCAACACAAGACATGATCTATGACATCATGGACGAACTAGCAAGACTCTTATTTATCACACCTGCCTCCTAATTTGCCAAGGTAAAGATCGAAGGAGGACGACATGTTCCTTTCCCACGACATCTCTTTGGTTATATTTTCCTCAAACAATAGCTCCATGAGTGCTGGAGGTCAGAGGAGAAAACAGAACCAACATCAATTGTTGGTCATTTCATGACATGTGCAGCACTGCATTCTTCTTGCCTGTCACCGATTGCACAGAAGCTGACATTTGGACCATCGAAGCACTCCTTGATCCATTTGAAGCACTGCAGCTTCCCCACTTCCCATGAGCTGTAAATTGCAAAACACAAGCAAACTGTTATTGCCAACTTCATTTATTAGTTTGTAACTAACCACATGGACTGATACAAATAATGCAATTAGCAGATAGATTAGTAATGCTATTTGCCATGGACAACATTTTGTCAAACAGAGGAAGCCAGTATCACTAATCCGATTCAAGGCTTCCAAAGTGCCATATATAGAACAGAAAGCAAGTGCTTAAAGGGAAAATTGGAGACATTGGCATACCATTCTCAGACGAGCCCACATCATCCAGGCATAACAGGATAATAATGTTCAATAATCTAATGATAAAAAAGATAAGACTTATATTAAGTGCTGATACTAGTACACAAATTTCAGTAAGTTTATAAAGCCAACCATAAGCCAAGCTAAATCTACAGAGCCGATAAGATACTGAATTGTCTTCTCAATTTGCTTCATATCCACCTGCCACTAAATAACAAGCTGCAGGGATCAATAGATGAAGGGGAAATACCTGCCACTATTTTACTATCTAATTATGCTTAGATTACAGCATGTTTTAAATAAAGGCTATTGTGGTCTTGTAAAAATCCAGTTACATGGTTCAGGCAACCTACAGAGCTAGGCTAAACTAATCTGATGGCCATTTGTGTGCTTATTATATATAAAAGGACCTTAACAGCTCACTATGGCTGTTATATTATACAATCATCACGAATTATATCAGGCAACATATGTCACTAAATAATGAAAGTATTAAACAAGCAAAGCATTGCCAGATATCCTTGGTTCTAATACCGTTGTGGACAATTGCTTACAACCTATTCCACTAACAAGAAAAGGTGCATTGTATGCTCACTTCGGTAAGGAGTAAACATATATCAAATTCAACAGACTCCTGATCTTACTGTATATAAGTTAAAAGGTTGGGCTACTGTTTGCTAACCATCTACCTTTACCAAGAACATAGACTCTGAGTGAGGATAGTTGATTACTTACTTGAAGACCCTTCAATTGCATCTACTGCAACAGTTCTGTAAAACACCTGAATATGCAAGATACGAAAGCTCACGAGTTGAAGGCCGCCACATCACCGGTGAGGAAACGCCGTCCACATCACCGGTGAGGAAACGGAAGGGGGAGCAAGAGAGAGAGCACACCTTACCTGCACCTTAACCACCACAGCACGCCGCTGCCTCCTAGCCCTTTCCCGAAACCCCTTCCTCTCTCCAGCGCCTCCAATGGCCGCCGCCGCCGCCATTGCCAACCATAAACCTAACTCCTGATCTCCGCCCGCACCATCCCGGCAGCTGGGACGGCCACCGCCGCGCTCAGGGGAGCACGGAAACTACCGGGCCTGGATGTATGCGGTGCCCCTGCCTCTCCCTCACCCTCGCCCTGGCAGCCGGCGCCGGCGCCGCCGCAGCACGGACATTCGGAGAGAGAAGGAAGAACGGAACATGAGAAATACATATCATGGATCACACTAATACAATCATCCATACAGTACTATACTACCCTTAGTTATATAAACAAATTTCAAAATCAGAATTATTATAATTTTTTTAGACGCCGATCTCACCAATTTCGGTACGCACCTGGTGCATATGGGTCCACCATTTAATATACACTTGGTGCGCACCCGGTACCTCTTAAATTGGTAACTCTCGGTAACTATGCCTTTTTAGCCGTTGGATCGTGCGTTGTGAGCCGTTCAATTTGCGACAACCATTGTAAAATTTCTCTTCTATCATGGGTCAAAAGTCTCTTCCCTTGTTTGGTTGGATAGTCTGAATTAAAGTGAAAATTACACAATGATAATTCACTTTATATTATTGTTACTATTGGAATGCTTTCTTGCAGAACATAGCCTCTGAACAAATGGAAATGACAATGCCTGTTTTTATTTGGAAGGGTGTGTTGAACAGTGAAGCAATGGACATAGCCTCTGACATAGCTTCGTTTTTGTGTCTTGTCACCTGCAGTCTGTGATGCCCAAAAGATCTTTCGGATTATCAAGGAAGTGCCCAGAAAATAGTTGTTGCTGCAACTTTTTCAGGCCCATAATCTTGTACTTCTGTCATACTTATTTCATAACTGTATGTGACTTCTGCTCTGCTTCTTAAGAATCTATCTTGTTATAAATCCAGAATCAAGGTTTTCTGGAAACTGAAGTTGATAAAGAGTAGTGCTAAGCACAAGATTTTTTTATATAGACTCAGTCCATCATTGCTAAAAATTGTGTGCACTCTGCAATTGGATATCTAATTTCTTTGTCAGATAAAGCAAATAAAATTAGCAGAGTAATGCAGAACTGATTCTAACTTGACCTTCCACTTGTCACAAATCCAGCTTAATGATAGAGATACCCTTTAAGAATATTGATACTGAAAGAATATAGAAGATTAGGTGTCAGTAAATGGGTAAATAAGCAAATGATTTGTTTCATCTATAGGCTCCCTCCTCCATATTTGTTGGGAAAGGCATCTCAGCAGCGGAGACATGACACGTGCCTACGGTCAACTAACCCCCCACTTATTCTTATCTTTTGCACATGTCTTAATCTGTTGTGCAGGACTGGATCGGAAGCCAAATGCTCGACGCCGGAGACCACGCCGACCCGCGCCCCTTTATGTCTCCGATCGCCAGGCGGAGACACCGGGCCGGCGGCGGAGACCACGGGTCTCTGGGCGGAGACATCGCACAGGCAGCGGAGGCCTCGGGTCTCACGGCGGAGACATTGGGCCGGAGGCGCGGGCCTCCAGTCTCAAGGCGGAGACACCCGGACGGTGGCGGAGACGACAGGCTGGAGCGGAGACATCCAACGGTCCAGGAGACGGCCCGCCAACGGCCCAGGAACAAGGAGGACGTCGCACTTTGGAGGCCCAGGAGGAGCCCACGGGCCCAGTCGCGCCCCGGCGGACAACTTTACCCCTGCCGACCCCACCTGGAAGAGTCTTAGAATTAGGGTTTCCCTGTTCCCCCTCAGGGGTTGTAATGTCTTTTTGTACGAGGGAGCTGGGCTGGCTATAAAAGGAGCCCCCCCTGCCCCTGTTGTGGGGTGATCGCCTGGAGTGGAAGAGTTTCTCTTCTTCACACTCTAGCTTTGTAATCGTGATTGCAATTAAATATTAAACCTGTAGGAACTGTGTTCCAACAATATTCATTTTCTTCTTTTCTCGTGACAAAATCCGAAAACTTGAGCTCATGAACTTTCTTTTATGTATGGGTTGGAGCGACGGAGAGGGTTGAGGCGGGTTAGCAGGTTGGTGTTGGTCTCATGAGATATGGAGCGGGGTGGGTTTACGAAGGGTTTAAGCCCATTATCATGCGTACACAGCCTTAGTTACCACCAAGACATCCATCATAGATTCCACAGATGGATGTTTGCAACTTCAATTACTATGATCGGTCAACACAATGTCATGGTTCTTTACCAGTGTAGTGGTCTACATACTCCACACTGTGGACATTGTCTTTTTTTCTCAAATACGCAAAAGAATTGCATATCATTGTATTAAGTGAGAAGAATTTAAATACAAGACTTGGGGCCGACGGCCCCAAAAAGAGAAAAAGGAGCGATCCATGTGTTTTTAGTATAAAAAGTTATCCCGTAGCAACGCATGGGTACGATACTAGTAAGAAAAAACAGCTCCCCTTTACCGAAAAGGCTGCTCGTGAAACTAAAACTCCAAAAAACAACTTCTCTACTGAAGATGAGTTATGCCAAACAAGCCCAAGACATGAGTTATGCCAAACAGCCCAAGACACAGCTCCGTGGAGTCCAAGGCGTGCTCGACATAGTCGCGGAATTTCTAACCATGATTTGGTCACTCCCAAAAGTCGAGGCGCACCGGCAACACGGCGAGTGTGATGGGGGTAGAAATGGACTCGTGCTTGAGCTCCATCTACTAGTTGCGGCCCATGGCAGGTGGAGCGGACGTCCAAGCAGCATCCGCTACCTAAAATAATGGGAAGATAGTGTAAGACTAGAAAACATCACGGCATTGCCACCGTGGCCAGTGGACGTGCCTGTTGTATTATACATGGTTCTTATTTTATGTTAATATGTCACCAAAGTGTTTCTAACGAATAGATACATTGATGGTAGTTAGTTGGAGTTGATGGTTAGTTGAGCCAAAAAATAAATTTTGCATAATCAAAACCATTGTTTGAGCTATTGCTTTGTCTATCATAAAAGGCAACATAAGGTCACCAATAGTAGCAGCGGGCAATTTTCTACTGTTAATGGATTCATCTTAAGATGGACTTGGCAAATTCATATGTTGAAGCCACTTTAAAGGAATGATTGTACGATATAAAACTGGTTGAAGGAATGCTTGTGTGAATGCGCACAGTTGTACTAATAACTTTATTCTTCTTAATGAAACACGAGCAAAAAAAATGATTTATTTAATCAGTGGAGAGGAAGCACTGGCTTATTCAGTATCTGGACAGTGAGTACGACACTGGTTTATTCATTCTGTGGACAGGAAGAACTCACGGGACCCGGTCATCTATAAAAGACTTAAATCTCAGACCGAAAACACGAACCTAATAGCATTCTCATGCTAATTTTTTTAAAACTCGGGGACTCCCCATTCCCATTTTCATTGAAAACGGAAATATACATTGTCAAGAGTTTAGAAGATTCAGAACAGAAAAAAGGAAGTAAAGCTAAGATCAAGCAGCGCAATTTCACTACAATAAGCGTGCTCATCCTAACATTACAATATACGCTTCACCGCCCGCGCAAGAGGAACAAGTAAAACCAAGTCTATCAGTCTTAAAGAAAGCAGTAGAAAACGTTCATCCTGAAGAACAGCAGCCTCCCAGGATTCATTTGCCGCAAACATCATCTTCAGGGTCCTCTTGATGTTCGTCGTCTTCAGGTCTCTTGGTGAGGATGGCCTGAGTTTGGCCCAGCTCCATCTTGCCCCGTCGCCGTCCTTGGCTTCTTCGCAGCCAGCAGCTTCAACGCCATCTTGATCATCATGTCGACTCCGGCTTCCAATTCAGCACGCTGTAGCTCAGGGTATAATCCTGCCCAAAATCTCATAAGCGCCCCCGCATTCTCATGCTAATTAAAATAGGCTTACACTCAATAAGAAATGGCGCTAACAATTTTTTTTCCCAGTCAGCAAAAGTAACATACAACCTCAAGCTGGAGACACCTCTATTTTTGTTAAAAAAAAACAGACATTGCTTTTATATGATAGCAGTACTCTTGATGCTTCTATATTGCGTACAAAAATAGAGGGGTCATTTAGAAAAGCAGGAAACATTTCAGGGATTCACAATTGCTGGTATGTATATGTGGGTAGGCAATAGACAATGAATCAATCGTGGTTGAGATTTACAGTACCTTGTGATGCTGTAGCTGTACGCAGAATTACTGATCCTTCGCGAAATTACAATGGTGTACATTGAAAAAAAAATGAAGGCAAAACTGTGGATAAGATCCCGATAGTACTTCATTTTCATTTTTATAAACTTGAAATTTTGATATTCCTAAGGAACCCGCATTATAAAATCAATAACTTTTCTTAGACACACTAAATCGATTTCTAACTAAATACATGGAAGAAACAAATAAGTATATCACGCATGGCTCAAATAGGCACATAATGCATTTGAAATGTGCAATACTGCTCCTACTCTCACATTGGTTTCATTTAAAGAACAATAATTGGCATACTTCCCAAATCAAAGCATATTTGACGCCCTTCTTTTTGCAAATAACTTCTGCATAAGAATTAGAACCAAATTCTTTTTGGGCAATAGGTAGAACACCATGTAAACATTCTTAGTATACATGAGTGGTGACACTTAACACACCTGGATAAAAGACCATGGTGTATGCACTTCAAACAAAACTCCAACCCTGGAGTGGAAGAGTTTCTCTTCTTCACACTCTAGCTTTGTAATCGTGATTGCAATTAAATATTAAACCCGTAGGAACCGTGTTCCAACAGTTGGCGCCCACCCGTGTGTCTGGCCGAGGATATCACTCACAGATGCCAACAAGAAAGCAAATAGCGGCCGCCGTCGCTCGACGAAAACGTGCTGCCGCCGAGGCGGAGGCACCTGAACCACCGCGAAGGGGCAGACCGCGGAGGTCCGCCCGAAGCACATATGCCTCCGAGCAGGCAACCGAAGGTGAAGAAAACGATGATGGTCATGGCAAAGATGAACCACCGCCGGCGAACCAGACCAATGACCAAGACCAGGAAGATGAGGTAAGTTGGCTGAGGGCCGAAATGGAGCACATGGAAGCAGAACGAGACAGGCTGAGAGCAGAGCAAGCAGCCACGCACAGGGCGATGCATACCTCCCAGCAAGCCGAAGAGATAAGGCAGCAAATGGCGATACTGCAATGAGAGATCCAGAGCATGCAGCCCATAGCAATGCATCAAAACAACACCACGACAACCCCACAGCTCAGCCAATACATGGCCGCAACGCCCACTGGAATCCAGGGAACAGAAATACCTCAGATCATGGTTTACCAGAGGACGTTCGATCCGAAATCTCCGCTATCAGAAGGCCTCCAGAAAGCACCATGGCCTCCGGGCTACAAGCCCATGGTCCTGCCTAGGTACAATGGAAAAACAGATCCACGGCAATTCCTGATGAGTTTTGAGGTAGCAGTAGCCTCCGCGGGAGGAAATGAAAGTGTCCTAGCCAAATCCTTCGTCATCGCCGCAGAGGGTGACGCACTGACATGGTACTCCATGTTGAAGCCCAGCACAATCTATTCATGGGAGAACCTGAGGGACAAGATAACAGCCAACTTCAAAGGATTCTCATGTGAGTCATTGTCGTCGGCGGATTTGTTCAGCAACAAACATGACAAGGGGGAGCCGTTAAGGGATTACTTCCGCAGATTCTTGCACCTCGGGCAAAGGCATCGGATGTGCCGGACAATACGCAATAGAAGCAGCAATCAAAGGTCTCCGCATCGGACCCTTCGCAAGCCACTTAGCAAGGGAAAAACCAGCCACCATGGAAAAACTACATGAAGAATTTGAGAAATACTGCAGATCAGACAATGACCTCCGGAAAAGACTGGATGAAGGCGAAGGCCAGAGTAAAAGGTTCTCCAGTAGGAACAGCAATAGAGACAACATGTCCTATGACAGACAGAACTCTCAGCAAAGACATGTCTTTAACGTGCAGAACAGCCAGCCTCAACGCCCAGCAGACAGGGAGCCAGGAAACGGTCAAGATACGAAGGCCCAGAACAGCCAAAGTTTCAACAAGAACAAGGCAAAGAACTGGAATAAGAACCAGAAACCAAGAAGGCATTATTGTATTTTCCATGGAGAAGAAAAGGGGCATAGCACCAAGGAATGCCCAGAAACCAAAGAAACAATGGATCGGATTAAGAGCAAGCAACAACCACAAAGAAATTTGCTCAAGAATTAGCCGTACAAGTGAATCATACCTTCACTCGCGGATCATCGCAGCACAACCCAAGCTACCCGGGTACAACAACAGCGCTTTCCCCCAACGTAACGTCGCACACCAAGACTACCCACCATCCTCGCCCGGATGGCGGCCGTGGCAAGACCAAACATCTCAGTACAACAACCAAGCGCCCGCCAGGGCAGAGAGCACAGTGACATACATAAACACTCGACCTCCGCAAATATCTATGATAGAAACGCCTCAGCCATCATAGCATCAGCAGCAAAAGCAGTATGCAGCATTACCTCCGCCTCCGCAGCAAAGGCAATACGATGCCCTACCAGCACCTCCGCAGTAGGCCATCTGCTCCGGTACCATACCGAAGGCTGAACCTCCGGTTGAGAAATAGATGAATCCACACTCTGCTCTGCCCACAATAGGAATGATACTGCCAATAGCCGGAGGCTCAGCGATGGAGTTCGAAACAAAGAGGCAGAAAAAAGACCACCTCCGATTGGTAAACAATGTGGCTGTACAAGGAGCACACCGAACAACAGAATGGTCTAAGGCCCAAGTCAGTTTCTCAGAGGAGGACCTCCGATTGGAAAGCTACCCTCACACCGATGCGATGGTCATAAAAGCAAACATGGCAAGATGGGAGATTAACAGAATACTAGTTGACTCTGGGAGTTCGGCAGACATCATCTTCGCAAGTGTGTTTGATCAAATGAAACTCAGCCGGTCTCAGCTACAACCCCCTGATACACCTCTGATAGGATTCGGAGGTAGGAAGATTCACGCACTTGGGAAAATTTCCTTGCCAGTATCCTTTCAAGATGGGGATAAGGCGAGAACAGAATACATCACATTTGACGTAGTAGACATATATTACCCCTACAATGCAAAGGAAGAGGATTTGCCAACAAGTTCAATGTGGCCATCCACATGGGTTACCTTTGCATGAAAATGCCAGCACTACACGGAATCATCACGGTTCGTTGGAGTCAGAAAGAAGCCAGAAACATAGAGAGAGCAATATACAAGGCCCACAGGAACATAAACACAGTAGCATCAGATGAGCCACCGGACATGCCAGGGGGGAAGACGGACATGAAAAATCAGGAGGACACGATAACAGTGCCGCTTGACGAAGCAGTGCCGAACAGGAAGGTCACAATCTGAGCAAACCTGTCAGAAGAAGAACGAAGAGAATTGCTCAACCTCTTGTCCAAGAATAGAGATGTCTTTGCATGGTCAGCAGAAGACCTTAAGGGAATTGGGAGAGACATAATCGAGCACACCTTAGATTTGAACGAAAACGTCAAGCCAAGGAAGCAAAGGCAAAGGAAAATGTCAGAGGAACGAACTTTGGCCGCCAAGGCGAGGTACGTAGATTATTGGATGCCAATGTCATAAGAGAGGTGAAGTACTCGAATGGTTAGCAAATGTGGTACTAGATCCAAAGAAGAATGGTAAGATGCGCATGTGCATCGACTTCACTGACCTAAACAAAGCATGCAAAAAAGACCCATTCCCGCTACCGAGAATAGATGCCTCAGTTGATAAGGTCGCCGGGTGCAAGAGATTCTCCCTCTTAGACTGTTTTTCAGGATATCATCAGGTATGGCTCAGGAAAGAAGACGAGGAAAAGACAAGTTTCACTATCCCAACTGGCACCTACTGTTTTGTGCGAATGCCAGAGGGGCTTAAGAACGCAGGGTCAACTTTCGCAAGAATGGTGCAAGCCGTGCTACGGTCTCGCCGTAGAAACATCATAGCCTACGTCGATGACATCGCCGTAGTGAGCAAAGAACCGGAGAACCATCTGGAAGATCTCAAGGAAACCTTTGCGAACCTTAGGGAAGCCGGATTAAAGCTAAACCCGAAAAATGTGTCTTTGGAGTCGCATGGGAAAAATGTTGGGGTATGTCGTCGGACCCGAAGGCCTCTGGGCCAACCCAGACAAAACAAAAGTCGTCCTGGCCATGCCGGAACCATCAAGCAAAAAAGAGGTCCAACGACTCACAGGAAGAATCACAGCCTTGAACAGGTTCATCTCTAAATCAGCCAAACGCAGCCTCCCCTTCTTGAAAGCACTCAAAGCCAACGAAAAATTCGAATGGGGACCAGAGCAATCGAAAGCTTTTAGACAGCTCAAGAAATACATGGCCGAGGACCTAATGGTGGCAGCTTCGGATAAGGACGAGCCACTCCTGTTGTACGTATCAGCATCGACAGGGGCAGTAAGTGCGGTACTTGTGCAAGAGAAACAGATAAACGGCAAGCAGGTGCAACAGCCACTACAAGGTTTAGGGCCTTTAGCAACGTCCAAAATATGTTGCAATATGCTCGTTTTCGGTGCAATAGCCGCAATTGCACCCAAAAAGTTTCGTAAGCAAATGTTACGATAAGTCTGGTGGTATTTGCCTTCAACCACGAATGTCTTTTTGTGGTTGCACTAGTTTTGGTATTGCAACACAGTGAGGCGTTGGGACAATCATCTACGGGCACGCTTGAGTTGGTTGCCATGTATCCTATCGCAACATGTCAGGTGATGCCAGAGGTTTCAATTGCATCATACACAAAGCGTTGCAATGTGTAAGATTGGGCGTTGCAAAGTATTGTATTGCTACACTCCAATTTTGGGTGCAATAGAGTATAGCCGTCTATTGCCATCAAAGTGATTTGGGTGTTATATGTGGTTCCCTCTTTTGCCACGAAATGAGTTTCGGTGCAATAGGGGGATGTTCTCTATTGCGACCGGTTGTGTTCGGATGCGAGAAGTAGATAACTCCGTTGCAACCCAATAGGGTTGGTTGTTATATGTGGAACATTTTATTCCAACCAAAAAAATTGGAGGCTAAAGGTTGGACACTATATTACCACAAAAGTTTGGTTGGTTGTTAGATGTGATGTCCTCTATTGCTTCGAAAACGATTTGGGAGGCAAAAAGTTCATGTCTCTTTTAGCACCATAATAATCGGTTGCAACATGTGTACCTCCTCTATTGGCATGACACTTTGTGACATCGAAAAATTTGGGTTGCAATAGGATTAATTATCTTTTGCCACGAATGGTGTTTCTCTCCATATTTTTGTATATATATTGCCACGTGTCTATTCTATCATGCACATTTAATTGGACCTCCAACAATTTCAAATATTGATATAATACAAGATGAATAACAATTATGCATTTAACATCCATGAAACACAATTTAACCACACACATATATATAGTACTGAAATCACACCACAAGTACTGAAATACTTAAATGTTTCCAACACTCGACACCACACAAGTACTGAATACTTAAATGTTTCGGACACTCCACACCACACAAGTGCTGAAATAAAGTTTTCGACGACACTCCATTGTTTGAACGAAATCTAAAGGGCGACTTGAAACTAAACAAAACACTTGATCAACAATCCAATCACTCGATCAGCAAAGGGTGACTTGAAGACGATCCCATCACTTGTCGCTCCATCGAAATGCCTTACTTTTCTGTAAAGAATGAATGAGAATTGTTTTAGCATAAAGTAAACTAAAACTATCTTTAAGGGTACACAAGAAGAAACACTAAACCATAGTTTCATTGGTCATCATAAAATTATCACCTCGCTTTGCCTTCTTGTTGCCGCCTCGTTTCTTATTACTTGCTGCCTTCGCTTGGCCTAAAGTAACATACTTGCTTGCCGCCGCCGTAGGCTGCGTCATTGCCTGCACTGTACTCCTTCTTGTATTGCGAGTGGTAGAAGCCCTTTGGTTATCGGCGAGTTGAGGTTCCTCCAGTGAGGCTGCTCTTCCCGGGAACAAATAAGGTGGAACTATCAAATTAGGCTCCATTTTGTGTAGTATGAGACGATAGCACTAAGAAGTTGTCAATTCACAAACCAACCCGAATTGAGGAGTCGTCAACAACTTGAGTACTTGTCTTTGTTGCAGCCGCCGCCACCTCTCGGAAGTGCAAGGACATCGTTGTTTGGCTGGACATATAAAAGACAGTTAGTTATAGAACCTAATGAAAGAAAGTCATTCGGAACTAGCTTTGACAAATTAACATTTTACATTACTAGTACTTGCTGTAACGCGGCCTCGTGATTGTCCTACTTGCAACATTGCTTGGATCTCTTGCCTAAACGCTTCTTTATCCGCCTCCCTTGCCTTCATAATTTCATCAATCTGCCGTGCATGTTGTAACCTTTCGCCTTCTTCGTCGCCTTCCCATGCACCCATTTGTTGCTTTGTAGCCGTCCAAATTGATTCATGAGCTCGAGGTGTTCCCGATCTTTGTTGCTCCTCCCTACGAATTTGTTCATCGTGCTCCGCATTCCCGCAGCCGCCTTCTAGTTGGGTTTTTTGCAAGGTACCCATTACCATGCAACTTGGTTGTTTTGCACTTTGTGACATCCTTGTATGCCTTCTCGGAAAATCTCGTTCCTCTCATTTAGAGAAAGAAAGTTTTCCTCTCGAATTTGATACCTTATCGTAAATAATGTTTTGCTTTCTCCTAACATTTACAAGGTATAGAGAAAGGAGTTAGTTGAAGATGAAATTGCGAGGCACTAGTAAGTTATGCACAAATTTCAATAAGAACTCACATAGACATCTTGAGATGCTTGGTCTTTCCATTGCCCATTCTTAGTGTGAGTAATATACCAGAGGTCTAAGTCATTTGGCTCCTCACCAGTCACTGGGTCTCTCTGATATGCCAAGAACATAACAAATTAGTAATTCATGCTGCAATATCAATTCTGAAAACTTGTATATGTGCTGGTCAGTTATTACCTTCTCATAACTACACTGAGAAAAAGGCTTAGAGCCTGACAAATGTGTGGTCTTTTTAAAGGATCAATTCCCGAGTTCTTTGTGCTCTTTTCTCGTAAATTCAATTTGAACAATGATCTTAATGATTGAGACAGAGCCATTTTTCAGAATTGATATTGTTAAGAATAGTAACATTGTGGAACAAACCTGGAATTTCTTAGTCCTAAAATACTTCAACAGATAGTGCCATTCGACAAAGTCTAATTCTTCGGGCTTATGGCTCATTCTCTCCCGGTAGGTGTTGTATGCCCCGGCCGTAGCACTTAAAGTTGAACGCCATCCTTTGTAACGCTCTTTAGCAATGGCCCATATCTTCATCCTTGAATCATAATTATCCTCAAGTTCCCACCTAGCCTATTATATAATTACAAGAACATGCAAATGCTAGGTCAGGTTCTTACGTTATTATATAATTATAATGTATACACAAACAAAGATTATACACAAACAAAGATTTCTTACCAATATATCGATGCTATTGACTCTTTTACATCAACATGGATATCTTTCCATGTTTTCACTCCAATCAAGGTGGCGCCCTTTTCCTTGTAAACATTACTATTTCATCGGTGAACGTGCGGGAGTTCTCACCTACCGCTCCTCCTAGTCTCGGAGAACTCAACGCCGAGCTTTTGATTCCCGCACTTGTGTCTCTTGGAGAGTGCCTTCAAGCACTTGAGGGTACCACGTCCTCTTTTCTTCCCATTTTCTCGAGCCTATTCCATGGAAACAAGGTGTTACAATTGATATGAAACGACATAATGCCTTGAAGCATTTGAGGGTACAAGGTCCCGTTTTATCCCCATTCTCTCGAGCCTATTCCATGGAAACAAAATGTTAAACAAGGCTGAAACACAACATTGATTTAGAATAAACACAAGTTACCTTTTCCTTGATCGGGTCTCCAACGCCGAGCATGAGATGGTGCCCGCACCGCTGGAGATCGGTTCTTTGTCTTGACCGGAATGTATCCGATTGCTACGATCCTTAAAAGCATCTCGCAGACAATATTGTCACATGATCGCTACCATAATTTGAAGTTTGCAAAAGAATTGTAATTTATTTGACAATTAGGAGAGGGATATTACTGATGTCATCAAGTTTTCCTTCAACGTTCAACCATTCTTTGTATGTAATGATTGTGTCCTCCCTGTATATATCTTCTAACTCCGAAAAGAAAATATGAGTCAACATGAGTGCGCACCGCAAACTCCGTGGGATATACTAGGGCTTTATCGTAACTCACCCAAGGCTTCATTCTCGAATGCGATAATATAGCCAATCTTTGTAAGCATCTAATTCAGAATCTTGCACTTCCTCGTCTTCATCATCATTAGAGGAACCTCTCTTCTTTTTAATGGGTGTTATGGCAACACATGGGTCTCATTTGGATTCTTCGAGAAGACTAATCTAACCTCCCTCTCATCCTTGTTACTATCTATCATGTCTCGATACATCAACATCATATTCAATTTCATGTAGTGTTGCCGACGCAGATCATCAACATCTCTCTTCTTGTAGTACATGTAGTCCCCGGACCCATACCCCAGTTTGATTTCAATGTTGTTAAGCTACCTAGCGAGATTTTACTCTTGTCAATAGTATATTTATTGAACAACTCTTCTCCCTCAACACTCCCCTTGCAAACGACATATACGGTCCATTTATCTTCCGTCCTGCATATTAAGCGATGACACTTAAATTAAATCGCTACAACATGATCTACAGGAGTTCCATAAACATGAACTTTGGTACTGCTGGAAAAGTGAAGGCATGCTGCTAAAATTGTTGCGGAATGAAAAGCATACACAACAAATGGCCACAACAAATGACACAACAATTGAGATTATGTCAACTAATCTGCTACTATGTTTTACTTTGACTTTATTTGGGTATAGGATGTGGCCACATAATAAATCATGGTGTACATACGAAAAGAGTAACTCCATATCTCTACTATAAATGGCAGACATTACACTGCAAAGATAACAGTAGTAGCAAGATAACTAGACATCACGGAATAGACTGAATATGTAACATAAAAATGATTTCCATGGCCTAAGAATTTTGTGCAGTTGTGCTACAATTTGAATACATGAAAAGCACTGAACAACTAATCTGTTGTACGATCAAATCTCATATGTAAACACCATCTATTTCTCCTCCCCTGAAACAACACATTATAACCTAGTCTAGACATTGAACACCATATATTTCCCCTCCCCTCAAACAACACATTATACCACAGAAATTGTATGTACCTGTTCTCGATCTCGCCCTGAGACGAACTGAGGATATTTTGTAGATCTTGACTATCGTCGTTTCCATCATCGGTGGCCGACGCAGGTGACCGAAAGAGCGATGCAGTCGCCCGAGATCTGCTGGCCGCGACCATTGTTGGTGCAGCCGCCATCCCAGATGTTGGTGTGACCGTTGTTGTAGGAAGGAACGCCAACGCAGGTGTGCGCAGCGTTGTCGACGACGAAGGGGTCCCCCTTGCCGCCTCGCTCGACGTCGGCATCCTCGGCTTCGCGGTGGAAGACGAGAACCAACTCACGGCGTTGGCGGCGGCTGCGTGTGCGTCGAACCCTAACTGATCGAGAGTTTAGGAGGAGTAGATATATATAGCAGTCATTTATTTCGGATGGAGGCTCAATCGTGGCGCTTTAGTTTGGCGCCCTTCCTAAAATAATTTCGGATAAACGCGCCAATGTTAATTATTTTCGGTACCAGTCGCGCGCGCTGCGTCCAAAATTTTTGGCGGTTGCCTTCAACACGTCGGACGCGTTCGAAGATAGGAGTCGGACGCCGGTTGCCGGTCCGGTATTCAAGCGGTTCTAAAGATGCCGTTCCGGGCGCAGGACTTCAACGCATCGGACGCGTCTCGTAGGGGCACCATCGGACGCGGTGCGATCCTCGACGCCCCGTAGAGCCATGCAGCCGGTCGAGTCTTCCGACGCGTCCGGACACCGCCATCGGACGCAAGTTGCCAGCGTCAGGTGTGCAGTCGGTTTGTAAAGATGTGTTTCCATGGCGCAGGACTTCAACGCATCGGACGCGTCTGTAGAGGAACCATCGGACGTGGCGCGATCCTTCGGACGCAGTCCAGAGAGCCCTGCAGCCGGTCGATTCTTCCGACGCGTCCGGACACCGACCTCGGACGCCAGTTGCCATCGTCGGTCTTCAAGTGATTTCTCAAGATGCGGTTCGTGGGCGCAAAGACGCGTCGGACGCGACACTTGGCGTCAGACTCTCCTTGTTTGGGCGTCCGACGCTCTCATTTGAGCTGAGTTGCACTTGGATATTCGCGATGCCAACTCCCAACCGAATTCCAATCCAAATAATGCAAGAATAGCTGGACTAATTATTTTGGTATGATTCAACATCTTGAACAATTTGTTTCGACATGCCAAAAAAAAAAAAGTTTCAACCGATTGTGAGAAAAGTGGTCATGCACATGTTTACAAGGACACACATCTCTCGCACATGTCCTAGTCACTAAGCAACGATGTGACCATCCGTCTGGGAGATGTGTAGCACAACTTTCACCAAAGCACTTGAAACTTTTTTAGGATGTTTATGTAGGTGTGTAATGATGTTGTGTGCACCTGGGCAATTTTCTGCCAAAGTTTACCTATTTCTGTAATTCTTTGATGACTTTCAAGGAAAAATGTTGAAAAATGCCTAAGTTGCCTAGAAAAATCTAAAAGCTTGCATGCTCACATAATTTAGGTGTGTAGTGTTGAGGAAAAAGTTTCAACCGATTATGAGAAAGTGGTCATGCACATGTTTACATAGGTGTGTAATCGATTCGGGTGTGACATAACTTTGATGCATGGTGGAGTGCACGGGTGAAGGAAAAGAAAGGAAGAAGTAATTTAGAAGATCATGTCATGACATTTTGACGTAGATCAGTTCTTTCTATTTTTTCGTACCTTATAATAAATATTTATATATATTTATTTCAAATATTATATATAGCTAATTTCAGCAAAAAAAATAGACGGTACTAGCAACAAAAATATTGCGCCAACACTAGGCTTCAAACCCAGCACCTCTGGAATTAGACATTGGTGCACTAACCGTTTCATCTAGCGATTGTTTTCGTGAGCCTTGCACCTGCGGATCGTTTTAAACGAGACCTTCATCAGACATTACAAAATTAAGATCCATAATAGACTGTTACAGTCCCACGGTGGTTCTTCCAATCGGAGGGTCTGGGCACGATCTTCCAGTCCGACGCGTCCTCCCGAGACACGGGGTGCGGCGGCGATCATCGCGGGGACCGGCGGCTCCACCCTCACGATCTGCTCCTCCGCGCCCGAGTTGAACGCCGCCGACTGCCACGTAGCCTGTACGTCGACGATCGCTGCAGCGGCTGCCCGCGTCCGGCGGTGGTAGCCACCACTTGTTCCTCTTCGATCTACATCTCCGCGCCGCCACCGATTCGTACGTTGTCTCGATCTCTCATATGCCCTAGTTCATGCTAGATCATGATCGATCTCGTTGCGCTCATCTATATGCAGATATCAATGTCATCAAACGAAGATAGGAGTTGGATGCGCTTGCCTCGACATTCAGAGGAGTGGAAGGTAAAATTCCGAACTTTTGTTCAAACCTTTGGCACATCATCATCGCAAGCTGGTGGATCTATTCTGTGCCCATGTGCTCAATGTCAATGCATGATAAGATGTAGTGACGTGTTTCAAATTCATCTTCATTTAGTTTCTAAAGGGTTTGCTGAATGTTACATCAATGAATTTGAAGGCCAACAAACTTCTTCATCTCGCGAGGGGCATGTGATTCCCGGTGTCAATCCCGATCTCGAATCCAAATGTAATAGAACCCGAAGGTGCACAACCACCTACCGCGATAATGTAGGCAATGATGAAGCACTACCCCTTATTTTGGAGAAGACGATGAAGAAGACATAAGCGATGACCCCGCGCCACTAATTCTATGATTAGAAACATTATCGCTGGAGCTATACATGGAGACAAACAAGATGACAAACCAAATAGGGATGCAGAAATATTTTTGAAATTATTAGAGGAGGCAAAGAAGGAATTGTATCCAGGATGCAAAGCGGCAACTAAGGTTTCTTTTATCGTGCAACTTTTTCAAATAAAGTGCATGTATGGTATTAGTAACGCATGTTTGGAGGCCATACTGAAACTGTTCTCGAGGATTCTCCCTGAAGGTCATTGTATCCCTGACTCCTTGGACAAAGTGCAAAAGGTGGTTCGAGATCTAGGCTTGGATTATGTCAAAATACACGCCTGCAAGAATGATTGTGTGTTATTTTTTAAGGAACATGAAACGAAGCAGGAATGCCCCACATGTGGGGAGTCCAGGTGGAGAGTTGTCGAGAACACTTTGGATGGTGCTACTTTCAAGAAGCGGCTTCCAGTGAAGATCCTACGCTACTTTCCTCTTATTCCTCGGCTGCAAAGAATGTATATGTCCAAGATCACATCGGAGGACATGCAATGGCATAAGAAAGAGAGGGTCAATGATCAAAAAATGCGTCACCCCGCGACTCAAAGGCATGGAAGCACGTCGATAAAAAATATAGCCGGTTTGAAAAAGAAGCTCGCAATGTTAGGCCGGGTCTTGCTTCGATGGCTTCAATCCGTTTGGGATGCAAAGTACAACCTACTCCATATGGCCTCGTTGTCCTAATACCTTACAATTTGCCACCTTGGTTGTGTCGAAACAATCTAACTGGTTGATGTCAATGTTGATCCCCGGTCCAAAATCTCCGGAATGGATATTGACGTATATTTGAGGCCTCTTATATTGGAGCTCAAGGAGCTATGGGAAAAAGGTGTTCGAACATGGGATGCACAAACTAGGAAGAACTTTAGATTAAGGGCTGTTTTACTTTGGACAATTAATGACTTCCCAGCATATGCTATGTTGTCCGGTTGGAGCACGAAAGGAAAGTTTGCATGCCCATATTGCCACAAAGATACGATTACTTGTGGTTGAAGCATGGGAGAAAGCACTTGCTACATGGCAAGTCGACGTTTCTTACCCTTGGACCATGCATGGCGCCAAAACATGGTCAGCTTCAACAACATGGTCGAAACCAGGGAGGCACCAGTACCACTGACTGGTGCACAGGTACTTGAGCAGTATGAAAGTTTTGAACAAGTGAGTTTTGGAAAGACATTGACAAAAAAAAGGAAGCGTGATGATGATGAAAGATGGCATAACTGGAGGAAGAAAAGTATATTTTTTGAGCTCCCATACTGGTCTTCTTTGCTCATCAGGCATAATTTGGACGTCATGCACATTGAGAAAAATATATGTGAGTCCATATTAGGCACTCGCTAGAATTGGAAGGAAAATGTAAGGATGGGGAGAAGGCCCGCTTGACATGCAAAAGAACTAGGGATAAGACCAGATCAGCATCCCGTGATTAAGAAAGATAAGTATACCTTGCCAAACCTTGTACAAGTTAGATAAGGATGATAAGGACAATTTTTGCAAATTTCTATATGGGGTGAAAATGCCTGATGGGGTCTCCTCCAATATAAGAAGATGTGTTGACCTAAAAGCATGTAAGGTGTCCGGCTTGAAATCTCATGATTACCATCTAATTCTACGTAAACTGTTACCCTTAGTGGTGCGGAGAATTTTGCCACAAGAAGTCGTCGTCGCATTGATCCAAACTTTAGTAATTTCTTCGATGCACTATGTTCCAAGGAGCTGGTGGAAGCCGAGTTGGACAAACTTAGTACTACAATTGTTGATACTCTATGCCGACTTGAGATGTTATTCCCACCTTCATTTTTTGATATAATGATGCATTTGCCTATTCATCTAGCTGAAGAGGCTAAACTTGGAGGGCCCGTTTGTTATAGATGGATGTACCCAGTGGAGCGGTACCTACGTACTGCAAAAGGTTATGTGAGGAACAAGGCGCAACCCGAAGGATCAATAGCCGAGGGATACATACTTGAGGAGTGTCTTACATTTTGCTCTAGATTCTTGGACATGGACACCAAGCCGAATCGTGCCGATCGTCATGAAAGTATGGCCGTGAATGAGCCACCATCCGGTCCGAGCATATTTGCTGCAATGGATTACAAGAGGAGAGGACAGATGTCCGGATCCTTGAAAGAGATGAGATGCGAAGGATGAAGCACTACATAATTTCTAATTGTGACGAAGCCAAACCATGGGTCGAGTAAGTTACATATTATTAAACAGCAATATTTTTAATTAAATTTGATATCTCAAACTAACATTATTAATACAATGTTCTATGCGGTGCGCATAAGGAAGAACTGCAGAACATGGTGGTTCAAGAAATCTGAAAAAGCGACACGAGGAACAATTTGTAAGATGGTTTGAGGGCAAGGTCGAGAGCAATATGCCAAAGGGGAAGTAAGTGCAGAGATGTTTGCACTTGCTGATTGGATGGACAATCGAGCTCGTACATTGCATAGATGTCATATCAATAATTGGTTGTTTCGAACATTTGACATTGAGAAAAGCCTCGTAACCCAAAATAGTGGTGTGCTTGTCAAGGGCGACCCTACAACTGGCAACATGTCCTGGTATGGGGTGATTAAAAGGATGATATCACTAGAATTCCCGTGACAAAAAGAAGTCATTTTGTTCGAGTGTGACCGGTACGATGTGCCCGCGGCAAAGACAAGCGAAGTAGAGGATACAATAAGGATCAGTTTGAGGTTATTGATATCGATACTACTCGGTTAAGGTACGGGAATGAACCCTATATTCTAGCGACACAGGCACAGCAGGTGTTCTATGTGGATCTGGTAAACAAACCTGGTTGGAGAAGTGTTGTTGCGATGAAACCAAGGAACTTGTTTGCCATGCCTGAATTAGAACTAGAGGACTCAATTGATGTGGGTATCCAAGGCATTATTAGTGGTTTACTCGGTGGACAAGAGGATTTGACAAATTGGACAAGATCGGACAAGGAAGGCACAACCGGTGATGTCTCTGTTATTTCTCAGGTGCAGGCCGAAGCAGTTGATGAACCCGACCATGTGGCCTTATTAAATGACGATGAAGATGAGCAAGATGACACATACATTGAGGATGGAGTTGTGGCACCAATTGTTTCTGGGGTAGAAGCCCGAGATGATGACTTTTTTATTTGATTACTTATATGATTTTTTTGAGTGTGAACAAATAATTTATTTCTATGATATTGGATGTATCCTAGTTCATTTATACACAACCTCTCCGTTTTTCTTCGAATAGGATATATATTTCTTCGCTTTGTTTCTCAATGTCATATATGATAAGTAATATTTCCTATGTGCTGCAACGATGAAGTCGTATTTCCATTTTCTACATCTGAAAAGATGAGTGTTGTGCAAAATAGAGCGTCGGACGCAGGGACATAGAGAGTCGGACGCAAGCCGGTCGCGTCCGATTAGTGCAGTGCCAGGAACCACACGAAAATAACAGGACGCGTGAAACCAGCGTCAGATGATTATGTCCGGACGCGTCCGTAGGTTCAACCCGCTGCACCCCTCTCTGGATTGCGTCCGAGTGCTCGCTCCTCGTCCGAAGCCCATCCTTCAGACGCGTCCGATTAGTGCAGTGCCCAGGAACCACACGAAAATAACAGGACGCGTGACACCAGCGTCAGATGAATATGTCCGGACGCATCCGTAGGTTCAACCCGCTGCACCCCTCTCTGGATTGCGTCCGAGTAGGCGCTCCTCGTCCGACGCCCATCCTTCAGACGCGTCCGACACGTCAAAGGCAAGCTCGCCTCCTTCTATCTGACTTGTGGGCCTTCCGACCTTCCTCTTTCCAAATCTCAATCCCAGTTGGTTCCTTCTTCCTCTCCATTCCCGTAACCGCGCCTGCCCCTCTCTGCGCCGCCACCTGCTCATCGCGCCTGCGCCTCCCCGCTCCGCCGCCGCGCAACTCATCGGCCACCGCGCCCTCTGCTACGCACGCAGGTGCCGCGCTCCCCTGCTCGTCGCCCCGTGATGACTCCTCCCCCAGGAACTCGCCGCCCCGTGCCGACTCCACCAGGAACTCGCCGCCGGTGCTCCACCCAGCCGCACCGCCGCCTCTTAGCGACGTTCCGGTGTCGCACCCTGACCAGGAGCACCGCCCCGTGCTTCACTTCGCCGGATGAGGCGTCTGTTCGCCGGAACATCTCTACGGTGGTGAGCACTCCTCTGCCTGCCTCCAACCTGTTCGACACATTGCCTAACCAACCATTTAGCTGTGATATTGATAATGTCTTGGCTTTTGATGGTATGATCGATGGTTTAGCTGTTAGCGTGTATGAATAATGGCTTGGCTTGCCTTGGCTTGGCTTTTGTTTTGGCTTGTTGACATGTCTCGATTGAAATGATCTCCCCGTCATCGAACTGGTCCTTCCTTGGAGGAGCTGGAGGAGCAAAGAGCCGCGCAGGCCCAGTTCCCTTCTTCTTGTTGCGTGGCCTCGCCTAACATGATCAGATGAAAATTGTGATGAAGCACTCACATTGCCATATGAATGGTTGAACCTTTTGCCCCTTTTCGTCTTCTTGTCCCCTCTCCCGCAGTACACTGAGCAAGATCAAATAAAATTCATCGATAATGGTATAAACAAGCCAAAATGGTTTGCAACCCAAGTTGGGTCCTTCTAATCGAGAGTAAAATTCTGGAGCTTGAATATCTATGTCATCTCGCCTAAATCATTAGATGGACAAGGATATGCTTTGCGTAAATCGAGCCCTTATATTCATGCATAGTTTTCTCATCAAAAATTTTCATTTTGGGTACTTGGGATACCAAAGGAGATATGCTGAGAGGCTTCATCACAGCCTAAAATGAAAATGAATTCACTTGACAGTCAAAGCCAAGCCATTATCAATATACATTCTGTTATTTGTATTTAGTACATGTCTATTCACTGCTTTAGTTTGTTGAAACATATACATTCTGTTTTAGTTTGTTGACATGTCCTTCCATTTGTTGTTATCGATCTTGAAGAACCTAAATGTCATCACCACTCGGTGTTTTGTGCCGTATCATTTTGAAGAAATGTTAGTATCTTCTGAGCAATTGGTAAGCACTAAATGATATTCCACTTCAATTCTCTCTCATTATCTAGTCATCATTTGGTCATTTAGTTAATCATGATTTTTGATTTGTTCAAATGTTATTTGTCCCTATTTAGGTCCGAGTTCGCTTGGGACAGAGATCAACGGCAAAGGATGTGTGTTTGATCGCCTACGTTTTTAGCAATGAGGTGCAAGACAACTGGCAGAAGCTCTGGAGATGATAATGATCCAAACCGACGACCAAGCCTTCGCGCTATGCTCAAGGGAAAGAGTGTAGCCACGAAGAAGAAGAAGAAGAAGACATCTAAAACGAGGGGGTCATCGTCTCGTGCTCGCCGTGCTCTTGCAAGAGCTTCCGCCGCGGAGCGTATAGAGAGAGGAGGCCGTGGTCGTGCTCTTGTGATTAGAGAGGAAGGATCGTGTCATGCCCAGCTTTCGAGGCGTAAGCTATGGAAACAGAGGACCGTAATTTGGAGCGGCGGCAGCAGAGCTCCCTACTCATCGTCGCTCTTCTCGAGTTCAAGCTCGGACACAACAACAGCACTCCGGGATGGTCTAGTGCCCCTCCCTGTGCACAAGACACCGTACTTTTAGGGAAGCGTGCCAAGACCATCAAGAGACTTCGAGCTGTACCACTTAGCGCATGGTTTCCCGACACCGACAAGGGAGTTGAGTACTTTCACACAAGCTTCATGAAGATTTCTATAATGCTCTTGTCGAGTCACGAGCCAACTTCACAAAACTCGAGGATCATAAAATTGCAGCACTTTATTGAAAGAGTTGGAGATGACTTCAAGCAAGCCTAAATGCTCACCGGACTTGTTGATCTAATAAGCGGAGAGGTCCTTTTGTCCCGCATTGGATTCTTGAGTTCTATGCCACCGTCTGATTGCTCCCGACCATACAGCCCATACACTTCAGCTTTCAGGGAGAGCAGAGGGAGATTAGTAGCAATGTGGCTCGTGAGGTTCTAGGACTTCCCCGGCTGACCTCGGGGATCCATGAGATAGCCTATCCCGGTGTTCGACCCCTTGCCGTGTCGTTATCGGTGCTCTACCTCCCGTCGCAGATGTCCGTGCTCGTTCGGAGGAGACATAGGAGAGGGTTCGACTGTGCTACCTCCCCGATATGACCACTACAAACTCGGATTCTTGATAATATAGTGAGGAAGACAAGTGGTGCCACGTGAGGGCTTCGAGATGGTCTCACACGTCTTCATCGGGGTACTCTCTCATCCGATCGAAGATACCTTTTGATATTTGGGATCTAATGCTTTGTGAGATCGAGGATGTGATTTTTGAGGGGTTCGTATCAAAGAGGCATCTGCACTATGCTCATTGGTTGACTTTTCTGATGATTTCGGCCATCAAGCCATTTCCTTCAGCTGCACGGACAGACTATCTTGCTACAACTACTGAGTTTGGATACTATGATGTTTCCCAGCTTCTGAGGTCCGCTACTCGAGATATTGCAGAGAGTCACAGGCCCCCTGTTCGAGAGACAGCTGCAGAGCAGGATGAGACTATTCGTCCGATAGCAGCCACGAGGAGGCACAAACTAAGAAACAGGAGCTTGACCTTGACACCGATACTAGTGATGATGATCCTCCCTACGTACCGAGGCAAGTGACCCGAGGGCCGGGGTCCGTACACCGCTTTAGCTCGGGTAGCTCAAGCAATCGACAGTCGGGTAGCCTACTCGGGAGCGAGCAGAGCAGCGCCATGAGGTAGCCCTAGTTGAGGTTCGAGCTAGACAGGATGAACTACACCAGCCAGCTAGCCTACGGTTTCCAAAGAAGAATACCTTTCGATTCGCCGAGACCAAAGCATTTACAAAGACCAAGACACTTTGAGTTTGGTTACCACTTTGTTCCAAAGACACAGTGCTCGCCTTCCGCAGCCTCCAAACCTCCTCGCCAGCCAGGTGGTTCCGTTTCACGCAAAGACTGTGACCTTCTTCACCGTCCAGTCCTCAAGATTTCGATCACCGGTCACTGAGACAGCACCCCACGTGACTCCTACTCAGCAGCTTGCTTCTTCGAGCCACGGTGGTCGACGCTTGAGTCCGGGCCGAGGCACCCGACCGCTTCACCACCAAAGATCACAAATGTAGGGTCGATCCCGATACTCGGCCAGTTTTTAGAGACACGAGTTCGCATTAACCGCAGTACGGACATATACAACCGTACTTCACACCGAGCCGGGCCGAGCGGCACCGGACCGCTTCACCACCAAAGATCACAAATGGCCCGGGGTCGCATCCCGATACTCGCCAGGCTTCTTTAGAGCCACAGGTCACACAAACGCAGCTACAAAGGATGAGACAGATGTACTTCACACCGAGCCGGGCCGAGCCGACCGGACCACTTCACCGCCAAGCGTCACGCGAGAGGGTCGCAGCGCCCGATACTCAAGATCGGTCCTACTCCGTGGACACAGGTCGACGGCTACGGCTACGGATGCAGACAACCGATTTCACACCGGTCGGGCCGAGCCGACTCGGACCGCTTCACCGCCGGCGTCACACCCGGGGTCAGCGGGCGCTGATACTTAGCTTCGGGCTACCCGGGGACCGGTCCCGTACGACACCCGCCGCTTAGTGTTAGCACATCACCCTCGTGAGCCTGGCTCGTCTGCTTCTTCTTCTCTACAGCCTTAGGTTTTCATCCTTGATGCCAAAGGGGGAGAGATGGGAAAGTATGTAGACTTAGGGGTGAGCTTTTGTGAGTGGGATTTGGTTCTTTTGTTGTGATCGATGATACATGTCATGCGTCATGTTTACTTCCTTGCATATCTATCTTTATATGTGTGATACACTATGTGATATTGTGGTTTTCGTTTCGATATCTTATACCGTGTCACATGTTTATGGTATTTACTTGTATGTTTTTCTACTACATTTCTGAACCCTCCAAAATATGAACTATATATATGGACCAATGATCTTCCCTATGCGTGCGGATTGTTTACGAAACTTTTTGGGTGCAATTACGGCTATTGCACCGAAAATGAGCATATTGCACCATATTCACGATGTTGCTAAAGCACCTAAATCATGTACGGAGGAATAGAAATTAACACGCAACCAAGTAAGACCTCGTTGCAATAGACCTATCCTAGTTGCCACGACTATGGCCAGTATTATTACCACGAAAAAATGGTGGCAATACGTACATGATATTGCATCTCGCAGCAAGATAGGATGCAATAGGCATCTAGCTATTGCCACAACGCACCAAGCATGTTGCAACCTAAATCAATGGTTGTGATATAGCCCTTAATAAACAACCAAATCTAATATGGTTGCCATATCATCTTTCTATTACAACAGCCGACCTGCTATTGCAACTCAAACTTTTTGTAGCAATACAACGAACAAATTGCAACATAATTCCTTAAAATGGGTGCATTACCATGAACTTGTTGCAACCAAAACAAACAATATCGCCACACATTTAAAGTGTCGCAATATGCACCCATATTACTACCAATTTAGTGTTTGGGTGTCATAGTACCCCCCTATTGCACCCAAATGAGTGGTGTTGCCAAATTGTTTCGTGGTTAAAGGGAGAAAACATAGTAGTGAGCCAGTGTACTATGTGTCTGAGGCATTGCAAGGAGCAAAGCTGAACTACACAGAGATTGAAAAAATAGCATATGCAGTGATTACAGCATCAAGGAAGCTAAAGCACTACTTTCAGACCACACTATTCCGATCCCGACATCACAAACCATTGGCCGAGATCCTGAACAACAAAGAAGCCTCAGGAAGAATAGGCAAGTGGGCTGCAGAATTATCTCAGTTCGAGATCAAGTTTGTCGCCAGGACAGCGATCAAGTCACAAGTGCTAGCGGATTTCCTTTCAGAATGGGTGCCGGCAAATACCTCCGAATCAAAATCGGAGGTATCTCACTGGACCCTTTTCACGGACGGCGCCTGGGGAATCCAGGGAGCCGGGGCCTCCGCGATACTACTTTCACCATCAGGAATCAGGACAAAATATGCAGCCAGACTATGCTTCAAAGCAACGAACAATACGGTAGAATATGAAGGTGTCATCTTGGGATTGACAAAAGCAAAGGCACTCGGAGCCACTCATGTGCTTGTAAACACAGATTCACAGTTGGTAGCAGGACAGTGGAAAAAGAGTACACCGCAAGGGAGCCTGAACTCGTAAGATACCTAGAAGTTATGAGAGGCCTTGAGAAAAGATTCAAGGGTTTCACCCTCAGGCACATCCCAAGGGGAGAAAATACAGAGGCTGATGAGTTAGCAAAGGCGGCAGCAAACAAACTTGACATGCCGGCAGGCACATTCTACCAAGAGGTACAACAACCGGCCACGGCAAGGTTAAGCAGAGCATTTGAGGAGGTACTTCTAATCCAATCAGAAGACTGGAGGCAAGCAATCATAGATCAAATCAACGACAACCATGTGACCACAGATGAAGCCAGTGCAGTAAGGCTGTCAGCTCGAGCAAGGAGCTACACCATAATAGAGGGGCAGCTGTTCAAAAAAGGCATAGTGCAACCACTGCTCAAATGCCTAAGCAATGAAGAAGGCCAGGAACTCCTACGCAGCATTCACGCAGGAATTTGCGGATCCCACATAGGTCCAAGAGCATTATCTACAAAAGCTATTCGCCAAGGTTTTTACTGGCCGACCCATATAAAAGACGCCCTGCGCATAGTGAAGACATGCAGCGCTTGTCAAAACTTCTCGACAAACCAAAGCAGGCCAGGGGGGAGACACAGCTCATCCCACCAACATGGCCTCTGCAAAGATGGGGTATGGACCTCGTTGGACCACTCCCGCCAGCTCAAGGAGGCAGCAAGTATGCGGTGGTAGCAGTAGAGTATTTCACAAGATGGATTGAGGCCAAGCCACTATCAACCATCACTTCAGAAACAGTAAAAAAGTTTTTCTGGCAGAACATAGTGTGCAGATTCGGCGTCCCAAGAACCCTAACAGTCGACAATGGAAAGCAATTCAATTCTGACAAGTTCAAAGAGTTCTACAAAAGTATCAGTACTCAGCTGGCCTTTGCCTCAGTATACCACCCAGAAAGCAATGGGGCAGTTGAGAGGTCCAACAGGATCATATTTTCAGCAATCTCAAAAACGCTACACGGATTGAAGAAAGGGAAATGGGTCGAGGAGTTACATAAGGTTGTGTGGTCTCACAACACGAACATCTCACGAGCCACCGGTTTTACACCATTCAAGCTGCTGTATGGAGAAGAGGCTATGATGCCAGAGGAGTTAAGAAACCAGAGTCTCCGAGTCACAAAGCAGGCACTAGCAGAAAAAGAGGAATACAACAAAGAGATGATAGAGGCAGAGCGGCTAGATGCTGTGGACAACATAATCAAGTACCAGACCCAAATAAAAAAGTGGAGGGATGCCAAGGTCGTAACCAAAGACATCAAAGAGTGAGATTGGGTCCTGCGTCGGAGACCCAATGCACCAAACGCAGGGAAGCTGCAACCAAAGTGGGAAGGACCTTACCTAGCCCACCAAGCAGGGAGGAAAGGATCGTTCCTCCTGCAAGATGAGAACGGGAAAGTATCAACTCACACTGAACATGGACAACCTCAGAAATACTACATCCAAATGTAAGGAGCCTCCGTAATTTATAAGCGAGGTATCCAAGAGTTTATTTTTCATGTCTCCTTTTCTTTCCCTTCAAGTCGGGTTGCACTCTTTTCCTCACACGGGGACTCCTTATCGAGGTGAGGTTTTTAACGAGGCAACTCCGTTGTAATCAACCTCGCAATATATAAAGAGGACCCCGAGAAACAACGAAGGTAGCTAAGTCAAAAGCGGTAGGCAACGCAACCGCAATATTCGACGAGAGCTTTAAGCATCAAACGAGGTCACTTCAAACTTCGCCTTGATCGGCGGGCCTCAAAAAGATTTGTAAGCGACCTCCAAAAAGGTTGAAAACCCTCGGAAAAAGACCCGATAATTCGTGCACCAAGGGATCCACAAAGCCAAAAAAGGCTTCACCGAATTGGAAAAGACCCAAAGACAGACTAGGGCACCGATATCAAAAGAAAGGTCGCTTAGCCGACCAAGCGCCTGTCAGGCCTCCGCAAAAACCAGCGGAGGTATCTCAATCACAGTCAAAGCACTTCAGTCGACATAAACAAAAAAGGCTACCGAGAACAAAGAGGAGGTAATATGCCTGCTATACAAGCCACTCCAGTCCGTTAATTTGCATACAAGTACAAAATTAAGGCTACAAGAATCGCCAATGCCTCGGCTCTAAGTAATCTAAGCCCAAGAGAAGGCATGCTAATTTCTACTATTACAATCAGCAAACGAGCCTGCAAAAGAGCAAAGAGCGCTGCAATTCTCCATCGCCGAGAAGGAAAGGAGTCTCAGCACTGACGGACTTCGGCTGCTGGTACCCGGAACAAGAACTGCCAAGCAACACACATCATACTAGCTCGCCCCACAAAAAAGCCAAGTACTGCAGGACGATCCCTCAGAACAATGGACCAAGTGACAAACATAGTTGTATTCGTAGCCGGATACCACTCTAAGTCTCTCAGCAGAAGAGCGACACACCATTGCGAAATAGCCATTACGATCTCTCACTCAGTATCAGCCCCAAAAAGTATCTAACAAAGAAACCATACGTTTATGAAAGTAGAAGCGCTGGAGGAACTATCCCAAAGTGACCGAGAGCTATAGGGAATCGCAAGCCTTATATAGGCTTAGGAATGGAGGAGGCCATTAAATACACTCGGCCAACATTATAAAGAAGTAAACATTTTGATCTCGCAATCAAGTGCATTAAAAGAACAAGCCGCGTATCACCGCCATTAGTGGAAATCACATGCTTTCAATCGCAAAGTGTGTACCAAACGCAATCCTACACATTCATAACAACAGCACAAATCGCCATCGATTGTCCTCGTCCCCGAGCAGTTATGAGGGCATATCGCTCAGAATCAAAAACAATCCCAAAGATTCACTTGAAAAACGTACCAAAGATCAAAAGCAATTAAGGCAAAAAGCCATAACAAGGCCTATAAAAGGGAGGCAGCCTCAACCCCCACCCCTAGCATCACACAAGGAAGAGATCCAGAGAGGGGGGATGGAGTCTGATGTATACTTAGTAGAGTTCTACACTAGCACCAAGAGACAGCGTAAGAATTCGTAAACAGAGGGCCACATAGACCAAAATGCACGCCACCCTTTTCTTCAGAGCATGAGCTAACGAGCCTTTCCTTAGAGAAAAAACCGGGCAAGAGGGGATACTCTGCGTAAGAATTCGTAACATCCCCCTATCCCCGGTTAAAATCGCTCAACTAAGGCGTGGAGTGCTACATGGAAGCAAGCCCGAGGATTGGTGGTACCTAGCGACAAGTTGAGAGTCCCCACTAGCAAGGGACCATGTCCAATTAGCTATAGTAGGAGAAAAGGCAGCGCTAAGGTCCTAATCTCCATGCCTTAGCATGGAACCATGTAAACCAAGAGCTGACCCTTCAAAAGAGTAATAAAAATGGTGCCTAAG
This sequence comes from Themeda triandra, assembly GCA_018135685.1. Classification (NCBI taxonomy): domain Eukaryota; kingdom Viridiplantae; phylum Streptophyta; class Magnoliopsida; order Poales; family Poaceae; genus Themeda; species Themeda triandra. The sequence continues at coordinate 86,243 of JAENPR010001536.1, read as the reverse complement.
TAAAAGCCTCCGGAATCTTGTCAGAAACCTCCGCGTGTCAATCAAACATAATATAAAGTAGCTTTGCAACGCACGGAGAAAAGTCTCCAAGATTGTAGGAAAATGCAGGCATTGCCTCCGCGTCAACAAGCATAGCCAAGATTTCCATGCCTTAGCACTCAGCCAGTGCCGGCCATTCACAAAGATGATAAAAATTGAGCCTCCGAAATTTTCTTTGCAAGCCTCCGCAAGTAAAATGGAAACCTCCGAGTCACAATACAACATACGAAACAAACCCTAAGGAAATATTACAAGCAAGCACATACATTGTCTCCGGAAAAAACAAGAGGGAGAAACGAATGTCTCATCCAAAAACAAAAAGTAAAAGCACCAAAGCAACTAAGGCCCTCGCCACGCCAATGACCCAACGAAGGTATCGCCCCTGTCGTCCATCTGAGCGCGAAAACACTCAAACATTTCATCAACACTACGATGAGGGAAAACTAATCGCAACAGTTCCACAGTTCGCCGCTAACATAGATACCATCGCGCATAAAGGTTGTAGGCGGCAACCTCCTGCACAGGCTCTAAAATGGAGACCTGTGCAGGAGGATTCACCCATAAGTACCACAGCAGTTAATTTACAATACGCGCACACCAGGCGCCATGACAAAAGCAACAAGTGTTTTCCATCTCAAAATAAAGACCCTAGTCTACCTCTTCTCCACGGACATCTCGGGCCTCAGTGGTTCTCTCAGCATCAGGCGAAGGCTGGCGGGCGTCCTTGTCCTGCGCCTCTTGCAAGTTCTCCGTTGGCGAGCTCGCACGAACCTCAGGGCGCGGCTGAGGCTCTGTCTGCACCTCTGTTTTAGATTGTGTCCTCGCCGGAGTCATGGTCGCCTGAGGGCCTTGCAAGCCTCCGCTGCAACCCTTCTTGGACGTCTCACCAAGAATCGGAACACCCTTCACCACGAGTCTCACCGGCGTCCGACCTCCGGCGGCAGCCTTCAAACACATAAAAAAAATTAACTTAAGAGAACATCCAATAGAAAAGACAACAAAAAAGGGAAGGAAGAAAACCTTGCACATTGAAGTAGCAAGCAGAAACGGCCTCCGCCCCGCCAAAAGGCGCCCGAAAAGCCCTCAAGAAGCTCGCACCGTCTTGCGGATCGGGCGAGAAGTCTCCCCAAGCTCCAACGGATCGAAGATTTTGGGAAACTCTACGGTGCTGACGTCGAAACCTCCACCGATCAGACTTTTCACCATCCCAGTAGCGGAGGCCCGCGCCGCAAAATCGGACACGCCTCCGACAAAAAGGGACAGCTTTGTCAAATTAGATTTGATCCAATTCATCAAACCGCTAGTAGTACAGTCAGCAGGGAGAGGAGAAGTGACGCCGCCGAATTCCTCGAGTGTGGATAGATAGGCCTCGGCGATCTCCGCGCCAGCAACTCTGATCTCCTCTAGCTCCGCACCCAACCTCTCCGCCTCTTTCTTAAAGGTCTCCGCAGAGTTTTCCATGGAGGTCAGCTGGGTGCGGAGGTTCTCGGACACTTCGGTCGCTTTCTTAGCACACTCCACAGTAATGTCTTTTGCTTCATCAGCAGACTTAAGCTTCAGCTCCAAGTCCTCAACCTTTTTCTTCAGCGCCTCCGACTGTTGCTGCGCCGATTCCAAAGTAGAAACCTTAGCCGCAAGATCAGTCTTCTCGCGACCAAGGGTCTCAACCTCCCCCTTCAGAACCTCAATAGCGCGGGTGCGCTGAGCAAGCTCTACGGCGCCCCGGTGCTCAATGGCGAAGGCCATGTGGTGAGTCTAGGATAAGAAGACAAGAGTAAGAAAACACAACAACGAAAAGAGAAAAGGTGAAAGGCCAAAACATGCTCACCATGCAGTGATGCTCCAGCTGAAGGTGTAGAAGACGGTCAAAAGGCAACTCGTCAAGGTAGTTATCAACTTGGCCTGAGACCAAAACAAAAAGAGACCAAAGAAGAATGAAGTTAGTCTAAGCCCAGAACAGCGGAAACCTGCGGAGACAACAGCAAAGCATATTGCAAAAAACCTCCGTAATGCTCAAAAATATCATGGACATTTAAGCCCCATGCACCGAACGTTGCGGAGGCTTCTGAAAAAAGAGACACACAAACATATTCCAGTTAAACAACCGTGCAAGCAACGTGCAAACCAAAATAAGCAAAGCTACAAGACTCACCTCCGGAAGCACGAGCAGCGGAGGTGGAACCTCCGCCCGGATGCTGAGTCCGAGCGCCTCGCCCTGGGAAGACGCATGCCAAATTGACGCCAGGCGGAGGCACCATACCCCCAGCAACACCAGCAAACTCGGCTATGAAAAGAAAAGGTTAGGGGCCTTCTGAGCCTCAGGGTTAAAGTAAATAACCAAATAACACAAAAATCCACTTACGAAGAGAAAGCCCGATCGCTCGACCTTTATTCCCGGGAATGGAGGCCCGCCCGTCGTCGGAGGCCTGCCCGACAGCGGCCTTGTCAGCAAGAAATTCAGCATAGGACTTGCTTCTCGACAGCTTATGATCAGAACTGCCATCAAAATCGTCATCAGAGATTCCATCTGGAACATCACAAACCTGGTGATCCAGAGAGAGTGAAGCCTCAGCATCTCCGGCCTCCTCGTCGTCCTCCGCTTCCTCCTCACTTTCACCAGCCCCGCCGTCTTCAGAGCTAGACAGTTCGGCGAAGGCACTGGGGAAAGGGTGGACCGACACCTCTAGCGAGTGAGCCCACGCAGCAACAGAAGGCTGCGGCACCAACTCTGTCTTCGCCATAGGCGAGGGTTTAGCAGATGCCCCAGTCTCTTTGGCGACCTCTTCTTCCCCGTCGTCGCCCTGGTAGCCAGCCTCGGACGCTTCCGGAGACGCAGATGCGGAGGCCTCATGTCCAGTAGCCTCCGACTCAAGAGTCTTCTCCTTCTGCTTCTTGGAAGGCCCGCAACCAGCGCAAGAGCGCTTTCTCTTTTTTTGACGCCTCCGCCTTGATTGTGGCAGCGGCGGAGGCATTCTTCAAGGCCTTAGACTCCAACCTCCGGAGCACCTTACCGGGAACAGGCCGGGAGGAGTAAGGAATTTGAAGCTCCTCGAAGACACGATTCAGGCGCGGCATGATGCCGGTCTCCGCTTTCTGAGCAAGGTACTCATGCTCGGAGACCTCCCCGATAAGCTCCATGACTTTCCTCTCAATGCGATTGACGAAGTTTGTCCCAGTTTCCCCCCGAGGTAAACTGAGACCAAAAATAGGGCACGGTATGCCCATAGCCTCACCAAAAACTAGCAATTCCTTCCGAACAAGTTCAAACTTAGGCCTCTCCTTGGCTATAGGCCAGCAGCCGGAGGCCACAATCTCTTCCAGAAGGTCACGACCTTCGGAGTACTTGCAAGCTAAAGCGAAGGCTTTCCTGCAAGACTTCTCGCGAGCGGCAGCCTCAGCGGAAGAAGCAGACAGCGGCTTCAAGTTGGTGTGCGGCTTCATCTCAGTCATTGCGGAGGCTAGTGGATACCTAACAATCTTCTTGCCTTCGTCATCAAGCCCGGTGACACCAATGGTCTGCACATAAAACCAGTAATCCATCCAGTTGGCCGGTTCCCACTTGCCTTTCTGGCACCAAGATATCTCCAGCCGCTCCTCTTGGAACCTTTTAGCCATAAAGGTGCACACACCAAATTGGGCCTTCATCTTCTCATCACCAAACTGCCGCGGTTGCTTTTGCAGCTCGTAGTGTCTCACGAAGGTGTTAACATCTGGCTCTCCGCCGTACGATTCCACAACCCAGATGAACTTGCTGAGGTTCAGGAAAGCATGAGGTGTCAGGTGGTGAATCTGAGCATTGAACTCTCCCAAGACCTTTCTCAGAAATGGATGGGCCGGCATCCGGAGGCCGCAGGTGAAGAAATCCCTAAACACGAAAGCATACCCGCGGCCCGGCTTTGGCTCAGTCTCCGAACCAGGAAGCTTAGCGCGACCGGCCGGAATGAGGCCCTGCCGCTCAAGGTCTTCGATCATCTCCGCGGTCATCTTGCTGGGACCGAAGTCGTAAGTGATGAGAGACATGCCTCCGGGACTATGCGGAGGGACGAGGTCGTTGACGGAGACTTCCACGTCAGAAAGAGACTCTTCCAGTTCCCTAGCCTTCGCAGCAACAAGCATGCACTTCTCGAAAAGATCAAGCCAGTCTCAGAATCACTTTCTGAAACCGGGAGTATGGGCCGGTGTAGCGGTGGCGGAGGCAAGCGCGTTGCAGTGGAGGTGCCACGATCAAAATCGGAGGCAACCGACGGATGCGGAGGTGGTGTGAGAAACAGTGGAAGAAAACTACAGCGCAAGAATAACAGCGCGGGGTAAAAAACTCTCACCCCACCCCCTCCCCTTTTATAGTGGATGGACGATAGGTCGGAGGGGGAACCGCCCCTCCACGGCAACGATCTCGCGCCCAACGGTCATGATCTACAGACCTCAGATCCAACGGACAAGAAAAGATCACAATTAAAAAATCAATCACCAAAAGCCTTGGTCCACCAAAGACGTGCCAGGGGGGCCATGGTCTCCGCTGATCAAGCCGAGAATTGATGGCTAGGGCCCGCCTCCGCTGGACCTAACCCTCAAGGGGGAAATGTTGGGAAAGGCATCTCAGCAGCGGAGACATGACACGTGCCTACGGTCAACTAACCCCCCACTTATTCTTATCTTTTGCACATGTCTTAATCTGTTGTGCAGGACTGGATCGGAGACCAAATGCTCGACGCCGGAGACCACGCCGACCCGCGCCCCTTTATGTCTCCGATCGCCAGGCGGAGACACCGGGCCGGCGGCGGAGACCACGGGTCTCCGGGCGGAGACATCGCACAAGCAGCGGAGGCCTCGGGTCTCACGGCGGAGCTGGAGCGGAGACATCCAACGGTCCAGGAGACGGCCCCACCAACGGCCCAGGAACAAGGAGGACGTCGCACTTTGGAGGCCCAGGAGGAGCCCACAGGCCCAGTCGCGCCCCGGCGGACGACTTTGCCCCTGCCGACCCCACCTGAAAGAGTCTTAGAATTAGGGTTTCCCTGTTCCCCCTCAGGGGTTGTAATGTCTTTTTGTACGAGGGAGCTGGGCTGGCTATAAAAGGAGCCCCCCTGCCCCTGTTGTGGGGTGATCCCCTGGAGTGGAAGAGTTTCTCTTCTTCACACTCTAGCTTTGTAGTCGTGATTGCAATTAAATATTAAACCTGTAGGAACTGTGTTCCAACAATATTCATTTTCTTCTTTTCTCGTGACAAAATCCAAAAACTTGAGCTCATGAACTTTCTTTTATGTATGGGTTGGAGCGAACGGAGAGGGTTGAGGCGGGTTAGCAGGTTGGTGTTGGTCTCATGAGATATGGAGCGGGGTGGGTTTAGGAAGGGTTTAAGCCCATTATCATGCATACACAGTACCATCATGGCCTTAGTTACCACCAAGACATCCATCACAGATTCCACAGATGGATGTTTGCAACTTCAATTACTATGATCGGTCAACACAATGTCATGGTTCTTTACCAGTGTAGTGATCTACATACTCCACACTGTGGACATTGTCTTTTTTTTCTCAAATACGCAAAAGAATTGCGTATCATTGTATTAAGTGAGAAGAATTTAAATACAAGACTTGGGGCCGACGGCCCCAAAAAGAGAAAAAGGAGCGATCCATGTGTTTTTAGTATAAAAAGTTATCCCGTAGCAACGCATGGGTACGATACTAGTAAGAAAAAAAGCTCCCTTACCGAAAAGGCCGCTCGTGAAACTAAAACTCCAAAAACAACTTCTCTACCGAAGATGAGTTATGCCAAACAAGCCCAAGACATGAGCTATGCCAAACAGCCCAAGACACGGCTCTGTGGAGTCCAAGGCGTGCTCGGCATAGTCGCAAAATTTCTAACCATGATTTGGTCACTCCCAAAAGTCGAGGCACACCGGCAACACGGCGAGTGTGATGGGGGTAGAAATGGACTCGTGCTTGAGCTCCATCTACTAGTTGCGGCCCATGGCAAAAAGGAGCGGACGTCCAAGCAAAGATCCGCTACCTAAAATAATGGGAAGATAGTGTAATACTAGAAAACATCATGGCGTTGCCGCTGTGGCCGGACGTGCCGTTGTATTATACATGGTTCTTATTTTATGTTAATATGTCACCAAAGTGTTTCTAACGAATAGATACATTGATGGTAGTTAGTTGGAGTTGATGGTTAGTTGAGCCAAAAAATAAATTTTGCATAATCAAAACCATTATTTGAGCTATTGCTTTGTCTATCATAAAAGGAAACATAAGGTCACCAATAGTAGCAATGCGGCAATTTTCTACTCGTTAATGGATTCATCTTAAGATGGACTTGGCAAATTCATATGTTGAAGCCACTTTAAAGGAATGATTGTACGATATAAAACTGGTTTGAAGGAATGCTTGTGTGAATGCGCACGCTTGTACTAATAACTTTATTCCTCTTAACGAAACACGAGCAAAAAAAATGATTTATTTAATCGGTGGAGAGTTAGCACCGGCTTATTCGCATATGCGGACGGTGAGTACGACACTGGTTTATTCATTCTGGACGGAAGAACTCACGGGACCCGCCATCTATAAAAGACTTAAATCTCGGACCAAAAACACGAACCTAATAGCATTCTCATGCTAATTTTTTTAAACTCGGGACTCCCCATTCCCATTTTCATTGAAAACGGAAATACACATTGTCAAGAGTTTAGAAGATTCGAACGTAAAAAAGGAAGTAAAGCTAAGATCAAGCGACGCAATTTCACTACAATAAGCGTGCTCATCCTAACATTACAATATACACTTCACCGCCCGCGCAAGAGGAACAAGTAAAACCAAGTCTATCGCCTTAAAGAAAGCAAAGAGAAAACGTTCATCCCGAAGAACAGCGGCCTCCCAGATTCATTTGCCGCAAACATCATCTTCAGGGTCCTCTTGATGTTCGTCGTCTTCAGTCTCTTGGTGAGGATGGCCTCGAGTTTGGCCCGGGCCCATCTTGCCCCGTCGCCGTCCTTGGCTTCTTCGCGCCTAGCGGCTTCAACGCCATCTTGATCATCATGTCGACTCCGGCTTCCAATCCAAAGACGCTCGTAGCTCGGGTATAATCCTGCCCAAAATCTCATAAGCGCCCCGCATTCTCATGCTAATTAAAATAGGCTTACACTCAATAAGAAATGGCACTAACAATTTTTTTTTCCAAATCGCAAAAAGTAACATACAACCTCAAGCCGGAGACACCTCTATTTTTGTTAAAAAAACAGACATTGCTTTTATATGATAGCAAGACTCTTGATGCTTCTATATTGCGTACAAAAACAAGAGGGGTCATTTAGAAAAGCAGGAAACATTTCAGGGATTCATAATTGCTGGTATGTATATGTGGGTAGGCAATAGACAATGAATCAATCGTGGTTGAGATTTACAATACCTTGTCATGCTGTAGCTGTACGCAGAATTACTGATCCTTCGCGAAATTACAATGGTGTACATTGAAAAAAAAATGAAGGCAAAACTGTGGATAAGATCCCGATAGTACTTCATTTTCATTTTTATAAACTTGAAATTTTGATATTCCTAAGGAACCTGCATTATAAAATCAATAACTTTTCTTAGACACACTAAATCGATTTCTAACTAAATACATGGAAGAAACAAATAAGTATATCACGCATGGCTCAAATAGGCACATAATGCATTTGAAATGTGCAATACTGCTCCTACTCTCACATTGGTTTCATTTAAAGAACAATAATTGGCATACTTCCCAAATCAAAGCATATTTGACGCCCTTCTTTTTGCAAATAACTTCTGCATAAGAATTAGAACCAAATTCTTTTTGGGCAATAGGTAGATGTGGAGGTATAAACTCCATATACCCTCACGGCCTAGTTTGGGCCGACACGCTATCACCAGGCCGGCCCATCAAGCTCCAAGACCGATCGGCCTAGGCTGGTCGGACAGCCTAAAATGGGCAAGATTATCGAAGACCGACAAGGAGGACAGACCTAGCTAAGATAGGAAAGTTTAGACTTGTAAAGCATGTAAACTTAGTACCAGATAGGCTAGATCCGACTTGTAACCTTGCTCCCCGTAATATATAAGGAGAGCAAGGACCCCCGTGCCAGAGGACAGAATCTGGCATAACGCACAGACTCACACATCCACATCATAATCGAAACAGAGAGCAGGACTAGGGTTTTACGCATCCTTGCGGCCTGAACCTGGGTAAACCTCGCGTGATTGTTCTCTGTTTACATCTTGCTTGCAATCTCGTACGCCTTCCGCCAATCCATTACCGGTCAGGGCATACCCCTGGTCGGACTATCACCGATATTTCGTCGACAGTGGCGCGCCAGGTAGGGGGTGCGCACCGAGATTTCACGTCAAACAAGATGGTTTCCTTCCCGGCTTCCATGACCTTCGAAGCCGGCCTCACTTTCACCATCGGGACGGTCACCTGGACAACCGTCCCTGACACCTCATGCATCGAGAGTCCGCCCTCGATTCCGGCTCCGCAAAGCGATGAAGATACAAATCCTCTGCCTCCTCAGCATGAGGCATCACCATCGAAGCTCGAGTTATCAGAACTCCAGCCTTTTCTTCTAGGCACCAACCAGCCACTAGATGAAAATTGGGCCGATCTGTTCAAAGCAACTCATGATCAACAGGATAAGCTCATGGAGTTTTTTGCTCAATTTGGATCCATCCAGATTGAATCAAAGCAAAAATCATCTACTATCCTTCAACCAACAAAGCGCGAACAGAGCGCCCAAAAGAAATCAACGCATCACGGGATCCTAAACCCAAAGATCGCATCACCATTTCCGTACGGGTTGCCTAATGCCGCTGCCTCGTTCAGTCGCCAACTCTTAGCAGATTACCTCGAAAACCATAACAATATCCCTGATCCGCACTCAGGCATGGTCAGCTATACTTTTGACGCACCCACAGGACATGTTGTCAACCACGTGCACCTCGAAGAGGTCACGGATGATCAATCCCCAGAGAAGACACGTGATGTCACCCCAGATACACCTAGACTCGACGATTATTACAATATCTTGGAGCTCTCAGGATCGGCACACACAGTAGTCTATTTCGATAACGAAGAAGAGATACAATCTTTGCAAAATTCCGGCGCCAAGTATACTAATACAACGCCAGATCTACCACTCATCGCGTTCCGACCAGAGGAACCTGAGGAAATTCTATCGGAGGTTCACAACCCGACCAAATCCACTCAAGAGCTGCAACAATTCCCACCGTTCCCTCCCAGCTTAGGGAACGCAGTATGCCATGTTAGTGACAACGAGGTTACTCTCAATGGAGAAACCGACGAACAAAGACAGCAACGAGAAGGTCGAAACGCAGATCGGGAACTGCGGAGGCAAAACGAGGCTGCAGTTCAGGCAGCAGCCGACCAGGATCGTGTAGTCGGACGACGCAGGAATTTTCGATGAAATCTTGCCGATGATTTTGATCTTGTAGGCGAACGGCAAGTCCTAACAACCCCAAGCGCCAATCTGGCGGTTGCCATCGATCGTCTCAAAATGGCCAACGTCCCTCAAACACCCCAAATTGAGGAAGCAATTGATCTGCTAGTAGCTGCCAAAGCTCAAGTAAATCACATGAGAGAACAAGCACTTCTGGCCATGTCTCTCAGAAGTCACAGGCCACGTAGCTTCTATAGCAATCGGATCCCGGATTCTAGGGAGGGAGGTGCCAATAACAATAATTACGAAGACGACGGAGAAAGTTGTGGGAACTTTCCTCACAACAGGTTTTACCAAAGGCGCAATGCTAGAGGAAGACAAATCAATAACAGAGACAACAGGGATTATGATCCACCTTTCAATCACCATCATGCCGAGCAATATGATGACAACGACCTCCGAGCAGTCATTAACAACCGGTATCGAGCTCGTATGGATGCCTCAGGACCAAAGCCTTATTCCGCCAGTTTGCGAGAGGTAGTTTGGCCCAAAAGTTTCAGAATCCCAGACATTAAAACTTATGACGGAAAAGTCGATCCAGAACATTGGATCCTCTTATATGAGGTGGCCGTACGAGCAGCAGGGGGAGACGAGCACGTCATGGCCAATTACCTCCCTATCGTACTCGACAGCGGACCAAACAATTGGTTACTACGACAACGAGAAGGATCAATTCACAGTTGGCCCCAACTGCGACACCTTTTCATCGAAAACTACAGGACAACATGCCAGCAGCCGGGTGCCAAGTACGACCTAGCAAAGATCGTTGATTACCCGAATGAACCACTACGCCACTACATACGGCGTTTCTCAGAAGTTTGGACAACAATTCCAGACATTTCAGCAGTCGAAGTTGTGTCCTCTTTTGTACAAGGACTGCAACAACCCGGCAATATCGATCTACGCAAAGAACTTTTAAGAAGACAACCCACTACAACCGACGAGATGTTCAGAATAGCCCGTGAGTTCGCTCGCGTCGACGACGCCATGCAACAACTGCCAGAAACTGGACAAGGATTCAGAAACTTTAGACGAAATGATGACCGCAAAAGAGATTTTCAACGCAAAGATACGCACAGAAACGACAGACACGTCAACAACCGTCGTAACGAACGACGACGCGACAACCGTATGCAAAACAATTATAGCAGAGACACAGATGAACGTGTCCATTCGGTACCACCCAACAGAGAAAAGAAGCGAGACTTTGATCCAGAGTATGAGAAAATCCTAGGCCAAGATTGCCCTAAGCATCCGGGAAAAGGCCATACCATGGGCGAATGTCGAGGATTCACAGCAATCTTTAGCAGGGCAGCCGCTAAGAAACAAAGATTAATAAAACAAAATAAGGAAAAACGACCTGAGCAGAAGGACAAAACCGAAGAAGAAGAGGACAGTGATAAAGACCCTCGGCACCAATTCAACGAGCCCACTAAACACCTGTCAGCCATGATCTTCGGCGGCAAGGTTGGACTCAAAAACTCGCGTGACAAGAAGATACTGAAACGCAGGATCATGCCCATCGCCAAATCCGATGGAGCGAACACAGATACTAAAGCTTCGGCCTGGTCGGAACAACCAGGAACCTTCAACAGAGCTGACATCCGGGCAACTATACTAGACGCGGGACGCTTTCCTTTGGTACTTGACCCAGTTGTTAATCATATACGTATGGAAAGAGTACTTATAGATGGCGGCAGTGCTTTGAACATTCTGTTCCTACAAGCATTCCGTGAGCTAGGATTAAACATCGAAGATCTCGAGCCTTATGACTCACCATTCTGGGGAGTCATGCCTGGCAAACCTTCAATGCCCCTGGGAAAAATAACCTTACCTGTTCAGTTCGGGACAAGGCAGCACTTCAGGAAAGACTACGTCAGCTTCATCGTAGCAGACTTCGAGGGCGTTTACCATGCAATACTCGGTCAACCAGGGATCGCGAAGTTCATGGCGGTCCCTCATTATGGATACCTAGTATTGAAAATGCCAACATCAAAAGGCATTCTTTCTCTAAGAGGCAACGTGCTTATGGCTCATGATTGCGAAACAAACACCTACGCGGCAGCTGAATTGGCAGATCTCAAATCTCACATGGAACAAACATGTCTCGAAGCAAAACAAATACCAGAAGCTGATCTCCAGATTCCAGTCAAGCAATCAAAGAGGTCAGCTAACAAAAGCAACGACACGAAGAAAGTCGAGCTCATCCCCGAAAATAAGGAGAAAACGGCTCTTATAGGAGCCAATTTAGACAGCAAATAGGAAGGCGCGCTCGTCCAATTCCCAAGGGACGACATAAGCATATTCGCTTGGAAACCACACTACAAGAAACCTAGCTTTTAGTGACAAAATGGCTTATGACGGGCACTTTTTTGTCACATAAAGTTCCTTTCTATGACGATATATTTTGAGTCGTCACAAACATGTTCGACCCAGAATTATTTGTGACGACAGAAACAAGTGCGTCACATAAAGGTACCCAAGTTCGTCACAGATTGTCAAACGCCAGGAACCAACTGATGGTGGTCCTTCTGTGACGCCGTCATCTCTCTTTATGTGACGTTTATTCTATGTCATAATAAGTAAGTTCAAAAATGACCATTCCCGGCGTCAATATACCCCGCAGTGGACCCGACCCTTATCTGTTGACTTCACTTTCCCCATCTACCAGCGAATCGAGGGCGCAGCGCGGATCCAGGGCGGCGAGCACGACGGCTAGGGACGACCGGCGTGCTGGGGGTCGGAGCAAGGCGCAGCGGCTTCATCGGCAGCGCGGAGGTGCGTGCAGCGGCTGGCGCGGGCGTAGCGGCTGGCTGTGGCCGGCGAGCGGTGGGCGAGCATGGCCGTCGGCCTTGCTGCCTTTGGCCGGAGCCGGCTCCCCCCCACCCCACCCCAGCTGACTCCGCCTTCGTCCCCATTCTCACCCTCTCCATTTCGTGTGCAGCGACGTGGGCGGCGGGCGGGCTAGGGGCAGCGCGCGCGTGGTTGATGACCAGCTCCTGACCTGGTTGGGCGGAGCAGCACGTCGGCCGGCCGGTGGAGCAGGGATCTCCGGGGACGACCGCGACATCATCACGCTCCAGCTCCCCAGGTGCTCGTGGCCTGTCCCGCTGCCATTCCCCTCCCCTCCCCCTTAGGCAATGGCGCCCTCACCCCTCCCTGTTGCTCTTTGAGCGCTGTTTAATTGATTCATGTGGAATGATGTTTGAGGCTCGATGAAATGTGCAATGTCAATGCTAAATCACTGTGAAATTGACTACTGTCAGAGCTCCCCAGAAATGTGCAATGTGCAATGTCCGAGTTATTACTTTGTTTGAGCAAATGTTTGACGATGACCTAATGAGTCCCATGTCTCTCAATCAGGCCTCATGTCGCAGGTGTCGTCATGTACTGCTCGTCATCGGCGGTTGGCACCTGATATGTCTGGAACTGTCGATCCGGAGGCGCCGATCGATGAAGTGTCAAATTTGCCGTTGATAAAGTGCCCAGAATGCAAGGATAGGAGGGTGTTTCCTGCCACTACCACGAAATCTGAGTACAACCGTGGAAGGAGATACTTCAAGTGTCCTAGGCATAGCTATGTGAGTGTTTGTGATGGTTTTTTTGCACCCAAATTTTCAATCTAAATTTCCCAAATTCAATTGATTTGCAATTTGGATGCGGGGAGATGCAAAAGAGCTATTGGTTTGAGGAAGAATATGTTGTCTATCTTGAAGACAATGGATATCTTCCAACATCGCTTGCGACGATGACACAAGTTCCCGACGTCGTGGGAAAAATTGACAGCTTAGAAAAAACCGTGAATGAATTGGTAGGGAAGAACAAGGATGGCATGGCAAGCTGCATTTGTCTAGTCTGTGGATGTGTGAATGTAACAATCGTTCTACTGTTGGCCATTTTCTTAGTTGTAGCTCTAGTGTTCAAGTAGGCAAGGCTGATGTAGGTGTGTGTTGAAGAGAATGATGTACTGGACCTATTGTTCTATATTTGGCAATGTATGATGGCCTTTGTGCCCTTGGACATCTGTTGTGTGCATGTTTTATGTATGTTGGAAATAAATATCCTTTGTGGTTTGATGTGTAGCCTGTATGGCATGAAATTTTGGCAAAGATGTATGCATGTATATCATGTACCAGCCCGACATTTTGTGACAAATTGTATACATTCCATGACAAATTACGGCATTATATGACATTATCCTATGTCATGAAAACAGAAATATAGGCACTATAATTGTAAATTGCATCACACATCTGGTACATATTCACTCATACAAGTTCATGGTTCACAAATAGTTCCAGAAATGCAAAAGATAGTAGTTATCACTGGTACAAGATGTTGGTACACAAAAAACTCTACAAATGCAGTAGTTAGTCATCATCACTGTCTTCTGACATGTTGCCTTCATCTGGACTGTGGTACTCCAGGAAGGTTTCATCTTCATCTTCCTTGTCTATTTCTTCACCTTGAGCTGTATGTTGTTGACGAATGCTATTGACAATGTCTCTACTAACAGGGCTGCTTGGATCATTGTCTATGTTCAACATATCCATATCAGGATCTAAGTCTCCCAATGTACCACGTTCCACTATAGTACTCTCCTCTTGGTATGCCTCCAGACATCTCATTTGTATTTGTTCATGAATTGGTTGCTTTCCATCAGACTCCTCAACATCAAATATATGTCAATGGCCAAATTCTTGTACCACTCGCCAAGATGGACCGAACTTCGTATCCTCCAAGAAAAATACTTGTGAAGCTTCTGTGGCTACAATGAAAGGATCATTCTTATACCATCGACCTTGGATGTTAATGCTCTTGAAGTAAGCGTCAGCTTTCATCTGGTATGTCCTTCCCTCAAGATTGTACCATTCACACCGTAATAAGATTACAGCTTCTTTGCCCTCTCCGCGTTCTTTGCATAAGTCAACTCGATAATGTCTTTGATTGTCCCATAGAAGTCAATAGTGTCGTCATTGTGTGAACTCGCACATTTGATGGTGGAGTTTTGTGTCTTCTTGTGTTCCTCACGAGCAAGAGTGTGGTACCGTACCCCATTGATTATACAAGCTGTGTATGAACGCATACGCCTAATCGGCCGACATGCGAGTGAGTATAGGTCTTCATCAACATGTGTTGAGGCTTCGCATTTCAATTTGATAATCAGAGGAAATAAAGAGATAGAATTAGTTACTTCAATATGTATTGAATAATAAATTATACAACCATGTTGTGGATCGAGTTGCACACACATGATTCTCAAACCATGCAAATAAATGTGTTGACATCACTTTGTCAATATCGTTCACCCCTTGTTGTTCTAATTCCGCCCTACACATGCCGCAAAGAATATAGGTAAATTAGTTCCATTTGACACTAATATTGAATATCGTTGTGTAAAACATGTTGCAGCAACAATTACTCACTTTTTGTATTCATCAACTTCTTCAGCTTATTTAGAACATACCAAACCATGGAGTCATAGTCTTTATCTTCATAATGAAGTGTAAAAAGACCGAGCATGTTAATACCATGCTCAAAAATACAAACCATCCTAGGTGAGATGTCCCGCCGACCATCTAAGTTTCTTTCAGCCTAGTGAACCTATTAATAATGTCACTGAAATAAGTTGAGCACTGGGTCATGCACTCATAGGCAATATATGCCTCTGCAATAGAGCCTTCAGGTCTTGCTTGATTGCGGATGAAACGCTTAAAGGTTCCCAATCTTCTCTCTATGGGATACATCCATCCATACTGAACCGGTCCCCTAAGGAGTGCCTCATCAGGTAAGTGTACAGCTAGGTGAACCATAACATCGAAGAATGCAGGAGGATAAATTTTCTCCAGCTTGCAAAGGATGACTACAATATCTTTCTTCATCCGGTGTACCGCAGGAACCTTTAGTGTTTTGGCGCAAAGTTGCCTAAAAATCTACCCAATTCAAAGCAATTACTTCATATACATCTTTGCGCACCAAACCACGGAGGCCAACCGGTAAAATGCGTTGCAAAGATTATATGATAGTCATGTGTTTTCAGCCCATACATTGATCCTCCTCCCTCCATATTGACACATCTTGATATATTCGAAGCATACCCATCTCGGAAATTTAACATTGCTCACAAATTGCAAAAACTTATTCTTTGCTTCAAAGCGGTAGAACGTAACAAGCTCTAGGCTTTGTGTCTCCCTATAAATAAAGCTCTTTTCTTATTTTTCTATCTTCCAAATCTAGTCTAGCATTCACTGTGTCCTTCGTCTTATTTGGGGTATTAAGTAGAGTGTGCAAAATGTTTTCACATATGTTTTTCTCTATGTGCATAACATCAAGGTTGTACTGAAGCTTCAGGTGTGACCAGTATGGCAAATCATACATGCTAGCCTTCACATGCCAAACTGGTTCTCCTTCACGACGCCTTTTCCTCGATTGTTGCTTATCTGGATTCTTGCCTGGAACATAACAAACTTCATCCAACCTTGACATGACCTCATCTGCACTAAACTTCCTTGGCTGCTCTCTTTTTTCATGCCTGCCATTGAAAGATTTGTTTGTCCTCCATTCATGGTTGTCAGGGAGGAAACGTCTATTGTCCAAGAAACCAATTTTGTTTCTAAGACCGCAGAGCATGGATCCTCATCACAAAACACATGCGAAGTAACCCTTGGTGGTTCCACCTGACATGGTACCTAAAGCAGGATAGTCATGGATTCCCCATAGAATCGCTGCACGCAGATCGAAATCTTTGCCTTCATATGCATCATAAGTAGGAACACCGTCCCAAAGTTTAAGCATGTCTTTTATCAAAGGTTGCATGAACACATGGAAATCTTTGCCTGGTGATCTTTTGCCTGGAATTAGTAAAGCAAGCATATAATTCGATGCGTCCATACACATCCATGGTGGCCAATTGTACGGAACCACTATCACAGGCCAGATGTTATATGAATTGGTCATCGACCAAATGGGTTAAATCCATCGCAGCAATGGCTACCCTCAAACTGCGGGGATCATCTGCAAAAGACTTGAAACTTTCATCAAATTCTTTCCAAGCTTCTCCGTCAGCAGGATGTCTCATTTCATTCTCAACTGGAACCCTCTTTTCCTTGTGCCATCTAGTAAATTCTGCACGCTGCTTTGACAAAAAAAACCTTTGAAAGCGTGGAATTATTGGAAAGTACCGCAGGACCTTGTGTGGAACTTTCTTTCTTCCATCTTTGTTCACTTTCCATCTTGCGAAGCCACAAACAGGGCAATGTTGATCGTTTAAATTGTCACCCCAAAACAAGGCACAATCATACTTGCACACATCAATCTTCTCATAACCGAAACCCATCTTCTTGAGTACAGCTTTCACTTCGCTATATGACTTAGGCGCACCCAGGCACAATTTTCAAAGATGAAGATAGCAACTCAAGGAATGCATCAAACCCGGTATTTGTTATCCGATTGTAGACATTTAGATGCAGCGGTTTAATAATGAAACTTAGCCTAGACTCCTCGGTGCAACCTGGATAAAGCTCACGCTTTGCCTCCTCCATGATGTGTTTATACAAGTTACCACCGATGCCATGAGCGCTGCGGTGTACAAATCTTCAACCAACCCCTGAACTCCACGTGCACTGTCTTCTAGTCCTTCATCATGAAGTGGGGACTGGTCATTTGGAACCCATGACATATCTTCAAAATCATCATCTCTCTCTCCGTGGTCAACATCAACATTACTGCCTCTATGGTCATCAACATCATCACCTCTCTCTCCATGTTGAGTCCACCTTGTATAGCACCTGGAAATACCATTGATGTGTAGATCCTCCTCTACCTCGCTTGACTTTTTCAATTCGGTTCAGCAAAGACGGCATGGGCACTTGATTCTCTCATTGGCACCATAGTCGCTTCTCACATGTGCCATGAATTGATCAACACCGGAACATATTGTGTACCGAATGGTAAGCCGTTAAAAATCCAGCTTTCTATCCATCTTAACCTGTATAAGATGAGGTGCAAAATTTTAAATTCCCAGATGCTATGCATTCCCTTGTTCACCTTGAACAATGTCCTAAGGGTTGTTGTATGAATATACCTTGTTCACCAGTGGAAGGAGCGCACAAGGAGCCTACCGGCGAGGGTGGGGTGGCGTAGAAGGAGCACAGCTGTGCTAGCTCGGGTGCTGCGCCCCGGCGCGATGCAACCCCCTGAGGATGCGCAAGGGTGTGGCCGGTGCAGATCCGGCAGGTGAGTCCGTCCTGGCCACACCGGAGCCTGCCGGCGATGCTCGACGTGGTGCCAGGCCGGCGTCGCCAAGCGCCTGACGGGGTGCCCTGCCGGTCGATGGGAGCGGTGGGGTGAGGGGAAGCGAGGCGGCTTGCACTGAGGAGTGGGGCGCGGGGGAGCGATTGGGGAGCGGGGAGCGGGGCGCTGAGCCCGGGTAGGTGGCCTCGGACTTGAGCGCGAGCGGCGGTCGCCGGCCAGAGTGGCCCGAGCGGGGAGCGGGAGGCAGTGGCTGTGAAGTGCTCAAGCAGAGTGCCCCCCAGTGAGAGATAATGACATGTGGGCCCTGCTTGTCAATGTTACAATGACATGTGGGCCCTGAATGGTACTTAGCATGAGTTGTCATGAGTTCTTTCTATAACCACCATTTCTCTTTTTAATTCAGGGTAGGTGGTTGTAACATGGAGTAAAATCGCATACTTACTCCAAATTTGATGATTTTTTTTCTAAAATTATCTAAAATCATGAGCCATCAATGTTTTCAGTTTCTAGTGCTCAACTATACATGTAACAAAGTTTGCATGATTCATCATTTGAAATTGAAAAAAATGAGAAATGTCAACCCGAATTTGAAGCTCCAGATGATTCCATCTAAGAAAGTTATGAACACAAAAGATACTCAACTCATCATGAACTTACTTTGTTAGTAAGGTCATTTTTTCATCTGACAAAGTCATACAACACTTGTGTTCAAAATTTAGGTATCTCTCACATAGTTCATGGAACTATGTGAGACATACACAAATTTTGTGAACAAGTTTTTTAAGACTTCGTCGGATGAAAAAATGACCTTACTAACAAATGAAAATCATGATGAGGTGACAAATGTTCATGTTCATGACTTTTAAATTTGAACATGTTTAGTGCCCCAAAAAGTTTGCTTAATATTCTCATTTTGAAAATTGAATATTTAAATTGACAAAACAAAGTGATATGACAAATTGAGCATTACAAACATTACTCATCTTGTTAAATTACATAACTTTGTTTCTTACAGTTTTTCCATTTTCAATCATTTGTTCACCTAAAATTTGCTATTAAATCGTAATTGTACTCAATGGGTCACTGCCATTGCAGGCCCACGCGCCAGGCCAAATTTTCCCAGCAACGCCTCCCTCTTTCCCGCGCAGATTAATTCACCGACATGTGGGCCATACCACCCATCTCGCCCAGCAGCTCCGCCCTATCCCCCCGCTCGGCCCAATCCCCCCGCTCAAACCTTATCCTCTCCGCCGTCACCACCCATCCCGCACCTCCGCCGCACCGCCTTCTCCGCCATGGCATCCACCGCCATTCCGCCCTCCACTTAGGCCCCCCACAGCGCCGCCCTACACCGAATCCCCACCACCAAGCCCCGTCGCCACCGCGGCGCCTTCCCTACCATGGCCACCACCGCCGTTCCGCCCTCCACCTAGGCCCGCCCACCGCGCCGCCCTCCAACGAAGCCCCAACATAGTCGCACCGTCCACCAAGCCCCGTCGCCGCCGCACTGCCTCGCAGTCTCCCCCCAACCCCCACCGCCATGGCCTCTAAAACTACCGCTATGCTGCCCTCCCCCTAACCCTAATCCAGCACAGTGTAGTGCCACCAAGCTGCCCTCTCCCAACCCCAATCCCACCGCCAAGACACCTCCGGGGGCCGTAGCCCTCCATCACGTCTCCTCCGGACCGCAGGCGGCATCCTCCTCCCGGTGCGAGCCAAGAAGGTACCAGTACCACCGTCGACCGTCCCCATCTTCCACTTCTCTCCATTCCTCTTCCGGGCTTGTCTAATGGGTTGTAAATATGTTACGATAGATGATTTCGAGAATATGTTGTAGCTCAGCCGTTGTCATGTCCCGCTTGAGAAAGGTCATCCAGCTTAAGTGTTTGCTCGGGGTATTGCATTGTCCAAAAGATTGGGTAAATGATTTCTAGATGCTAAACATTGTGCTTGGGTAAATTGTGCATATAGAGGACAACTCTATGTGCTTGAACAAAGATGTTTCTAGATGCCGAACATAATGTTGTGGCATATTGTGCATATAGAGGACAACTCTATGTGCTAATTTACTTTTTTTCTGGGCTGTGATGTGTCCAATTTATATTGTCTGCATTTGACTGGTTGTTATGCCTGTTTTGTTCATGCTGAACATTGTGCTTGGGTAAATGACTTCCATTTACTTTTTTTTTTTTACAACCGATTCCAGCTCTCACTCTCTTCCTTCCATTGTAATAAAGTATAAGAAGAAATGAAAAAACCACGATGAGCTGGACGGGACAAGAGAGTAAAGGGGATCCAGGATATTTTTAAGTCTCTGGGTATTGCCGTGCTAGCACAGATGTTAGGGATGCTTACTCTAAAGGGGAAAAAGGGCAAAGGGAACAACAGAGTTTGACAAAACAGATTCGACAATGATTATGATCCTACCTCGAAAATGATAACCATACCGATGCTGATGATGATGGTGACCTTATCAATGAGGTCAATCTTGAGGTGAGCCGTATTCATAGGCCACCCAACAATGTTTTTGAGTACTTGGTCAATTAGTTTTTTTATTCTAATGTTCTTATTCTTAAGTTCTTAACTACTAATGTATGCATGTTTTCATTGTCGGTACCTAAGATGGTTCCAGGAACTCGTCCACCGAAGAAGCGTAAGGCGGCACGTCAACCAGCCAGACCACCACACACACCTAGACTCACTAGGAAGACTGAGCCATGAATTCCCCCGGTGCAAACCCTAATGCAGTCGTCCGCCACCTAGGCCAAGGGTACTGTGGGACCTAAGAAGAATTTGACAACAAATTTTTAACAAACATGCCAATACAAGTGCAACCAACACCACGAGATACTACAAGTGCTGAGCCTAGTATCCCCAATGTAAACATTACCCGTGCAGCCAACTCTTCACCAGGCCCTGGTAGATTTACTAGGCTCGGTGCATCCAAGTCCCTTCCCCGGTTCTTCCACATCGCCTACCCTTACCAGGCCCTCTCAGGAACCTACACCCACAAACAGTGTTAGCCCTCCAGTTCCTACTGAGAACTCACCAGGTGTACAAAGCTCTAGGCACAGCAATGACCCAATTGGTTCGGTTGAGCAACTGGATGCTGCTACTTCAGAGGGGCATACAACTGAAGGAGAACCAGCCGATCAGTCAACTGCAGGTAAACAGTTTGGCATTTGAATCATTAATTCCTACATACAATACCTACAATTGCTACTGATATATGAACACATCTATGTTATTATTGTCGAATGCAAAGTGGAAAAGAAAAACGAGGCCGCACCATGGGTTATGGCCTAGAGAAGTACATTAATAGAGGAAAGAAGCTTGCCATCGAGGTGGTCAAGGGGAAAAAGACCCGACATCCCACTTCAGCCGCGAAGCTAGCATCCGAATGTGGTGTTGCACTTAGAGATGGCCTCGCCCATCTACAAGTCCCGGAAAGATTATGATAATGACCAGGGAAAATGAAAGTAGGGCAAGTGCTAAGTGCTTTGTGGCGGTGAGTAATCTATTACGGTGTTCCAAAGATTACCATCCAATACATTACTACCTACCGGAACTTGTGTCTAATGTTTCATTTCGTGGCTCAGCAGTCAAGGTTGGAGGTGGATGTTAACAACGAAGGACCAAGCAAGAAAGCATGCACCGATATCATTAAGAAGGGTATAAGGCAGCAGAGGTATCACCTAAAAAAGAAGTACTTTGACGAATCAAAGACAAAGGAACAGATTCCGGCTATGGAACCTCCACCAAAAATGAAGAAACAGGAGTGGACCAAACTGGTTGAGTACTGGTGTGATGAGAAAAATCTGGTCCATTGCTGCACTCTTGTCTTTTCTTAATATTCAATGGAAACGGTACAGGTCAATGGAATCTAATATTTGCATTTGTGGTGCAGGAAAGATTTGAAAAGAACAAAATGAACCGTGCCAATGTGAAGCTTCACCCAAAAACAGGATCTAGGTCCTATATTGCTCATCGGTTCAAATGGTACGAACAAAGAGCTAGAATGAAGGCTTGCCGATGCAAGTGATGCATCATATCTCGTGTTGGTTTTATGATCTATGTCGGGTTGCATTAATGCACATTTTTGTTCATGTCATTGACCAATTGGGAATCAAATACATGTTCATTGACAAATCATAGTACTAATTAGTTGCCATCTCGTTGTTATCATCTTGCCGCTTGCCTTGGAAAAAATATGTCTATGTCAAACTAGGAATCAAATTCATATCTATGTTTTGTTTAGGATAAAATTTTCTCGGAAGCTTGCCGTTGACTTGCAAAAAAACTATGGCTCAACTTATATCCCAAGCTTGTCCAACCCTCTTTTTAGCTTGATAGATATCATTGTAATCCTAGTTTTTTTACAAACCGCAGAGGCCTAAGTATAACAACATGGAACCGATCCCGTTGAATTCTTTGGGGAGTGTATGATCTGGTCCAAAACCGGTCGTGATCCTCTTGCGATGAGATATATGTAATTTACACACTCATTGGATAATTTACCTATAAATAATTAATCTTATTGGACAATGATGTATGGCCTTGTTACTAAGTGCATTCATTCTATGTAGGAAAATATGGTTGCGTAGAAGGAGAAAGACCTAGAAGAAGGAGAAGAACGGAAGTCACCCTCCAAAATTGTTGCCGACAGGTCTTAGCGTATCAGCCGACGTCCACCTTCCTTCCAAACTTGGGTGTTGCGCTGACCAAGACTCGTCGTCCACATCGCCCACGAGATCCGCCTCCAAGCTCGCTTTGAGGCAAAACTACAAGAAGAAAGAGAGGAAGTGGGAAGAAAGCAGAGGAGCTACAAATACAACTTCAAGCTCGAAGAGCAAAGACTAGAAGAGAACCAAATTTTGCTACGCCGCACACAAGAGGAAGTGAAGGGGATGAATTCCAAGTTTGAAGAATGTAATCAACTGCTGCGAGCCGTGCTCAAACTTCGAAAGAATGAGGTAGGTGCTCATTCAGTTTGTGTTGATGATGGCTTTGCCTCAGGCAACTCTTTGCCGAACACCAATTTGTCCCTATTTTTGTGCACTGTGTTGTGAGACCTATGGTAGAACTTATTTGCATCTGTTTTATGTTTGCACATGTATGATGGATTTGAACCTGTGATGGAACCTTCATGGTTGTGTGATGTGTTTGAACTTATGGTGGTTCCAAAGATATGAGTGAATGTGGACGATGGATGTATGTTGTATAAGCCGTGATGATATTACCGGATCATATCTCGTGTGATATTGTCATTGAATGAAATGGTCGCCTCAAATGTCCCGGGACCGCCTCGTACAAAACTCGTCACATATCGTCACATAAAGTGTACGAAAGCGGAGCGACGTACATTTCCAAAGGACGGCATAATTATAATACGTGACGCTCTCATTAACTATATGTGACATGGGAAGCCGTCACCAAATACACACGAAATGTGACGAAAATTTTGGCGTCACAAAATGTACATAATAAATGGTGACCGGAGACTCGGATGTGACGTGTACAACATTTCATGACACGTTGACCAGGCTTTATATGACGGTGAAACGCGTCACTAAATCCTGTAATGCGTGATGACAGAATATTATCGTCACAAAAGGTCCACACATTTTGTGACGAATAACATGTTTTCGCCACGAGGTACTTTTAGCGACCCTCGATAGGTGACGATCGGCGTGACGCCAGAATTTCGTCGCAAAAGACTTTTTATGACAAATAGCGTGCTTTACGTGACGATTGCATTTTGTCTTAGAACCCCAGAATTTTTGTAGTGCCAGCAGATATGCCCGGCGTCCCAAGGAACGGGTCGAGCACTTCCTTAATGTCTCGTAGACTGCCAAACCAATCAAACAAAGGCTTCGACGGTTTGCTCGCGACGGGAAGGAGGTGATTAGGGTAGAAGTGTTAAAATTATTAGCAAATGGTTTTATAAAAGAGGTGTACCATCCCGATCGGTTATCCAATCCAGTCCTTGTACAAAAGAAAATTGGTGAATGGAGAATGTGTGTTGACTATACCGATCTCAACAAACACTGCCCTAAAGACCCCTTCAAACTACCTCGCATCGACGAAGTAGTTGACTCAACCTCAGGTTGCGAACTCTTATCCTTCCTAGATTGCTATTCAGGGTATCACCAGATAGCCCTAGCAGCCCACGACCAAATAAAAACATCATTCATCACGCCTTTCGGCGCATATTGCTATACTACCATGTCGTTTGGCCTCAAGAACGCTGGTGCGACATACCAACGCGCCATCCAAGAGTGCCTTCAAAAAGAAATTTCTGACCAGCTGGTCGAAGCATACGTAGACGACGTAGTCATAAAAACAAAGGAGAGCGGATCCTTAGTTTCAAACCTAGAGCGAACTTTCATAGCGTTAAATTCAGTGGAAATTAAACCCACAAAAATGCATCTTTGGAGTGCCATCAGGGATACTACTTGGCAACATAGTTAGCCAAGACGGCATCAAGCCAAATCCTAAAAAGGTTAATGCAGTTTTAAAAAATGACGCAACCTAAGGGCATAAAAGATATCCAGAAACTCACTGGATGCATGGCAGCTTTAAGCCGCTTCATATCAAGACTTGGCGAAAAAGGGCTTCCCTTTTTCAAGTTATTAAAGGCCAAGCAGAAGTTCGAGTGGACAAGCGAGGCAGACAAAGCCTTCTTCGAACTCAAGACATATTTGACATCACCACCAAGCATTACTAACGGACCTAAAGATGGCGAAGAATTATTGCTATACATTGCGGCTACCGATCGCGTGGTCAGCACAGTAATAGTTGTCGAAAGACAAGAAGAAGGACACACATATAGGGTACAAAGACCAGTCTATTACATCAGTGAAGTCCTAAACGACTCCAAATAGAGATACCCGCACATACAAAAACTACTATACGGGATCCTAATCACAAAACGAAAGCTGCTACACTATTTTGATACCTACCCGATCACAATAGTAACAGAGCATGCCGTTGGTGACATACTTCATAACAAAGACGCCAGTGGTCGGATCATAAAATGGGCAATAGAGCTTAGCCCATACACATTGAAATTCCAGAGCCGTACAACCATCAAATCTCAAGCTTTGGCCGATTTTTTAGTAGAATGGACGGACATGTCCCTACCACCATTTCAAAATGAAGCCGAACGATGGGAAATGTTCTTCGACGGATCACTTAAAATAAAAGGAGCAGGAGCAGGAGTCGTTTTCAAAGCCCCAAGTGGTGACACCCTAAGATACGTATTACGTATTCATTTTAAAGCTTCAAACAATGCGGCTGAATATGAAGCCGCACTTCACGGCCTCAAGATAGCCATAGAATTGGGCATAAAAAGGCTCCTGGTTTTCGGAGACTCTAATCTAGTTGTCCAACAAATCAACAAAGAGTGGGACTGCACTAATGAAAAAATGGAAGCCTACGTAGAGAGATAAGGAAGCTAGAAAATAAATTCTATGGCCTGGAATTCACCTATATCCCTAGAGAAAAGAACAAACTCGCCGACCAATTATCTAAATTGGGGACAGAGCAAAAATGCCACCCGATGTATTTGTTCAAGATCTACTACTACCATCTGTCACATAGGAGACAGCAAAAGAATCGTCACAGGAAGAAACACCTCCATCAGACGACAAAACAAAAACAAATGACATTCAGCAAGACATACTGCTGGCTCACCTCCGACCAGTAGCAAATAATGTCATTGCCTCAATCCGACCAGCACCATTTAGAATAAGCGCTCTGGTAACAAGATTAGGTAAAAGATCTATAGATAACTCCAAAGTTATCCATCCAAAGAAAAGGAAACGACAAGATCTCCCAACTACAAAGGATTACTGCGAACAAACACCAGCAGTGGAACCTTTGGAACAAACAAAAGAAGCGAAAGCAGACTGGAGGATCCCCTTTATCCGATATCTCATCGACGAGGACCTACCAACTGACAAAATTGAAAAACAGCGTCTCATAAGACGCAGCAAACATTACGTCCTAGTCGATGGGCAACTTATGCGCAAAAAATGCAAGTGCCGAGGTATTACAAAAGTGCATTTCCTTCGAAGAAGGAGCAGAACTACTACTACGTATCCATGAAGGAATGTGCGGCAATCACGCCGCCTCAAAAACACTGGTCGGAAAAGTATTCCGAGCAGGTTTCTACTGGCCAACTACACTCACTGACGCTAAGAAATTAGTCCAGCATTGTAAAGGCTGCCAATTCTTCGCTAAACAAATACACATCCCTGCACATGAGCTCCAAACGATACCAGCAGCATGGCCCTTTTCATGCTGGGGACTGGACATGATAGGACCATTCAAAAAAGCACCAGGTGGCTATCAATTTGTTTATGTACTTATAGACAAATTCTCAAAATGGATAGAATATAAGCCCTTAGTCAAGGCAAATGCCCAAAAAGCTGTCGAATTTCTAACAGACGTCGTACATCGTTTCGGCGTACCCAATACCATCATAACAGATTTGGGATCCACATTCACAGGAGGAGAATTTTGGGATTTTTGCGAAGACCTAGGAACAAAAGTAAAATATGTGTCAGTAGCTCACCCTCGAGCTAATGGTCAAGTTGAAAGAGCAAACGGAATGATTATAGATGCCTTACGAAAAAGGTTATATCGAGACAACGACACACATCCAGGAAGATGGTACCACGAATTGCCTGCTGTGATTTGGGGCCTTCGGACTCAACCAAGCAGAAATACTGGTGTCTCACCCTATTTCATGATATTCGGTGCTGAGGCAGTACTGCCAGATGAAATAGCATTCGGCTTACCAAGAACACAGAACTACGATGAAGAAGCTACGAACGACGTCAGAAAAACTACCATAGATTCAGCAGAAGAACGAAACTTGGAAACACTTCCAAGAACGGCCAAATATCTGGCTTCCCTACGACGTTACTACAACAGGAATGTAAAGGAAAGACAGTTCATGGTCGGAGACCTCGTTCTTAAGAGAATTCAGAAAACTGACGACCTTCACTAATTGTCGTCTCACTGGGAAGGACCCTTTCTAGTCAAAGCCGTCACAAGGCCCACAACTTATAAATTATGTACTCTGGACGATCCACCTAGAGATCTACCAAACTCTTGGCACATAGAGCATTTAATCAAATTTTATGCTTAACACTAGGACAATTGTAATTGTTTTCAGCTACACAAAGCAATACCACATTTACTTTGAAGCAAATCTGATATCGTTACACAAAAAGTAGTTTTGGTGCAAAGCACCACAAAGTTCAATACTACAGCCAAGTTTTAATCATTGCTCAGGGACGAGATCTATCTTGTCAGCTACAACACAGGCGGTAGTCCAGCAAGCCTTCTGCAAATCCTTGAGTTTCTCTGGAGAGGTGTCTGCAGGCCGTCCAGACTCCAAGCGTTTTAGATCCGCCCGGGGAAAGTGAGACTGAGCAAGAGCCAGAACACTTGATGCAACAAAACGGCTCCCTTTTCCAACAAACTCCTTCAGCAAGCGCCAAGAACGACGACATTGATCTACAACAAATTCAGGAGCAGTAAGAGGATCTGTCGGACTCACTTCTCCCCGCGCTAGCACAGCAAACAAAGGCCACAATCCTTCGGCCATCGCTAGATAGCGATCAGTCAAGCGCTGGTTCACATCTTTCAGCGCGCCAAATTGGGCCATATGACGATCATGCGTTTCTGCATAAACACATAGCAACTTATGAGAACACACAAAACACAAAATAGCCATAAGAGAGACAAAAAGGGAAAATAGCTCACCTCGGGCCTCCCGTTCCAAGCGCTCAACATCTGCTTGAGCCTTTTTCTCTGCTCTAGTCAACCGAGCAACCTCAGTAGTGATCAGAGCTTTTTCTGCCTCCAAAGCTACAGATAACACAAAACATGTTTCACATCTTGTCACAACCAAAAAGGACAAAAAACAAAGTGCTAGTACAAACCTTTGTTCCGCTCCTCAAGCTCCACAACCTTCTTCGATAAAGAAACTTTTTCAAGCTCCCAAAGCTTCTCGCGACCTTCATGAACCCGGATTTGTCACTCCAGATCTTCATTATGCTTCCGAAGAAGGCCATTTTCACACATGGTCGGCTTAAACTTCTCTATACAAAGACGCCGCTCCTCAGCAACGTCTTCAACCGCCTACAAAAGATCCTTTATGATTAGCACACAACAAAAAGTAGAAAAGCTCCTAAAAAACCATGTACCGACCTTGATCCGAGCTCTGAGGTCGGCCAGCACTTGCTCAATGCTATCAGAGGCAGTTGCCCTGGTAACATTCTCAAAAATTCGCCATTGGCCGTCATCATCCTGATGAGCAACATAGCTGCGGCTACCAGGAATACAGACACCAGAAGCAGCTCCACCTTGGATCTCTTCCATCACTTCAGGATGATCCGCAATTGATGCATTGGGTTCAAAACTACCCAAACACATATTAAGGGGATGTTGATCACCTTCAGGAGGAGAAACCAGGGAGGGATCCAGTGCTAATCCTGCCAATAGCGGCTGAACATCACCAGGGGGTGCCACAATACTGATACCCTCAGCAACCACCGCAGGGTTAGTAGCAATATTTTCAGGAACTGCTTCCTGATCAATGACATTATCCTCAGCAACCACCAGAGCCCCAGGAGCAGATGGTTCTCTAACCAAGTCATCAACATCAGGGGCCCTGGCAAGAAAATATGAGAACATCAAACACAATTACAAAATAGCTGTAATAAGACAAAAATTACACACTTACAGCTCAGATTGCTCGAAGTGGTGGCTGAACCAATCTGGCATATCTGCTCCTCCGTCTTGAACAGAAGCAGACACCCCAATATCAGGAGCATTCTGCGTCATCAGCTGATTGAGATCCCGCGGAGGAGAGCAATGACCAGTAGCAGCAGGAAGTCCACCATCTTGAGCTAAAGTAGCAGCAGGGGAACTCAGACCCCCTAAAATTTGACCCAAATCATCACCGAGTATGGTCCCCTAAATGACCAGATCCATCAACTGATAAAACGGGTTGCCTCCCAACATCACCAGACCCTTGAGATAGAACACGAGGAAGGGAACCACTCTAATCACCTTCAGAACGCAACCTCTTACGCCGAGCCATCTCAGCAAGAGTCAGTTTATCTTCAGAACCAGAATCAGAATCTGACGACTCTGCAACTTGATGATACCGACGTTTCTGGCCACCAGAAGCACAAGGCTGTAACGACAAGGCCCCCCCAGTCAAGACGCCAGATCGTTTCTTCTTCTCATAAACAACTTTTTGCTTCCCAGCAGCCTTCGACTGATTATCATCAGGATCAACAGTATCGTCAGCTGCCTCCATTCTATCAATTCCCCGTTCAAAACCTGTACGCTGATACTGCAAAGATTCCCTAGCAGGCAGATCATCAAGAGGTACTCGAGACACATAGATATGACGGCCCTATAAACACAAGGAGACCAGGTCAATAAAACAAAAAACATCGAAATGACAGAAGCATAGAAGCAAAAGACATATACAAACATACCCGGGGGGGTGGCATCCTCCAATCATAAGGCTTAATGGTAGGGCGCGGGATATGAGTATCCTCTCCCGTTTGAACATCTTCGAAGCCTCAAATTGATATCATCAAGAGAAATTTCTTCCGGAGTTTCACGAGAAGGATCATCCTCTCCACGATACTCCCGTGAGAAAGTTGAATCTCTCCTTCAAAGGCCGAATACGGCGAGAGATATAAACAGCTACCACTGTAAAACCATTCAAACCCCTGAAGTTCATCATCGCCAGTATTTCGTTTACTTCAATCATCTCAGTAGCATTTGGCTTGTCCGACTAGAAATGATTGGGCTCGGGAATCTGAGTGATATCACAAGGAACAGGCCTACCCTATTCATTATCATTTACATAGAACCATTTCTTGAACTAGTCCTTCACATTGTCAGTGTGAGTAAATGACAAACCAAAGAGAGCGCATACCATCACGGAGAGAAATGTAGCATGCTCCGGCCTCGGGCTACCCCCAAATTCCCTCTCTTCTTTAATTCATAAAAATGACGGAAGACATTGAAATTTGGAGGAATTGCAAGATACAAAATCACAATAAGCAACAAAGAGGGCAATCGTCATAATCGAATTCGGATGAAGATTGCGATCGATATCCTCCAAAGAACACAGAGCTCCACCAAGAAGGTGTGAAGAGGGATACCCAAGCCCCTGATGAAATAATCCTCGAATACAACTATTTCACCATCATAAGGACGGGGGAACGCCTCACCTCGTGGTGGCGCACGCCACACTCCAAGAGCTGCCGGCAGAATTATACCGCCATCCGCCAAAGCATTTAGAGATGCCGCCGTCGATTGAGTGGGCGACCACATAAGCTTCATTTGCTTCTCATATTCCTTCTGCTCCTTCTTCTCCTTCCTTTTCTCTGCTGCAGATTGACGCCTCTTCGCCATGATCTTCGAAACGGAAGGACACGGTTACTTGAGCTAACCCTAGGCACGGAGCACGGGCGGCAGAACGAACTGGCTAG
The DNA here is from genome assembly GCA_018135685.1 of Themeda triandra. Classification (NCBI taxonomy): domain Eukaryota; kingdom Viridiplantae; phylum Streptophyta; class Magnoliopsida; order Poales; family Poaceae; genus Themeda; species Themeda triandra. The sequence continues at coordinate 55,946 of JAENPR010001536.1, read as the reverse complement.
AGGAACTGCAGGCGAAATGAAAGCAAGTAGTCCAAATGACGGCGGCACCAAAGCTTTTAACCACACTAGGGTTTTTTCCCTTTAATGGGCCATAGGAACTGGGCCGCCCCAAGCAAAAAGGCTTTTTCTGTTAGTTTTTCTCTCCCCATTTAAATTCATAAAAGAACCATTTCTTTTTACGACGCACAGCCTACCGCAGAACCCGAAAGCCGCCCGAAGCGAAGCTACCGATGGTCATTTAAGTCTCTGTCTTTAGCTATAGTCTTAGGACAAACCTCGCTAAAAAGATCGGGTTCACAAAGAAAGTGTTCCAACCCGCCGTGACAAAGTCACAAGATAGCATCAATATTTCAACCCACACAATCCGACAAACCCGAGCCGGGATTTTTTTGCAATGATACCGTTATTTCGGCACAAAATAGCAAAGCTATTTACCGGGTTTAGATTCAAAACCATGGTCTCACAAACCACGCTGGGACCGAGTTAAGTAGCAAAACTATCTTAACTTAATCATGACAGAGTCATGGCATGGTTCAAACCGACCAGCCCAAATGAAATTTGGTCTGCTCGGTATCACTCAAAGAGTGGTCGGAAACACATAAAGCACGATACGATGAGCAGGTCGTCTTTTTTAGACCCTGACATAACGTGTTCCACCTCATCTCAGGCTCGGGGACTACGTGGACCCACGTCACCTGAGAGGTGACATGGGCTAGATCCTTCTTTTAGAGCTTGCTGCAACATATACTATCTTACAGCAACCTCGGGGACTTCGTGGGCCCACGTCATTTGCATGACTCGGCCTGATCTTTTTCTTTACAAAGAAGTTTAGTTCAAAACTAAGCTCAAACGATGAACATATACGGTACATACCATGTGATGGCAGGCATCACACACTAACGAGGGCCCACGTCTCCAGATTTGGGACCCTTTCAAAATTCTTTATTCTTTTCAGGAGCATCATAAATCTTTCGGTCAAACCAAAGCGTCAACCAAGAGTAGAGAAAAGAGTGGTCGAAAACACAAGACGGTCCTCCAGCACTGCTCGGACCATATGTCGAACGTGTGTCCGACCACCCATTCTCACTTAACCAAGCGAAGACGATGTTTTTTTTCCTCAAGATCCATGATGCTCGGGGACTAGCTGTGGAGGTATAAACTCCATATACCCTCACGGCCTAGTTTGGGCCGACACGCTATCACCAGGCCGGCCCATCAAGCTCCAAGTCCGATCGGCCCAGCCGGGCCTGGACCGGCCCTAAAACGGGCAAGATTATCGAAGACCGACAAGGAGGACAGACCTAGCCGAGATAGGAAAGTTTAGACTTGTAAAGCATGTAAACTTAGTACCCGATAGGCTAGATCCGACTTGTAACCTTGCTCCCGTAATATATAAGGAGAGCAAGGACCCCGTGCCGAGGACGTAATGCGGCATAACGCACGTACTCACACATCCACATCATAATCGAAACAGAGCGGGACTAGGGTTTTACGCATCCTTGCAACAACCTGGTAAACCTCGCGTGATTGTTCTCTCGTTTACATCTTGCTTGCAATCTCGTACGCCTTCCCCCAATCCATTACGGCCAGGGCATACCCACAGGGCGGACTATCACCGATATTTCGTCGACAGTAGAACACTATGTAAACATTCTTAGTATAGATGAGTGGTGACACTTAACACACCTGGATAAAAGACCATGGTGTATGCACTTCAAACAAAACTCCAACTGCCTTTGGTACTAAATAGTGCTACAATTCATCCTCTGCATGGTTATGGGTGTATTGCTTCAAAGATCAGTAAGATGAAATCTTATTTTATAACATTGATCAGACTACGAAGAGTATGAACCACAAAATGTAAACACATTTTAGTCTGCAACATGGCCAGACCTCTGATGCCTCTATTGTCAAGTATTATAATTATAATACATACATATTGCGATGGCACACATCCTTCTTTATTGTATCCCAAATGACTATAATTTTTTTATTCAAATTTACATCAAGCTAATAGGTTTGTAAAATGAGCAAACTGCCGATTTTTTAAAATTGCACAATATGACAGAAGACAAATATCTAAATTCACATATTGATAGTAAAAGGAGATGTAAACATGGTACATGAGGTTTTCTCAATATCAGTAAACACAAATAGTCACTATGCAACATTTAAATAACTGGAGAATGGAATAAGACAGTTTGTACCTCAAATCTGTCGCCGTATCTAGGAGGGGCCATTTAATCGAGTGCCTTGTTTGCATGTTCTGGTAGAGGAACATGGAAAAGCACAGATGCAAGGAGAACGCAAAGCATGTGACTTGGAATGAATTCATGGGCTTCACCTTGGCTAGAGGTCGACGGTAGGCGAGCGAGCCGAGATCGCCGACGGCAAGATAGCCGAATCCGGCGGACAGCTTGAGGAAACATAGCAAGAGAATGAAATTTAGTATATATGCTAATGAATCGAAGACCAATATGTTCCATCGAAATATCCAAGAGCTGAACCTTATAAGCATTTGGTCGAGCATGTGGTGGGCGTCGTCCCGGCGCCGCCCACCGCATCGGCTATGGGCATTATCTAGCGTGTACATGGCACGGGAGGAAGCACAGACGTACCAGGAAGCTGCGTAGTGTTGGGATTGCTTGCCTTCTTTCTCGTGGCACAAACGCTCACTTTCTTCCCCATGGCAGCGAAGACATGGCGTGAGGCGGCGGCTGTTGCCCCCTTTCGGACACCCGAGTATGGGCAGAGCAGGGGGGGGGTGTTGACGGTTGTTAATGATCAATTTTACATGTCAACCAGAGAGAGAAAGAGGGGTATAATCTGTTCACCACCATAGACTTAGGGTTTAAAATGACAGATTCCACATGTTTTGGTGAATATGTGTTTTCGTAGGGGATTATCAGGAAAACATCCAAGGAGGCCCACATGTCATGATTACATAGAGAGAAAGACCGAACGGGTAAAATTGTATATTCTAGAAGACTCCAGAAGGCACACCCGGAAGCGAGCCCCACTGGAATTGGCCGGGCGGCCGACTCCGTGTGGGGGCGGCCGCCTCTCCACCTCCACCAATCGGGTGGAGGCTCGCGGATCCCCGCCTCCACCGACCTTGAGGAGCAATAATTATCATCCATTTAGGTCGGTTTGATCCGATGGCCGTGGTGCATCCTAGGGGGCTATATATTCGAGCCCCCGGCCCCTGGGTGAAACCCTAATTCATTCAAGAATTCATTATTCGAGGTAGCCATCAAAGCAAAGCCGGGTTTAGAGAGATCTCTCCACCGTGAGAATTAGAATAGCTACTCTAGATCTTCAAGTTCTACATAGGTTTAGACTAGATAGAGGAAGAACCGGCGCCCGTGCTCGGAATTCCGGATCTTCATCATCAAGAATTTGGTATTATCTTGTATCTATTCTTGTGACTTTATTCTAATATCATTATGTTTCTATTTATTATGTTTCTAGTTTATTCTAGTTCTACATTTGATATGGTTATGATTGATAATAAGTTTATGTATATGTTTGCAAAGCGCTTAGCTCTCTTCGTGGGAGGGTTAGGTGGTAGATTTCATGTGAGCATGGTGCTTAGATGCCGTTTACCCGCAAATGCACCCTATTGGCCGGTCGTGTGGTAGATCGCGGAAGTGACAGCCTCCGTTGAGTCCTCTCGTATTCCATCCCCGTTGGTAGGTCTAGCGAACCAAAGTTGCGTAGTAAGTCCTGCTATGTCTTGGCTTGTTATAGCAATGATCCTTATACATAAATGAAGAGTCTTTTATGCTTGTATATGATAGTGTAGAGTTGGAGTAGATGAATGACTTAGTAGATTAGAACCCGCATAGGATTTCTATTTCTTGCACTAATCGATGTCAACCTACCTTTTGTGAGTAGTCTATATCTAATCTCGTGTGATTTATACCCCGAGCTTATTACTTTATATTCCCTTATTTATCATGGTTTACCCCTCTCGCAAAGTATGTGACTCGTGCTATCAATCTCTCATAAGTAGTCATGTTTAGCAAGTTTATCTCATTGTTTAAGTCCTTAGTTCTTTCCCTTGAGCTAAATATAAATTACGATACCGGAATACTTCCCGGTAAAATGCTACGATGGTGTATTATCTGTTCGCTTAAGGATTCCATATTTTCTTGACTAGAGGAGCAGTTTCTATACCAACACTTCGCGCCATGCTAGGGATGACAACTTAGCGTGAGTGGTGTTAGAGGTGTCAACAAGCATTTTTGGCGCCGTTGCCGGGGAAGGAATAAACTTTTAGAGAAAAATTGCTTAAGCGAGATACTTAGAAAATGAGTGATTGTCACTAGTCACCTCTACTTTGGCGGGTTCACCCCGTTGTTTTTCTCTCGTTTATATTTTATACGGGGTATTAGTAGGATTGAATCGATTCATTCAAAATCTCGATCATCGAGTCGGTTCAATCAAGAAGGAAGCTCGTCACCAATCAAGATGGCCGAGAAGACCTTAATGGAGTTCTCTGCTCCAAAGAGAGCATCCGCCTTTGGTCCAGCATTGGACACAACTAATGTTGAGTTCGAGCTCAAGCCAAGTCTCATCAACATGGTGCAAGCTATCCAATTCAGTGGAAAGGTACATGAAGATGCAAGTGCACATTTACAGGACTTCATGGAAATTGGAAACACCATCGCCATAGAAGGAGTTAAAGAAGACATCATACTTCTTCGCCTCTTTCCATTCTCACTAGTGGGAAGAGCGAAGCAGTGGTTCTATGCAAATAAAGAAGATATCAATACATGGGCGTAGTGTTCCAAGGCCTTTCTAGCAAAATTCTTCCCAATAGGCAAAACCAATGCCTTAAGAGGAAAGATTACCAACTTCCAACAAAGAAGACGGAGACCATGTCAGAAGCATGGGAGCATTTGCAAGGATACATCCAAGATTGTCCCCATCATGGAATGGAAGAATGGTTACTCATGCAAGGTTTCTATCATGGATTAACTCCGAAGACGCGTGAGCACCTAGATGCAACTATTTGAAGGATCATTCTTATCACTCACTCTTGGGAGAGCCAAAAGACTCATGGAGAAGATAGCGAGATAATCAAAGTCGGTCCCAAGACAACATTCAAGATTGCCATCGAGTGAAGAAGCAATTGAAGAAGTAAATGCATTGTCAACCAAGATGGATACTTTACTCCACTGGCTCGACCAGAGGGCCAAGTACAAGGAAGATCAAGGGGCGATTGAAGCAACATATAAGCAGAATTCAAGTCCTCCCGTGAGAAAGGTTCCACATTGGGTGCAACCACCCACTAACCAAGGTACACAGTCAGGTAATTATGCAAAGCAACCTACTTTAAGAGAGTTGGTTCTACAACAGTCCAAGATCAATTCATCTATGGAGGATAGGCTTGCTGCTAGTGACAAAACCTTGGAGAATTTAAGCATTAAAATGGATAGTTTCTCCTCTACGCCATTAATAACCAACTAGAGTTCAATAAAAAGATAGAAGCAAAGAGAGCACAGCTAGCCATTGCATTGCCTCGTTGCCACTAACCCCGAAAAGAGTGAGATCTATTACTACAAGAAGAGGGAGTTCCACTAGAGATCCTCCCTATCCAAAAGGAGCAAGAAGGCCATCCGTGCTACCACCAAGGTGCGAAGAAGAGAACTTCCAACCCGAGTTAAAAGTATTACCACAAGAATCGCATGGAAGCCGGTGCAAGAGCCAGTACAAGATCAGGAAAATGAGACAAAATTTTCAAGATACAAACTACTTACCGTTTCCTCGGAGGAAGAGAGGACCACAACGACAGATGGGCAGTTTGGTAAGTTCATGGAGGTAATTCAAAAGTTATATGTCAATATACCTCTGCTGGATGCCATACAGTCCCCACTTATGCCAAGTACATAAGAGATATTCTTAACAAGAAGAGACCACTTGCCATCCAATGAAATGATCAAGCTAACCGAAGAATGTAGTGCGGCCATCCTCAACCAACTACCGAAAAGAAGAAAGATCCAGGATGCCCCACTATCGACCGCACAATTGGAGATCAATATTTCGATAATGCACTCGTGATCTTGGAGCAAGTGTCGGTGTGATGCCCACAGCTAGTCTACTACAAGCTCAACCACACTGCACTTGAGCCAACATCAATGTGTCTACAACTAGCCGACCAATCGGTTCGTTATCCATTGGGCATTGCTGAAAACATCCTGATCAAGATAAGAGAGTTCTTCGTGCCGAAGACTTCGTAGTACTTGGATATGCATCCGAGACTCAAAGGTGTCACTCATCCTTGGAAGAGCCTTCTTGAGCACCGCCAATGCACACATTGATGTCGGGAAGGGAGAAATCAAGTTCACTATAAATGGGCAAGAAGAGCAATTCACATTCAAGTCAAAACAAGAGCTCAACAAATCCGCGAAGATGGTAGAAGAAGATCAGAGGATGCATCTCCGGGAATATCAGCGGAATAAATATTTTGGAGGTCCAATTCGGAGGACTTTAAAAATCCGAATCCTCGCCGGAAGGTAACTCGGTATTTATCCGCATTTTAAATTTCATCTCTTATAATTCTCTTAGACATATTTATTTCTGGCATTGCATTATAAAAATTCTACGCCCCATATAAATAATTTTACAAAAGGTGTGACAACCCGTCAAAAATATTTTATAGTGGCGGCACAAAAATTTATCATTTCATACATTTAAATTAGTTTACCTTCATTTAAATTTCTGCATTGTTTATAACTTTATCATGGCTTGTAGTGCTTGGTGGGGCCCTCACCATGGGTCCCACATGTCATAGACTACACCTCACATACATCCCATCACATAATTTCATCCACTTCCACTCACCTCCACTATCCTCTCTTTTCCACCTCCAATTCCACCCAACCGACAAAAATTTCTGGATGGAGGAAAGATCACGCAATAGCATGTGAAATGGCAGCCAGGTTGGCCACCCTTGGTGGGCGGCCACCCCCACCATTGGGGCGCCCGCCCCTCCACCTCCTCCTCTATAAATAGGCCTCCTCCCATGGCTTCCTTGCACCACCCACACTCCAGAATTTTAGCCAAACCTTCTGCTCTCTACTTCGAGTTTTCTGGAGAGAGCTAAAGAGAAGAGGAGAAGAATAGGAAGAGAGAAGAAGTGAGTAGAAAAACTAGAGAGTGAGCAAGAGTTTAGTGGCAAGAGAAGAGAAGGGATAGTGCTAAGTAGATCATCACACAATTAGTGGAGATGCTGTCCAATTAGGTTAAAGAAAATTTAAAATCAAGGGGAGGTTACTCAAAATCAAGACCTGAAGTTTAGAACTTTTTGTCATGAAGAACAACTAACCCCTGGACCGCTGACTCTGGACGGCTAACCACTAACCTTGTGCTAATCCTTCTCTCCACTAGTGTTTGTTTTTGTTTCTTTTGAGCAACTTGCAGGATGAAGGGCGTCTTCCAGGGGATCTCGGGAACCTTCAGGAAAATCAGGACAAGAAGTGCATCCCGCCAGAACTCAGTGGCTGGTTTCGACATGAGTGTCGACCCACCACCAGCAGCACTTGCAGCAGCACCTGCAGCACCACCAGCGTCTCAAAGAGTTCTCATGAGGACATCCGACCTTGTCCTGAGGACCGCCCAGGAGAAGGAGATATACAAGAAGCTCAAGAACAAGCACTTCATCCACACGCCAGTCATCGATCCGACACTTCTGCTAGAGATAGGTATGTCTCATGAATTCGACACAATTTTTCCACTAGTTGGTTGGACTTCCTTTGCAAACCTCACTGAGAGAGGGATCAGGCTCTTGACCATAGAATTCCTTAGCACCCTTTGATACACGGACAATGGAGTTTATTTTAGAATGTTTGCTCTGGAATATTCTGTCTCATGGAGAAACCTTAGTGACCTCCTAGGTTTCCCTCAAGATGCTCTCATAGACTTAAATGCAGCACTAGGTGATTTTGACGCACATAGGTTTTGGAGTTGCATTGCTAGAGGACCTTATCACTTAGCGCACCGCACAGCAGACATAGAGCATCCTACGCTTAGATTTTTGCATCCGGATAGGAGCCACCTTTTTCCCACGACATGATGAAAGCAAGATCGGAATAGCCGACTTGCGAACTGCTTTACGCGGCCGTCAAGAAATAGAAAGTGTCTCTGTCCACCTCCTAGTGAACCATTGGATGAGTGTCCCCCATTACAAAATAGGAAGTGTGGCCGTTTGCTCGCTTATCACTCGCATTGCCACACGCTTGGAATTGTTAGAGGGAGCCACTTTTGAGTACATTGAGCATCATAGAGAATTTTATGACCTCTACACTTTTGTCCAAGGTCACTTAGTGAAAAAAGTGAAAGATGTTTTGTATGCAAAATATGGAAATGCCGCGATCCGGTTACCTAACCCGGAGCTGGCTTTGTATCATGTGCAAGAATATCATGTTGAGTTGCAGGTAGAACCAGTGAATGAAAGAGCACCTCGAAGAGTTCGCTCAGAGAGGGTGACAGGAAATCGTGAACCCGTTTGGCATGGTGCCGAAAACGCCCAAGAAGAACCAGCACATGCCAGTTTCAATGAGTGGAATGTACCTCATCACCACTCACTAAACTCATGGGTGTACCCACCACAGAGCCAACCTCATCAACCATTCTATGGTTTCTACCCACCATACACCACCCCAGGAACATCAGAGCCAGGACCGTCAGAGCCAGGACCCTCACAGCCACCAAGATACTCTTATGACCCCTTTGGTACCACCGATGAAGAAGAAGAACCACACCATGACTTTGCACCACGTCGCCACTCCGATGCCACCGATTTCATTTTCACCCAACAGCACTATGATGAACAAGTAGCCTTCCAGCACAACACCACCGCCACTCTGAATCGTCATGATCAGAGGTGGAATGACCAACACCAGTGGAACCAAAACACCACCCAAACACTAGGCACCATTCAAGAGAACAAGGAAGAAGCCGCCTCCACGCTGCATAGCTTGGTGGACCTGTTGCACATCCACTATCCACCACCGCCGCCGCAAGACTAGCTTGGGGAGGACCCCCATTATCAAGATAAGTATTTCTTTTCTTTTATTTCAGTTTGTTGTTTTTTAGTTTGTTTTATGCATTTAAAAAAAATCAGAAAAACCTAGAAAAACCCAATAAAAATTTGCTTGCTGTTTTAAGAGTTTGTTTAGTTTGTTTTCTTCAAGTGTGTTTGTTACATTTTGAGTTTGCCTTAAGATGAAAAACCAAATAAAAAGAGTCTGCAAGTTTGCTTTCAATTCAAGTTTGCTATAAATAAAACTGTGTAGACTTGAGGACTGCATGATGGAAATGATGAATAGTTGCTCTGCCGTAATTCTTTGCAAGTACCTAGCTTTAAATTTGAGTTCTCCCAAGATTTGGATACACTATTTGACAACTGGATTTACTCTACACCTTTAACCTGTGGCAGCATATGCTAAAACTAAGTCTTGGTAGTTGACGGGCATGATATGATGATAGTCTGAGCTGCTGTTCATTGTGTTCCAAAGTGCCACTAAATTCTGGAGATTTGTTTGTGAAAATTATAAATGTCTCATGATGAGTTCCTTATATGACAGAGAGTTAAAATTCCTACCATAGCCAAAACTTAATTATTAGAATAGGAAGCCTCCTCATTTGTTAGGGCTCGTCTTTGTCACCGTGTTGTATCCTTATGAACTCATCATACAGCTAAATCCTGGTTTCACACACTCACCTTCACCCCTGCTACTTCTACCCTGGAAGTACGCACCACATAAAGCCTACTATCATTCATTGAAATTGTTCTACTCTTACACTGAGAGTGAACACCCAAAAATATCCCCTTGTTCATTTGCTAGCCACTTATCCAAGATCAATGCTCCAAGTATCATTTGTTATTCCCGATGTGAAGTTGTCAATTGAAGAAGTGTTTCATTCAAGAAGTATTTCATTCCTTTTTGGGCTGCAAGAATTGTAAAAAAAAGAGAAGAAAAAAAGAAAGAGATTTATGAGCCCAGTCTTTGTCAAGTTTTCAAAGTTCAAGTTTCCAAGTTCAAGTTCCAAGAAGATCAAGTGTTGAAGTAGTTCCAAGTTTCTTCCAAATAAAGGAGCATTGATACTTTTTATTGTGCACCCCTTCTCCTCCCACAAATATTTCTCTCTATTTTACATCATCCACATATAAAACCACACATGCACACACCGATTGGTTATATGTTGAGTTCCTTCGGATCCATAGTTCGATGAGGCCAATGCATTAGTTCTCCACACCTATGAGCTCCACATAAGCCTTTATTAGAGTAGGGTGAGAGAGAGAGAGTGAAGGCTCATCTATAAATGCCTTGAACCATAAATACCACATACTCTGAGAGTAAGAGAGAAGGCATACCTCCTTTCAATGCCTTAGAGAGGATCCAAAAATACCACATATTGAGAGACTTGAAAGGGTCGTACTAAGGAACTCGAGTTTTATTGAAAATCTTGTAAAACCTCCGAATCGTAGGTGGAACAACGAGCATGAGACAACAAGTGCTTGACTTAATTGTTACGTCTTTCAACTACTCAAGACCCAAGTGCAGGTAAAAGCCCCATGGCTGAAAGAAACATGAGTAAGTTTGGGAGTTATGATAGTCCACTCTAGTCTGGGGATGAATTCTTGTTTAGAGCATGTGTACCTGTGAAGCGTGAAAGCATTGCAGCAACTCCTGATCCATCTTCTGTAGTTGTTTGCTCAGAGACGAGCAAAGGGTAAGCTTGGGGGAGTTTGTTGACGGTTGTTAATGATCAATTTTACATGTCAACCAGAGAGAGAAAGAGGGGTATAATCTGTTCACCACCATAGACTTAGGGTTTAAACCGACGATTCCACAAGTTTTGGTGAATATGTGTTTTCAGGGGGATTATCGGGGAAAACATCCAAGGAGGCCCATATGTCATGATTACATAGAGAGAAAGACCGAACGGGTAAAATTGTATATTCTAGAAGACTCCAGAAGGCAAACCCTGGAAGCGGAGCCCCACCTGGCATTGGCCAGGGGCGGCCGACTCCAGGTGTGGGGCGGCCGCCTCTCCACGTCCACCAATCAGGTGGAGGCTCGCGGATCCTGCCTCCGAGCAATAATTATCGTCCATTTAGGTCGGTTTGATCCGATGGCTGTGGTGCATCCTAGGGGGCTATATATTCAGAGCCCCTGGCCCCTGGGTGAAACCCTAATTCATTCAAGAATTCATTATTCAGAGGTAGCCATCAGCAAAGCCAGGGTTTAGAGAGATCTCTCCACCGGAGAGAATTAGAATAGCTACTCTAGATCTTCAAGTTCTACATAGGTTTAGACTAGATAGAGGAAGAATCGGGCGCTGTGCTCGGAATTCCGGATCTTCATCATCAAGAATTTGGTATTATCTTGTATCTATTCTTGTGACTTTATTCTAATATCATTATGTTTCTATTTATTATGTTTCTAGTTTATTCTAGTTCTACATTTGATATGGTTATGATTGATAATAAGTTTATGTATATGTTTGCAATGCGCTTAGCTCTCTTCGCGGGAGGGTTAGGTGGTAGATTTCATGTGAGCATGGTGCTTAGATGCCGTTTACCTGCAAATGCACCCTATTGGCCGGGTCGTGTGGTAGATCGCGGAAGTGACAGTTCCGTTGAGTCCTCTGTATTCCATCCCCCATTGGTAGGTCTAGCAGAACCAAAGTTGCGTAGTAAGTCCTGCTATGTCTTGGCTTGTTATAGCAATGATCCTTATACGAGAGATGAAGAGTCTTTTGTGTATATGATAGTGTAGAGTTGGAGTAGATGAATGACTTAGTAGATTAGAACCCTGCATAGGATTTCTATTTCTTGCACTAATCGATGTCAACCTACCTTTTGTGAGTAGTCTATATCTAATCTCTGTGTGATTTATACCCTGAGCTTATTACTTTATATTCCCTTATTTATCATGGTTTACCCCTCTGCCAAAGTATGTGACTGTGCTATCAATCACTCATAAGTAGTCGTGTTTAGCTAGTTTATCTCATTGTTAAGTCCTTAGTTCTTTCCCTTGAGCTAAATATAAATTATGATACCTGGAATACTTCCCGGTAAAATGCTACAATGGTGTATTATCTGTTCGCTTGCGGATTCCATATTTTCTTGACTAGAGGAGCAGTTTCTATACCAACACTTCTGGCGCCATGCTAGGGATGACAACTTAGCGTGAGTGGTGTTAGAGGTGTCAACAGGGGGCAGGGGCGCCGCGCAGCTGAGCCGCACCGAGGCGGCGGTGGGGCCTGGAGCAGCCCCGGGAGGCCGAGCTGCTTGGGGCCGAGAGTGCCTCCGCCGCTGGGGCCCCCAGCCCCGCCGTTCTGTAGGGTTATGAGGGTGCTACGCTAGCCAGAAAACAAAACTTTTTACCTCATCGCCCAGGATCTACTACTAGTTACAGGTTACGGGATTACCACTAGACGCGCAGATGCAGCGGAAGACGACTCGATGTAGTCGAACGCGTCGCAAAGCGGTGCCGTGCGGTGCGTGGTCGTCCAACAACTCCTCCCACCACTTGCGGTTCGTGCGGTTCGTCCTCGTGCTCCGGATGCAGCACCTCCGAGGTGTCACACACGTACGAGGGAGAAGCGATGCGCCTCCGGGACCGCTAGGTCCGCGAGGAGCGAAGGCGAGAGCGTGGAGGGCGACGTGGCTGCCCGAAGGCGTGGATTGGTTGTGTGTTTTTGGCCACGCCCCTCCCCTCTTCTTATATAGGTGTCTCTCATGTGCTTTCCGAATTGGAGACGCATTAGAAACCCTAAGCCTTGTCTAATTCGAGTCCAACTCGAATTAGGCTTCCACCTCTTAAGCGTGCGACCCTATGGGTTCACGCACACATAGACATGGGCCGAATACTCCTATTCGCCCAATAGCCGACAACGGCCTCTAGCAAGGCATGACAACTCCTATGCGTACGCAAATGATCATATCGGACGAACCACTACGACCATATACAAGTTACTCCCTTGCCTCATGATATATGGTTCAACTCGTGGGTTAACACTTAACCCAAGCACGGCCATGCATTTGTTGATCCAATCACTTGAGTGATCCAGGTGATATCTCTCTCATTAGAGAGGGGCAAGTCCCATCTTGATTGTCTATGTCTCGCGCATGCTTCTCGACAAACCCGAAGACATCCTTTATAACTACCCGGTGACGGAGTAGCGTTTGTCGGTCCCTAAGCAAGTCGATACACATCTCGAGTACATACAACAATCTCGTGTCGAAGGACATAACGTATATGATGTGTATAGAGACAATCTCATGTCGGGTCGATCCGGCCTACATGTCATACATGTGCCCACATTATTAGTTCGACATCTCCATGTCCATGACTTGTGAAACATAGTCATCAACTAATAATGTGCTAGTCTAATATTCATGTGTGTCCTCACATGAACTCCGACCCGGGACGAATATAGAATAACCATACAAGTAAAAGAGTTCCACAAACAATTCACATAATTGCCAATCAATACAAGTTGTCTTTAATGGATATTCAATGGACACATTTTATATATCATGGATACAAGCGGAATATCATCATCTCTATGATTACCTCTAGGGCATATTCCCACTTGCACTAGAGTTAATCTCTAATATGTCTAATCCCCATAGACCTCATGTGCGCCTCATGCTTAGGCTGTGGAAGAGCCTTTGTCAACGGATCTGCTACATTCAAATCCGTATGTATTTTGCACATTTTAATTTCACCTTCACTGATGAACTGTCGAATGAGGTGAAATTTCCGCTGTACATGTTTGTTCTTCTGGTGATTCCTTGGCTCCTTAGCCTGCGCTATCGCCCCATTATTATCACAATGTAGATTCAATGGGCTAGCCGCATTAGGAAACACACCAAGATCAATGAGGAAACGCCTCATCCAAACACCTTCCTTTGCGCTTCCGAAGCCGCAATGTACTCGGCTTGTTGTAGAATCGGACACTTGTCTCCTCGCTTGGAACTTTTCCACTTCGCACCACCATTTACCGTGAACACGAAACCCGATTGAGATTGTGAATCATCTACATCGGTTTGGAAGCTAGCATCGGTGTAACCATTTACAACGAGCTATTCCTCACCTCCATAGATCGGGAACTCATCCTTAGTTCTTCTCAAGTACTTAAGGATGTTTTTAACCAAATCCAAAGACTCTCACCAGGATTGCCTTGGTACCGCTCGCAACACTTAGAGCATATGAGACATGCTCGGCGAGTACATATCATGGCATACATGATGGAACCGACTACCGAAGCATATGGAACCTTACTCATGCGTTTGCGCTCTTCATCGATGAAGGACATTGCTTGTCGCTAAAGCGCATACCATGTGACATAGGCAAGAACCCTTTCTTGGATTGCTCCATGTTGAACCGTTTCAACACCTTGTCAATATATGTATCTTGGCATAATCCTATTAGCCTTTTCGACCTATCTCTATAGATCTTAATGCCCAAGATGTATGCATCTCCCAAATCCTTCATAGAAAAACTATTATTCAGTGAAGTCTTTTACTGATTGCAACATAGGAATGTCATTCCCAATCAATAGTATGTCATCCACATACAAGATTAGAAATACAACGCGCTCCCACTAGCCTTTTGGTAAACACAAGGCTCTTCTTCATTCGACGGAAGCCAAACCCTTTGACAACCTCATCAAAACGAATGTTCCAACTCCGAGATGCTTGCTTTAACCCATAAATAGATTTCTTAAGCTTGCATATTTTTCCAAAGCATTATTTGGATCAACAAAACCTTCGGGCTGTATCATATACACGTCCTCTTCCAAATTTCCATTTAGAAAGGCTGTTTTAACATCCATCTCGCCAAATTTCATAATCGAAATAGGCGGCTATTGCTAGAATGATCCGGATAGATTTAAGCATCGCTCTTGGAGAGAATGTCTCGTCGTAGTCAATTCCTTGAACTTGCCAAAAACCCTTTGCGACAAGTCGAGCTTTATAGACGTGAACATTTCCGTCCATATCTTTCTTCTTTTTATAGATCCATTTGCACTCGATGGGTCTAACACCATCAAAGCGGGTCAACCAAGTTCCAAACTTGATTATTTCCCATGGAATCTATCTCGGATCTCATGGCACTCTGCCATTGCTCGAATCGAGTCCATCATAGCTTCGTATGTTGCGGGTTCGTCATCGTCCAACAATAACGAGATCCCCACGCAACTTGCAAAGTCTTGCGATCTTCGTGGTTGTGGAGGTGTTTCGTGGCCACGGGCATCTCAACTTGTTCTGCTACATTAGCATCACTCGTAGAGTCCTTCTCGACCGGCTCATCTTGAACTTCTTCAAGATACACCTTTTGTCCACTCTTCTCTCTTTTGAGAAACTCTTTCTCTAAGAAAACACCGTTTCGAGCAACAAACACTTTGCCCTCGGCGGTTGTAGAAGTAATATCCTAAAGTTTCCTTTGGATATCCCACGAAAAAACACTTGTCCGATTTGGGTGTTAGCTTATCGATATAAGCCGTTTGACATAAACCTCACAACCCCAAATTTTTAGAAAAGACAAACTAGGACTCTTCCCGGTCCATATCTCATATGGTGTCTTAACTACGGACTTAGATGGTACTCTATTCAATGTGAAAGCGGCCGTTTCTAGAGCATATCCCCAAAACGATAAAGGTAGGTCCGACCGGCTCATCATAGACCGAACCATGTCCAACAAAGTCCGATTACGCCTCTCGAGACACGCCATTTCTCCGTGGCGTTCAGTGGCGTAAGCGTGGAACAATTCCGCAACTCTTAAGATGATTGCTAAACTCATGACTCAAATATTCGCCTCCACGATCGATCGCAAGGCCTTAATTTTCTTGCCACGTTGGTTCTCTACTTCATTCTGAAATTCTTTGAACTTTTCAAATGTTTCGGACTTATGCTTCATTAGGTAGACATAGCCATATCTACTAAAGTCATCGGTAAAAGTTATGAAGTATTGAAAACCGCCTCTAGCTGTCGTGCTCATTGGTCCACATACATCACTATGTACTAGTTCCAATAAGTCGACGCTCTCTCAGGAAAACCGAGAAAGGCGTCTTGGTCATCTTGCCTAAAAGGCAAGTCTCACATGTCTCATAAGATTCAAAATCAAACGAAGTTAGAAGTCCATCATCATGGAGCCTCTTCATGTGATTTTCACTTATATGACCCAAACGACAATGCCACATATATGTAGGACTTAACTCATTAAGCCGAGGCCTTTTAGCATTAACATTACGTAACAGGTGCATCATCAAGATTTAAAATAAATAATCCATTCACAATGGATACAAGAGCCACAAACATATCATTCTTCGAGATAACACAACCATTGTCTTTACTCGCAAATGAATAACCATCCTTCATCAAACATGAAGGTGACATAATGTTTCGACTTAGACTAGGAACAAAATAACAATTATTCAATTCCATGACAAATCCCGACGGCAGTGAAGTTGCATCGTCCCGACGTTCAACGCAAAGCAACTCTTGCATTGTTGCCCACGCGGAAATCAACCTCTCCTTTCTTCACGCTTCTACTTCTTATCATTCCTTGCATCGTATTGCAAATATGAGCAACCGATCCGGTATCAAATACCCAAGAATTGATATAAGAGTTAGCGAGGAAGATGTCTGTAACATAAACAACAAGCGTATGAGCGGGAGTACTTTTACTACCGCCGTCCTTCTCTAAGGACGCCAAGTACGGCTTGCGCTTTCTCTTCCAAAGACCATTCTTACCACAATGAAAACATTTAGCATCGCCGGTGGTCCAGCTTTGGGGGCGGGCGGAGCCGGCTTGGAGATCTCATCTTTAGCCTTGCCCTTTTTCTTCCCCCGCCCTTCTTTCTCTTAAAGTTAGGCTTGTTACTCGGGACTGCCAATACTTGGCCACCGACCCGCTTCTTAATGTCGGCCTCCGCTTGTTTTCGGCATGCCACACAACTCATTCAAGCCCCTCTCTGCCCCATGCATATGGTAGTTCGCAATGAAGTTCCCATAGCTAGGTGGCGAGACGAGAGAATGAAATCGTAGCCAACTCGGGCCAATTGGGAAGCCTAGCTTCTCCAACCTCCGAGTGTAACCAACCATCTTGATTACGTGTGGCCCAACAAATTTGCACCCTCTGCTAGCTTGGTCACAAAGACGGATGCATCATCAGCGAGCTCATCCGGTAAGGGGGTGTCTAGATATTCCTCCTTTTTCTCAGCCACGAGAACAATTCTCGGATTGCGGATCCAATCCGCATAATTTGTTCCATTCAACTTATCTTTCTCAAGAATCGAACGCAAAGTAAATGGTTGCTTAGAAGACGCCATTAATCTACAACATAAGTAATGCAAAATACTAAGACAAAATATCCATGATAGAGTAAATAATATCAAATATGATCTACTCCCACTAAAATCAATATCCCTCGATTGAAACTTAGTGATTCAAGACCCACAACTAGCAAGTCGACTAGTGAGCTTTAGCATCACCGCTAGAAGACATGATAGATCGGTAAGCAACTCTTTGCTAATCATATCGCATATGACTCTTGTTGTTGGATAGCATCTCTATGCTTGGGTTACCAACTTCTCATGCTCCAAGGTCCCTAACCGTTAGAATGACCTTGTTTAAGCAACCAAACCTTCGCAGTAAGTATCCGATACGAACCTGTCTTAGTCAAGTAAAATCGATGGCACCCTAATTTCATAGACCCACCATCGATTGTACAAGACAATGACGATTAAGGTTTGGGGAGCACAAACTTAAACATTATCGAGGGATCGTTCTACTTCACTACCACACGAATGTAGACAAAAACATTATAGCATGTGAAAATAGAACATGGTAAGAACGACATAAACACGGATATGGGCTATACCAATCATCAAAACCTCGCAAAACAGAGGTAACCGATTCCGACTACAAAAAGTAAATCGCGAAAAACTCTATCTTCCAAGCCGTTTTTCGCAAATCGCTCGGGCGATCGGTTTGGGGTGTATGTAAAATTTTTTTCTCTACAACTTTCGTTTAAGAATCGTCTCGATCCGAGTTACGGTTAAAAAGTTACGGCTGTTTTACGAACAGAACTTTTCTCGGCAACCCGGCGCCGGTGGCGATCCAATCTGCCACCTGCGCATCACATGCGCTCGGCACTTGACCTAGGGTTCAATTCAATCAATCTCGATTGATCTCTAACTCGCCGTGATTGGATTTACATGTATCACTTAACTCGGATGGCGGAATTCCGACCGGTGCGAGTAGATCGTTACAAGACCAACGCGGCAAGATCATGAACCAAGATCGAGACTCATCTAAAACCGAGCATATCACATATGCGACATCCAACCTATAACAATGCGATAGAGCTCCGATACCACCGAAGGGTTATGAGGGTGCTACGCTAGCCGAAAACAAAACTTTTTACCTCATCGCCCAGGATCTACTACTAGTTACAAAGTTACGGGATTACCACTAGACGCGCGATGCGCGGAAGACGACTCGATGTAGTCGAACGCGTCGCAGCAAGTGCCGTGCGGTTGCGTGGTCGTCCAACAACTCCTCCCACCACTTGCGGTTCGTCCTCGTGCTCCAGATGCAGCACCTCCGAGGTGTCACACACGTACGAGGGAGAAGCGATGCGCCTCCGGACTGCTAGGTCCGCGAGGAGCGAAGGCGAGAGCGTGGAGGGCGACGGTGGCTGCCTGAAGGCGTGGATTGGTTGTGTGTTTTTGGCCACGCCCCTCCCCTCTTCTTATATAGGTGTCTCTCATGTGCTTTCCGAATTGGAGACGCATTAGAAACCCTAAGCCTTGTCTAATTCGAGTCCAACTCGAATTAGGCTTCCAAATCTTTAAGCGTGCGACCCTATGGGTTCACGCACACATAGACATGGGCCGAATACTCCTATTCGCCCAATAGCCGACAGCGGCCTCTAGCAAGGCATGACAACTCCTATGCGTACGCAAATGATCATATCGACGAACCACTACGACCATATACAAGTTACTCCCTTGCCTCATGATATATGGTTCAACTCGTGGGTTAACACTTAACCCAAGCACGGCCATGCATTTGTTGATCCAATCACTTGAGTGATCCAAAGGTGATATCTCTCTCATTAGAGAGGGGCAAGTCCCATCTTGATTGTCTATGTCTCGCAGCATGCTTCTCGACAAACCCGAAGACATCCTTTATAACTACCCGGTGACGGAGTAGCATTTGTCGGTCCCTAAGCAAGTCGATACACATCTCGAGTACATACAACAATCTCGAGTCGAAGGACATAACGTATATGATGTGTATAGAGACAATCTCATGTCGGGTCGATCCAGCCTACATGTCATACATGTGCCCACATTATTAGTTCGACATCTCCATGTCCATGACTTGTGAAACATAGTCATCAACTAATAATGTGCTAGTCTAATATTCATGTGTGTCCTCACATGAACTCCGACCAGGACGAATATAGAATAACCATACAAGTAAAAGAGTTCCACAAACAATTCACATAATTGCCAATCAATACAAGTTGTCTTTAATGGATATTCAATGGACACATTTTATATATCATGGATACAAGCGGAATATCATCATCTCTATGATTACCTCTAGGGCATATTCCCAACACGTTCGTCGGGATGGCTCTGGCCTCGTTGGAGAGGCCACGCCCGCACCAGGTGATACGTCGCAGCCGAGGAAGTGTCGTGCGTGGAGGCCGTAGTGGAGAGAGCAGTGGCCGGATCGAGGCCCGGTTCGTGTCTTGGCCGGCTCTGACTTATGAGGGCGTAGGGTTCGGCCACGCTGAAACGCTCCATGATCGTTCATTTGAGATCCGAGGGCCGATGAAGAAGTAGGCGACGTGGCCCAATGAGAAGCCCAAGAATGGTGCACGAATCGTATTGAGAAGATGGTCCCACATGTAAGTGGCTTTCTCCGTGAAGAATTCTATGGATTCATAGTGCCAGTGCTGATCTATTTCTTTAATCTATGAGGGTGATTTGTCTCTATGTGTTGAAGGATAAGCGTATGCTTAGCACTACGATTAAATTTCTATGCATGGCACTATGAATCCATGATTAAATTCATCCACACTTCTATTTTGTGTACTTTTGCAAGACTAAGGCAAATACATTTGTAGGGTCAATTTTTATGGGCGCCTCTAAAGTGGCTTACAAGCCAAGTCGCCTCTTGAAATACAAACATCTCAATTTTAGAGACGGTTTTGAGCAAATTTAAAAATTGATTTTTAGAGGTGGTTGAGAACATGAAGGGATGTCTCTAAAAATATATAGGAGATGTATAGTAAAATTAACTTTAAACTATCATAGAAGGAAAGACGATGAAAACACAAGTTGTAGACCTCGAAAAGTTACGCAACCTTGTAGTTGGCAACTTTTTTATTCGAAAAAGCATCTATGCATGAAAAATTATGTTTGATTTTAAAATTATCGAACGACCTCGATAAAAGATGACCAAAACAAAAATTTCTAGGTCTCAAGAAATTATATAACTTTATAGTTGACAACTTTTTTATTTCAATTCATTAGGTCTCATATTCGTTTCAAGATAAATGAAGATGAAATGAGGGCAATAATGACCATCTCAAATGGACACAAGTATTGCATGGGTGGAGTGGTTGGGGCTGCGCGTGGAAAATAATACTCGTGACATTATTTGGACACCGCGGCACCAAATGCAGATCTCCCGCTATTAAAAAAATCATATTGAATACATATGGAAGAGGAGAGTTGGCTAGACCAACCTCCTCCACAGTGACATTCCAACAATGACTCCACCTCCAACTCGCCGGAGCTCATCATTGTGGCCGTGGTGAGGAGCGCCAAGAGGGTTGTGGCGCGGGAGCTCCATATTGTCGGCAGCTCAAAAACAGTTGGAATGCTCCTATTGGTCGGATGCTTTGTTTTGAATTTTGAGCCGCCGTAACATTTGACTGATACCATGTGGGATGTTGTTGCCCCACTCCATCAGCCGGCCTGGACGTCAGCTGATGGCCATGCACCACACGCATCGTGAATCCGACGCTTTTCATGATCATCGCTATCGACGTTTAAGAGCAAGTATTATGATGGGCTGGGAGCGGGCGGTATGTGACATGGAGGAGAGAGAAAGCAGGAGAGAGAGTGGAGCGAGCATTTGGTGATGCGCCGGCCAAAAGCGGGCGAAGAGCACTGTGCTGCGTATTTCTTGGCCTTTCATTGGTTCATGTGGCTGCATGTTGGTATCTCGGGAGAGAGAAGAGCAGGAGAGAGTGTTGCATGCTATCCACGCTGGATCCATTTCGTCGGCCGTGGGCGAAATTATTGTTCTTGCTCTAACATGGTACCTAGTCACCTAGCTGCATGGGTACTTTGTTTGATCCAGGTGGTGGTTTGCGCATCTGATAGCTTAGTTGATGGCCTAGGTTCTAGGGTCTAAACAATTCTCTAACAGCCAAATACTAGAGTACTATAAACTCCAAAGATCAAGGTCACATCAGCCTGACTCAGCATTTCTTTTTTCTAAAGTGGACTAATTTGCAAGACCAATGTATTAAGCCTAATTAGTTGACAGTGTGGTGCTACAGTACATGTGCTAATGATGAGTACGGTTAATTAGGCTTAATAGATTCATCTCACAAATTATTCGTTGTTTGTGCAATTGGGTCGTTTTGTAATTAGTTAATACTATTCCATCAACCCGTGCTCTCGCACGGGGTAGAATTTTCAGGAAATTTAAGTATTAAGTTACTATTTAATACATACAACTAATAAATAATTAATCATATTACATTATATGTTTTTCTATTTGTTTATTTTGTCACATAATAGAAACAATAGATATTTGATAGTATATACATACTTCTTTTAAACTCATGAATTACTATTTTTCAAGGGACTAATCTAATGTGAATTAGTTTGAAAACATACCATTAACTAAGGTGACTATTGTTTTTAAACTAATTAAGGTGACTATTGTTGCATCATGTATCATATGAAGTCATGAGTCTAAATCTTTTTTTTTTCAAATTTTATAACTGCTATGGGGTTTTTCCCTTATCAAGTTAATAAGTTGAAACTCATGTGCTTATTATATCTTATATTAACTCTCTTTTTCACTTTTTAAATAAGGATTTTATGTCTTCTTAAATATTGTACAATATTACAATGACATAATTCATCATGAGATAAGTGTACCATGACAGTTAAGAACGGTGATACAAACTTGAAGTGAGATCTTGGATGGGTGTAACTCCTCAAACCAATTTTAATTCTTCAATCCTATAACGATTGCCTCTTTACTTTGAAGGATTCTTAAAGGTTCAAACCAAATGAATGAATTTTCCAGTCAATAAACTATATATGCGAGTTATGCATATGCTACCAATATAGATGTGTCAAACAATTTATTTTAAAATATATAAATGTATCTAAAGTCAACCTATATAAATTATATTTCATGGTTACTAATGTGTTTACCATGACTACCAATATGTATATTATTGTTAACGAAACATTTTTTATGTGAGCAAACATTCATTTTTTATGTTATGCTTACACCCACAACACCCATAAAACACCCAGATTCCTTGGTGATGACAATCTAGATTTTCTCTATGAAACCAATTTTTTTTCCTCCAGAACAATTTTATTATTTTTGGCTATTTTTTATCTACATAATGGCATGAGTGGGTAATTTCCTAGAAAAAGGAAATAGATCCAATGGTTATATGTCGCTAGACTCTTTTGATTGGATGGCTAGATGTTTCTAATTAACGTGACAATTTCTAGCATTTATCTGTTTTTCTAGAGCCGCCGTGAAAATTAACGTGAAGACTCCATTGAAGACTCTAATTAGTAATAGTAAGATAATATTTTGTTTTAATTAGCATCTGGACATCCGATGTGACAGATACTAAACCTTAGTCTTAGGTATGTACTGTATGTATGTCATCAATAATCATGATAAGGCAAACTTCGATAACAAATGTTAATTTGTATTGGTCCGCTCATATTGTTAAGGCTATAATGAACTAGTTAAAGGGTAGTTGGTCCTCCACCACCTCCATAAATTTTGTCGTATCTCCTCATATAATGCCCGGCCGGTTTCATCATATATATTTAAATGATGGTTGGTCCTCCACCACCTCCGTGAGTTTCGTCGTATCTTTTAGATAATGTCCGGTATCATGCATCCACCGAAGGCTATTGGATTCCTAACTTTGTCCGCGCAAGAATGACAAAATTTATTGAGGCCATTAAGATAACACAAAGTGACAACGAATAGAGACCGCATGAGCAGAGAAATTTTCAAGTAATAAGTGGACGAGATTAATTTCGACGATTACTCTAAATATCTCCCAATTAAATGATTCGATCCATGTATGTAAACCAAAAGAAATGGATTACGATTTCACGTCTCACCTAGAGAAAAGTATTACAATCTTTTAATAGAAAAATAGCAATAAATTAAGCATATATGTTTCTAAAATACCCACTTCGTTAATGTTAATATTAAAAAAAAAAAAATTAAACCAAACATACATGTCTATATAAATAAGGGCAATGGAAAAAGGCATCATCTGGAGGATCGATGATGGAACGCAAGTTCGTATCCGGGATGATCCGTGGATCCCGGTTGGGTGCTCCGGAAGGCCGAGAACACCTCGTGGGCACACTATACTTGACCAAGGTGTCGGAGCTCATTGATCCAGGAACAGTACTTGGGATATCGAGTTGGTGAAAGAACTTTTCTCGGGAAGAGGATGTGGTGCACATTTTGGCCATCCCGGACATGTTGATCGGGAAGATTTTGTGGCATTGCACTATGATAAAAAGGGGGTCTTTTCAGTGAAATCGGCATATCATGTACTAGAGGATGATGGTGAGTCCAAGCGGGTAAGACAGCAAGGGGAATCATCGAAGCAACAATGTGGCCAGAGATCTTTGATGTGGAAGAAACTCTGGAAGTTACCAGGACCTCCAAAACTGAAACATATGATCTGGAGAGTTGCACACAATAGTCTACCTCTAAAAACGAATATAAAACACAAGGGGATTGATCTTGATGCAGTGTGCCCAGTGTGTTGTAGATATGATGAAGATGGTGCCCACTATTTCTTGAAGTGCAAGGAGGCACGTAAATGCTGGAGAGAACTAGGTCTTGAAAATTTCGGGGATCGAAGCCGGCGACATTGCTCTCGGCCGAGGAACTAGTTTCTGAAATTCTGAAACTCGGGATCGATATTTGTGTTAGCATATGTGTGCTTCTCTCGGAGATGGTGGGAAGTCCGAAACAAAGTCAATGCGGGGGAGTTGATGCCCACCTTTAGGCTACGGTATGCTCGGTGCCGAATACGCTTGGGGACATTTTCAAGGAAAACTACAAATCCACCAAAGGCACCCTGTACCGAAGATGCTACTCGGTCACCACCGCCAATCGATTGCCTAAAGATTCATGTTGATGGGGGATTCAAACCGGAGACCAAACATGGTACTTGGGACTTCATTATCAAAGATCATGAAGGGTCAGTTGTCCTGGCTGGAGCAGGAAATCTAGGGCTGGTTCACGACGCCCTGCTGTCAGAAACTATGGCTTGCAAACAAGCTCTCGAACACTATGCCAGAAAGCGCTATCAGTGACCCGACGATTCATGACACAAAAACAAAACGCGTCACCAATAATCTATCCGTGACGCGGGTTCATGAGACGCGTCACCGATAAGTTGTTGCCCATGCCACAGGAACAAGACGCGTCACTAATAACGATGTATTCGTGACGCGCGTTAACAATACGCGTCACGGATAAAACTGGTGACGCGTATTGTCCAGGCGCGTCACAAATAGATGGTAGTATTGGTGACGCGTATTGTCCAGGCGCGTCACGGATACTAAACGTGACGCGTTTATTTGGACGCGTCACTAATACAAAAGGATATCTGTGACGCGTGTTGCCACTGGTGACGCGTATTGTCCAGGCGCGTCACAAATAGGTGGTAGTATTGGTGACGTGTATTGTTCAGGCGCGTCACGGATAATAAACGTGACGCGTTTTATTTGGACGTGTCACTAATACGAAAGGATATCTGTGACGCGTGTCGACAACATGAGTCACGGATAATAAATGTGACGCGTGTTATATAGACGCGTCACCGGAAGAAAAAAGATAAGAAAAAGAAATATAAAAAAAAATCGACCGCGGTGGGAGTCGAACCCAAGACCTTTTGATTCGAAGTCAGGGAGCGGACCACTACGCTATGCGGTCGGTATTGTTCAACACTATTGTTCAACTCTATATAACCACGACATTCGAGCGGGAGGAAGAAGATAGAACGATTCCAAATCTCGCTAAGTGATTCACCCGTGCTCCAGTTCCTCGCTGAAATCACCCGCTCGCCATCGCCCGCGCCATCGCCCAAATCCCGCCATCGCCCAAATCCGCCGCTTCCATCGCCGCCGCTCACGCTGGACACCGCCGCCGCCGGGACGGGCTGAACTCGTCGCCGCCGGCGGCCTACCGCTATGGGGTGGCGCACTCGCAGCTCCGGCCGGCGCCAACACTGGCAGCCCCCGCCGGCCGGCGCATCTTGCCGCACGCGCTGGGAGAGCCAAGGAGGGCGCGGCGAGAAGCCGCTCGTGGACGCGGCGTGGACGCGGTCGACGGGGGCGCAGGAGCTCTTCGTCAACCGAAGCGGATCGAGCTCGAGACCCGCGCGCTGCCGGGACCATCACGCTACAGGCGACAGACGGATCTCGCCACCAACGAGATCAACTCGTCTTGAAGGTGGTGTGACTCGCTGCTCTTTGTCTTGTCGATCTTTTCCTCGTGTAAACTTTGCCCATTGTGAATCTGAAATTCTGAATTTTGATACCCCGATTAGAGAAGTTTCGTGATAAGGAAAACTAGGATGATGACTTCATGTGATTAGTTAGGGGATAATACGTTCACATAAAATTGCTATCCAAATCATGTGTCTGTTGTAGTCGCCGAAGCATCCATGTTCAATTACATTTGTAGATGACTACATTATGAGGAAAAGGGAAGCTTTCTCCCTTTTCACCAAAGGTTACAAGGTGCTAGTTTACCCTCCCGCAGTTCTTCCTTATCTCGTACACCGGATCCAAGGAGGGGACTAATGTTGCTCATCTTCGCCATGGCCGCGCTGAAATCGGTGAAGAATTTTGCCATGTTTGAAGAGTAGGTCGTAGTCCGGGAGTCACCGAACCTCCATTAAACAAGCTTGCCGGTCGAATGCGTAACACCCTCCCGCCAATTTGTTTTATATCGCCGCATTAGTAGTTTGGCATTCAAGGAACAAATAGTTAACTATGATTTATGAATCAAGTATATGTTTGTGACTGCTTGCTCCCATCCCGTTCTCCTCTAACGCTATTTCGGGAAGACACATCTGCATGTCCTTTCTTCTTTCGGCAAACACAAGTGTCACATTGTTTCGAAACAAACATTGACCGCTACTAATAGGCGCCTAGTAGCAATACCGTCGACAAGACTTAGCAACAAATTTTCTTCAAGTCGTGCCTATACTTGAACCAATTCTTGGAATGCTTGTGAGTTCAAGTTAATAATAACGATATGCTTGTTTTCTCATAGGAGCGAAGCATCGATACTCGAGGAATAGCAAAGCCCGATTCTCGCAAATGCTTTACGCTTGAAATAATCAATGGAGGATAGGAGTGCTTGAACACCAAGAAGGTATTTTCTCGATTTAGCATCTTCCCAATTGGGTCCTCACGGTGTATTATTGGTTGTTGGACCGAGACATATAGTGGGATTGCAATTTCTATGGTTAAATAAAGCACAACACGTTGTTTGGGAACATGAATCTAAAAATTAGTAATTTTTAGATTATTTTTGTTGGGATGGATTGACCGATGTCATGAGGCACCGGTTAAAATTGCAGCAAATGCTTCGGCTAGTCATCTGTTTCTTTGGAATAATAAATTTACTATTTCCCATTTTCATACTTTTGTAGGTATGGAGGATCGGAGCTGGATGTCACTTCGCAACCGTGCATGTGCTCGCACTTGGATGGTCTGAAATTATTCATAAGAGCTGCAGAGGCGGATATGTTGAATCAAGCACAAGACAACTATGTGGTGTCCATGCAAAGATTGTGAGAATAAGAGGCGGTTCTCGAATCCATTATCACTCCATGCCCACCTGATCCTTCGAGGATTCATGGATCACTACGAGATGTTGGAACAAGCATGGAGAAGAAGGAGTTAATGATCAAGACTTGCAAGGTGGTCGTATGGACCAAGGATTCTCTGGTGACCTACGTCAGGAAGATGATGGAACTCATGTTGCTGGTCAGGACAATGAGGAAGGACCCTCTTGCATCCCGAGATCTAACCGATGAAAAGCTAGCGGACATCGTGCCAATTATGCCCAAGTCACAGGGACCTTGAGGAGATGGTGCGTGATGCCATGGGCTTTGGTGAGTACACCGAGGCGGAGATGAAGAAGCCGAAAAGGCCGATGGTAGATATGAGAACTCCTCTCCATCGAGCTGCAAGGCGAAGTATACAAAGTTGTTTGCTACTCTCACGCTTCTCCGCTTGAAGGCGACATATCATTGGACCGACGGGAGCTTTGATGCATTGCTACTTCGATTGGAGGACATATTGCCTCGAGGGGAATGAGTTACCCAAGACCACATATGAGGCCAAGCATTGTTTGTTTGCCCTATGGGATTGGAGGTTGAGAAAATCGATGCCTGTAAGAATGACCGCATACCGTACTATGGCAAAGAAAATGAAGAGCCGACCGAATGCCCCGAGTGTGGAGTCTCTCGATACAAATGAAGAAATGATGGGGGTGATGAGGACAAGAGGCATGGAGCTCCTCGAAGGTGGTATGGTACTTCCCTATAATCCCCGCCTTTGAAGCGTTTGTTTGCAATCGCTAAGGACGCGCAGCTGTTGAGTTGGCACAAGGAGGGACGCAAGATTGATGGCTATCTACGGCATCCAATAGAGATCTTTGTTCGGGGCGTTTCATCGACACCAAGTATGCAGATTTCAAAAATGAGCCACGGAACATTCGCTTTGCACCGAGCACGATGGCATGAACCCGTTCGGTACAGGAGTAGCTCGCGCAGTGTTTGGCCTCGTGTTGTTATCGATCTACAACATTCCACCGTGGTTGTGTAACGGAGGAAATACATGATGATGCCGCTTTTGATCTCGGGCCCGCATCGCCGGGGAATGACATCGACACGTATTCGAGGCTTGTTGTGGATGAGCTCAAGACGCTGCCGGTCGACGGTGTCAAGGTATATGATGGGTTCAAGAGAGAGTCATTCAAGTTGCATGCCATGGTGTTAACCACCATCACCGATGTTCCGGACACCGTTGCTTGTCCGGGCGTCTAAAGGAGAGGAAGATTGCTTTCGTGCTTAGATGATACCGAAACCCTTTGGGTCAAGAACTCGAAGAAGAGGGTGTACGTCGACATCGTCGTTTCCTTAGCCGATCCCATCCTTATCGGCTCGGGAAACACCACAGTTTGATGGCACAATTGAGAAGGGATCTCGCTCCGAGGCATTTCACCGGGCACGATGTCTATGAACAGTAAAGATGTCAATGTAACATTGGGGAAGAACAAAAAGACTACCCTTGGAAAGAGAAAGCGCAAGGAGGATGAGGTCACCGATAAGAGGTGGAAGAAGAAGTCCATTCTATGGGAGCTACCATATTGGAAAGACTTAGCGGTTCGCCACAAAGATCGATGTCATGCATGTGACAAAGAATGTTTGTGGGAGCTTACTTGGAACACTCTTGAACATCCGGGGAAAAGCAAGGACCATG
Source organism: Themeda triandra (assembly GCA_018135685.1). Lineage (NCBI taxonomy): Eukaryota > Viridiplantae > Streptophyta > Magnoliopsida > Poales > Poaceae > Themeda > Themeda triandra. The sequence continues at coordinate 27,089 of JAENPR010001536.1, read as the reverse complement.
CAAATGCACGAGCGGACTTGAAAGATTTGGATATCGTGCCCGAGTTGTATCCTAAGAGCCCCGGTGCCAAGCTACCAAAGCATGTGCCGTAAATCTAACTAAGGAAGAGAGGCAGAGTTGTATGACTTCTTCCGCGGCGTGAAAGTTCCTTCCGGATACTCGGCGGACATTAGGAAACTCGTGGCGCCAAAAGAGAACAAACGCTTCCCCATGAAGGCTCATGATTGCGATGTCATGCTCACAACAATGCTTGCGGTTGGGATCGAACATCTTGCCGAAAAAAGTCCGAATGGCAATCATGAGCCTATGCTTCTTCTTCAATGCAATATCTCGAAGGTTCTTGATGAGAGGTCACCGGACAATCTTGAGAAGAAGCTTTTCCGACAATGTCTCTTCTAGAGGCTTACTTCCCGCCATTCTTTGATGTATCTGTTCATCTCATTGCTCATCTCGGTCAAGGAAATTAAGTATCTTGGTCCCGTGTTCCTGCATCATATGTACCCCTATGAGAGATTCATGAGCACTTTGAACGGGTATACAAAGAGTCGGGTTCATCCCGAGGAAGCATGGTCCAGGGTTACTCTGTTGAGGAGGTGGTTGGCCGGTGCCTTGGTTACATTGATCCTACAAATCCAATCGGCTTATATAAGTCTCCCCATGAGGGAAGGCTAGCGGGGATAGGGACTCTTAGGAAGAAGACACTTAATCCAGACGGGATGATCACCAACGAGCTCACTTTCTTGTGTTGGTACACACAATAGAAGTGTCTCCTTATATCGAGGAGCATAAGAAGCACTTGCGACGAGAGAATCCAGTCGGAGAGAAACTTGGATAGGGAGGGAACATATGAAGGGATTCAACATTTGGTTCAAAAAGCAGATTAGATCGAGCTCTTGCACGATGAAGTGCTTCGGACCCTAGCCGAAGGCCCTTTGTTCACAATCACAAGTTATCGTGATATGACATAAATGGATACACATTCTACACCTTGGCTCAAGACCGAAAAGCGTCTACCAAAATAGTGGTGTTCGTGTAGTTGCTTTTGACAAAGACTGGTGTACAAGCAGATGCATACTATGGTCGATAGAGGAAATCTGGGAGCTCACTTATCCTATGGTCAAAAGGGAGCCCATCAAGGTGGCCATTTTTCGGTGCCGTTGGGTTAAGGGCAAAAATGCCATCAAGAAGGATGACTACGGATTCACCACCGTTGATTTTGAACTGGTTGGGCACAAGGATGAACCATTCATACTTGCATCTCGGAGCTTCACAAGTCTTTTATGTGCTCGACACGCAAAACAAGAAACGCCTTGTAGTTCTCCCTGGTAAGAAATGGGTTGTCGGAGTTGATGGTGTTGGTGAGGAAGAGTACAATCTGACTGATGAAGTCCCTTGTTTTGGTGATTTTACCCTCCCTGTGGAATATGATTATGCAGTAGTCCAAGTGGAATTTGTACATCAGGGTTATGAGGATCACTTGCTGGAGCTGCCACCTAATGAAGATATTCGAACACTCAGAGAAGCCCTACTACATAGGATACAAGTGGAGGAGGGATTGGATTCTGTTAAGCATACACATGAGACCCAACAAACCCAATCTCAACCAAAATTTGAGACCACAATGAGTGCCAAGACCGACTTGAAGGGCACTAATGCTCTTATCTCGACAAGGTCCGCTTTCCGGAGTAATTCATCTCCGCCACATTTGATGCAACAAAGAGTGTGCCAACGGAGAACGTTGCAGCTAATCCTTCAAAGAATCCAAAGAGCTTAGAGAAGGAGTGCACTAAGCTTCCCACGCAGCCAAAAGTGGAAACCGAGGCTCGTTCGGCGGTGCAAGGCCACCCAAGCAAGAAAGAGGGGCTTGTAAGGGGGGCTATTAAGGCTGCTTTGGAGAGAGTGGAAAGGCGGCCACAAATAAAAAATGGATTGAAAAGTACAAATGTGGCCATCCATTTCTTCCATCAATGGACCTCAAGGCATTAGGACCCGGATGTACGGCTCTTCATGCTCATTACATGAAAGATTGCGTCAACAATCAAAGCATGGGATAAAATTTAGGTTCGGGGGTATCTATATGCCGAACTCATCAGATTTTGAGGTTGGGCTTGTGAGATACAATTTCCTCTATGACCTCTTCAACTTTGAGGCACTGGATTCTTCTCTTCTTCAATGCCGGACACCGTAAGTACCTCCAAACAAATATGTGTTCTTTACTTTTGTTACTCCATGGTAGAAGAACAAAAATAAGGTCATAGCTGATAGTAGTTCTCCATACATTTGACTTAGTAGTGAAAAGTAACATGAAAGACATAGATTTAGTGTACACTGTTACTATGCCCTTAACTTCCAGAGTTTGTATTCCTCATTACACTGTTACTTTTGTTATTTTTGCTAGTAATAAGAAAATGTTAATACACCTATGGGATAGAGCTGTTGTTCTGTAATAATTTTCTCTAGGCATATCCCTTTTGGTTTTGTTACTCAAATTCTCAACATTTTCATTCTTATTTTTAGATCACTGGTTGTGCAAGCTAAGGCTAAGAAAATTCCTGTGGGCTTTCTTGATCCACAAGTGATGTCTCTGGACAGCATTAAGTTTGATAGAGACAGAGTTCTCGGTATGTACAAAAGGCCTTCACCAAGTATAACAAGGATGACTACATACTATTTGCCTACAACTCGGTGGTCAAGTGGACTGTTGTGGTAGTAGTTCAAAAGTGGAATAAGGTCATTTACCTTGATTCCAACAAATCTGGAAACCATGATTTCAGCGTTCTAAAATTGTTGATTGATGAGTGAGTTGTTTGCTTACCTACTATTGATTTCTTGCATGAATGCCAATGTCAATGAATGAACATAATGAGGCATATATGTGTGTTGCATGTAGGGCTTTTGCAAGACACACAAGCATGCTCATTGACAAACCAAAGCCATTGGAACACTTATTTAAATATGCGGTAAGTGCTTCCAAAATAACAGTCAGTATTATTGTGCCTCTAGTGTATTAAGTAATGTGTTCAACTTCCATTTTCAAATGATTGACTATATATATTTGTCGCAGTGCCTTAAGCAAACTTCTACCAAGTCATCGGGCCGGTATGTCAGTGCACAACTTATTCTCGTCAATGAGAAAGACAAACTTGGAATGCTTGAGGTATATGTGGAGCCGGTCACCTCTCGACTTCTTATATCATGTTTTTACCTAAGCAAAAGATAGTTTTCAGCTCTAGTAAGTGAATGTTTTAGAGCTTCTCGTTAGTGGCCGCATCTCGTGAACTTGAGTAACTTTCTCTCGTTAGTGGCTGCATCTCGTGAACTCGAGTAACTACAGCATGTGTGAACTGGCAGAAGTTTTGGTTAAGTTTCAGTTAGTGGCAGAATCGAATGTGGTAGAGCTTCACGCTTTTCAGTAGTGTTCAGTTATTTTTGTTCTCAAATGAGTTTCGTTTCAATTCTGTGAACTTCACGGTTCGATTATATGTGTCATCGTTACACAGAATTTGAAGTCTTGACGGAGCCCATCGACATGCTTGTGATTAGAGAACAGTTGGCCAATTTCTTAGTGGAAAAGGTCATCAAGAAGAATGGAGAATTCTATCACCAAAGATATAAGCCTTCCACATATAACATATCTTAACTCTTTGGATTATTTGGATTTGGTTTGTCAATCCAATTTAACGAATTGAGAACTGCGTGTTCTTCTATAGAGAGAAATAACTTATTGAGAAGGTGATGATGATATGTGCGTTGCAAAAAGTAAATGAACTGAATTAATTAGGATGTGATTTTAAGAGCCACCTCGGCGTGAAATTGGACCATCATAATTTTATTAATTTTCTGGATCTTGTTCACAGATAAGTTATTTTTGCTTCTTACCCCAATTTATGCATCTTCATGAATATCAGCTTGTAAGTTATGCATGATAACTTTTCTGACTGAGAACTAAGACACCATTTCTTGGTTCTATCTTTTGAGTTGGAGTTCTGACATAAACATGGTCAATTGCTTCATGATTCTTTGGTGTTTTCTAATACTTCTCTATATCTCTATTGTATTTGTTTTGAGGACATTTTGCACTCTGGGGCATTTCTATTTATTTAGAAGGTTCCCTCGATGCTTTGTTACATTTCTTGAAAGCGCAGCTTATTCGTGGTATTTTCTTGAAAGCCTACTTCATTGCTATTCTTTTTTGTTCAAGGAATGAATTGTGGTTATATGTTCTCTTGGTTGTGTACACACATTAATGTATGATACAATGCTGAAAACTATTTTTTTACCCATGGCATTGTTTCTGAAATTTCTTCAACTTGGTTTGACTTACCATCACTTCTTAACTAATGCATTGCCTATGTTTTTGTTGCGGTACCACTGAAATCAGCTGGGGGCCCTGTGGTAGAGGCAAGGTTTTGGCAATGGACCTGTGGTAGAAGCAAGGTTTTGGTAATGGACCCTATGGTAGAAGCAAGGTTTTGGCAATGGACCCTATGGTAGTGGCAGGGCCACAATTTTAATTCCAGTAATTTAGTTGTTTCATTCAGAATTCTGCTAGTAAAGTCTGCCATGTTCATGATGGAGAACTTGGCCATGTTTCATGTAATACTGAACATGAGTTACCTGCATCGTGCTTAATCTATCTTATGTCCTACCTTTGTGTTTGTTACTCGTTGTGTAATCAGGAATTTGGTAATGTCGAATGGTTAAAGGTTCCATAATGAACCTTGTGTAAGTGTTAACTATCAGGTGAAATGAAATGTTATATATATATATATATATATATATATATATATATATATATATATATATATATATATATATATATATATATATATATATATATATATATATATATATATATATATATATATATATATATATATATATATATATATATATATATATATATATTTATTTACGTGAACAATGTGTGATTCTCGATGAAATGGTGACGTCATTGTATCATTAGCACGCGTCACTAGTTATATTCTATCGGTGACACGCTTTCTCAATTCGCGTCACCCTTTGTGCCTTATCCGTGACGCGTGTTACCGTTATCCGTGACGCGTGTTCTAAATCCGCGTCACATATAGGTTTCTATTAGTGACGCATGTTACCGTTATCCGTGACGCGTGTTCCCGTTATCCGTGACGCGTGTTCTGAACCCGCGTCACATATAGGTTTCTATTAGTGACACGTGTTCCCGCTATCCGTGACGCGTGGTATAAACCCGCGTCACACATTACATATTATTAGTGACGCGTGTTCCCATTATCCGTGACGCGTTTTCTAAACAAGCGTCACACATAGGTTTCTATTAGTGACGTGTGTTGCGGCTATCCATGACGCGTTTTCTAAACACGCGTCACACATAGGTTTCTATTAGTGACGCGTGTTGCGGCTATCCGTCACGCGTTTTCTAAACACGCGTCACAAATTTTTCATTATCAGTGACGCGTAAATACGCGTCACTGATTGTACCCTTATCTCAGACGCGAAAATAGTGACGCGTGCTTTACGCGTCACAGATAACCCTCTACACGCGTCACAGATAGCCTTTTCTGGCATAGTGGAAGCTGCCGTTCACTTCGGGGTATCCAAGACCATACTTGAGACCGACTCGTGTATGCTGAAGGAGGCGATCACTTCAGTGGAGAGTGATCGGGCGATCGGAGGAGGCCTTTTCCAGGAGATTAGGGAGCTAATAAATGGTAGTTTTATTTTTGTGCGAGTTGATCATGTACCAAGGACTTGTAATTCGTGTGCTCCTGAACTTGCGGCGTTGGGCGTGAGTTGGGACCTGGGTCAGTACCAATTCTGGACTGATCCCCTCCCAGAAATTGTACCGTGTGTCAATGCTCGCGATTGGGCTGAGCATCAGTCTTTTAATACAAAGCCATAGAGTGGTTTGAAGGCTAAAAAAACCATGACATTTAATTTATAAATTATTACTTACATATTTTACTAACATATCTAACTTGACAATATAATTGTAAGAACACCATTTTTGTAACAAATAAATATTTACACATAGAATATTTTGATAATGAAAAACCCTAGACTTGGTGCGTGGCAAGGTTTCGCAGCCTCGCCCTTAGTTCTCCTTCTCCATCTTGCCCAAAGAGTAGCATTAGGGTGTGTTTGGTTGGGTGTATAAGCCCAATCAGGCTTCCCAGGCCGCTTTTCGCTTGTTTGGTTGCCTGGAGAGGCCTGTTGGGCTACATAACTCAATGCGGTCGTACGCCCCTATGCGCATGAGCCGGGAAGCTCGACCGGCCGTTCCCGCTTATGCGGCTCGGGGCCGCCCCGAGCGGGCGCATGGCGTGGGCCGGTTGGCTAAGGCTGGCCATCGTATATAACTGGGATTGTCACTGCCCGCTAGGGTTTCGCGATCCACGTTCACCCGAGCCACCGCTCTCGGCTCGCTTTCTCCCCTCCTGTCGCCGCTCCTCCCTCCTCCCCTCGTTGGTCCGCCCCGGCGAGCTTCGTCATGGGACCTCGGCGGTAAGGCATCCCGGACGTGGGTATGGCTCCTCATTCCCTCCTCTCTTCCCCCCATTTCTTGTCATGCTTTTGCTTGCGGATTAGATCATACTCTGTCGATTTCTTGGCTGAGCTTAGGGTAATGGTCGATGATGCCATCGGATCTGGGTGGCGCACCAGTCGTTGTCGCAGCCGGTGCTTGTTTATGGTTAGGGTTTGATTCATACTGCTGATATCGTGTCCAATTGGTAGAGTATTCCATAGTTTGATAGCAACATGTGGTCAATTCCTTCTTTTTCCTCGGATCTAGGTGGCGCACCAAGAGGTGATGCAGCCGATCCAGCATTTCTGTGGCTAATTGGTGTTCCATTGCTTGTTTAGCGTTTGATCCAGCATTTGAACAACACTTGAACTTTGATGTGTGTTTCACTTTTCACAATGCATGCACACTTGAACCAACAAAGATGAAGCATAATTTAAACTCAAGACAAATATGACTTCAACCATACCATTCATACCAAACTTAAAGCATCCAGGTACATAGATCGCCAACACATGGCATTTTGCACAAGTACTTCACCACCAAAATCGCCAACATCGGCATTAACCATCCAAACGGCGAGTTCATGGCAAAGAAGACTACTACAAACCTTACCATATTGCCTACATCAGTAGTTAGAAGTTCTCTTGCATTACCCATCAACTACTAACAACCATCAACTACTTAGACAAGTTCACCATAACTACATGATCATAGACCGACAAAAGCATGACCATGGACCATCGCTTCTTCAAGCACGAGCACCATCACTTCTTCTTCCGCATGAAAGCCACCGGGGAAGATGTTGATTCCAAGGAGGCAGTACACAAGATACATCGGCTTTGACTTGTCGGCGGTGGCGTGCCTAGCCCTCCTCGGGAAGCAATTGAACATCCTGATACGCAATCCTCTTGTTGCGGTCCGCTTCCTCCTTCGATCAGCCTTCTCCTTCTCCCTGCTCAATGGCCTTCCATGCATCAATGAGAGCATCAACGCGGCGTGCATGGAGCTGCGAGCCAACGGCGTCGCTCATGGCCGCCGGGATGGAGGATCGCCGGCGACGGACCCGAGGAGGCGAGGAGTGGAGAAGGCGAGAGGGTTCGAGTGGGGACTCGGGGAGGTGAATAAGAGTGGACCGGTGACCACCACTTCCGAACGACCCATCACCGCTATATAGGAGTGTGGGTGGTAACGTTACCGCCCGGGAGCCGGGTGAATAGACCCGAGCGTGTGCACCCTACCAAACATGTCCAACTTGGCTTAACTCGGGATGGCCAAGTGCTACCGCAGCCAACCAAACAAAATCAAACCTCAGCCCGCCAGCTTACCCCGTGCAACCAAACAACCAGACCTTGCATACACTAATCCGGGATAACTCTATGCGGCTATCTTTATCTATGCGGCCTAGCTAGAGCAATAAACTAAACACACCCTTAGTGATCGTCCTGGAGAAACATGTCGTCGTCTTTGTCCGTTAGGGCTGCCACGAGGGCGAGGCCGGAGTTCGAGCCCGACCCGCCGCCGTGGCCGTTTCCTCCCTGGCAGGTGACGCGGCCATGCCGTGAGGGGGCCGCAAGTCAGCGAGAGGAGCCCCCTGCCCCGCATGGCAGTGGGGGAGAGAGGAAGAGAGGGACCCGGGAGGAGGACCTAGACCTAAAACTCCAAGAAAGCGAGGTGGTGGAGGAATTTTTCGGCCAGCTATGGGCGATAGATTCCCCGCCGCCCCGACGCAAGCCTAGGGTTCCGCCTCTCCCCACCAGTACCTACCCGCTTGCCCGCTGCTGGGTGCGGCGGGATCTGGTGGAGAAGGAGAGTTTCTCGGCGGAGGATTGTTTCCCGGTGGTCCGATCTGATCGATTTGACAAGCCGCCGGGGAGGATCAGCCTGGTGCGTGACATCTGGGGCAGGGGGAGGGAGAAGGGGACGTTCGCGAGAGGTCGTCAAGAGGGAGAAGATGGCGGAGGGGAGATGGGTTTGGCATCCGAGGAGCTGGGCGATAATTCCGAGGTGAACCCGAACGTGCTTTAGCACTTGAACTCAAACCCGTTGGCTTTTGATAATGCAAAAGCGGGGAAACCCTTTTCTCTATAAGAATATGTTGATAGTACAACCTTCATCCAAGACAAGGTTGCATCTCTTAGCCGCTTATCCACCGCTACCATAAAAATTTAAAACTTAGCTAAGTGCCGGGGCGGGAGGCACTTGGCAAAGATTTTTTTTTAAAAAAATAAAAGTTTGTCGGGTGCCAAGGCCGCACTCGGCAAAGATTTTTCAAAAACAAAACTAAAACTTTGCCGAGTGCTTAGTGTCGGTGGGCACTCGGTAAAGATTTTTTTTCTAAAAAAATAAAAAGTCTTGGCCGAGTGCGGAGTCCGGGTTGCACTCCGCAAAGAATTTTCTTTTTTATAAAAGCTTTGCCGAGTGTCATCTAGGGTGGCGCTTGGAAAAGGTGTCATCGCCGTGTCTTCGTCGCCGTGACGCGCCTTTTGTTTGCCGAGTGCCACCTCGGCACTCGGGCAAAGCCTTTGCGGATTGCCCGAAAAATGGCACTCGACAAAGGCACCTTTGCCGATATTTTTGTTCTCAGTGCCCTTTATCAAGTGCGACACTCGGCAAAGCCTTTGCCGAGTGCCAAAGGGGCTTTTGAATGCTCTTGTTTGGTTTTGATAATTGATGACACACCTAGTTGCTAATGGCTTTGCTAAGTGTATGTAGAAGATTAGCAACTTAGGTGATGATGGAGCTTAGAGACCATGGAGATGGACTTGGTGCATGGCCGAGCTTCGAGGAGAAAAGGAAAGGCCCATGGAGAAAAGGAAAGATCCCGATAGTACTTCATTTTCATTTTTATAAACTTGAAATTTTGATATTCCTAAGGAACCTGCATTATAAATCAATAACTTTTCTTAGACACACTAAATCGATTTCTAACTAAATACATGGAAGAAACAAATAAGTATATCACGCATGGCTCAAATAGGCACATAATGCATTAGAAATGTGCAATACTGCTCCTACTCTCACATTGGTTTCATTTAAAGAACAATAATTGGCATACTTCCCAAATCAAAGCATATTTGACGCCCTTCTTTTTGCAAATAACTTCTGCATAAGAATTAGAACCAAATTCTTTTTGGGCAATAGGTAGAACACCATGTAAACATTCTTAGTATACATGAGTGGTGACACTTAACACACTGGATAAAAGACGAAACATCCTCAATTTTCCACGAAGGAAAAATCCATAGAATGAGGGATAATGTGATAGTCCAAAGAGCAACCATCGCATTATTCCAATAACAATTGATACAACATCCATACATCGTACAAAAGAGTGCAATTAGAAGGGTTTACATTAATTAATACACCACCACATGGTGGAAACAAGTGGATCACTCGGCATCCGGCATGTCTACGACAGCGGAAGTTATCGCGAAGCGATTTCATCCTCCAACTTGAGCTGCGCCACGAGACCATCTAATCCATTCGTTCTTCGGGGTTGTCGATGTAGTCGGCCCAAACCCGGTTCCAAAGTATCGGGACGATTTGTACCGGCCACCGGCTCCCACCCTATGCTTTGCTTTTGCTTTGTGGAAAGTGGATGCAATTGGATATAACAAGAGGCCTAATATATATGGCCGTAGTTTTCCTATGCAAGTATCATCAAGTTTTAATATAGATCAACAAGTTATAACCCAACATCATCTCCACACATCTCCCATCCCATATCTCACACACCTCACATCCCAATCACACTCATCTCACCACTCCTCACTCTCAAGTCGACGAGTCCAACTCCTCTCTGGACTGTCTCAACGGCCAACGGCCGGGGTAACAACACCAGGGAAGAAGAGAAAGACTCATCTCTACTCAAGAGAAGTGTAGGTCGAGGAATGGCCATACCGAGGCCGCGGTTATGCGCATAAAGTCAACTCCGTGCAGCTTGTACTCCCGTACCCACAAGATCACCATCATTGGCGCTCATGACACGCCTAGGCTGATTCCGGCTGCCTTCCAATTAGATACGATGCCACCCTACCACTCGCTCCTGGTCGTTCCGGTCCACCGGGTCCACCGAGTCGTGAATCGTGGTGCCGGCCCCCTGTCCACCACGTTGTCTTAGGAGGGTGTGGGCACCGACGCCCGTACCTCCCTACACTATCCGCTAACTCCAAGTAGTAGTGGCACCGCACTAACAAGCCTGGTCATCCGTCCCCGCCCATCGGGGACGAGTGGAGAGCACGAAGGGTCCCAGGTTCGGTCCTCAAGATACATAAGTCCTTAGATTTGGACTAGACAGATATCTCCTCAAAGGGGTTAACCAACACCCCGTGCCTCCAACGGCACCTCCTTCCCGGGCTTCGCTCCACAAAGGCTCTCTACCCCGGGAACTCCTCGGGTCACATGTACCCGCCACAGGCACTCAAGTAGGGATGCCCGAGATCGCACCCTTGGCTAGACTTGCCTCGGCTCGTCGTCATAAAATCTTGTCCAATCGACTCAACCCTCACCACACACCCAAGACACACGCAAAGACACTCCCCAGAGTCAAGTCCAGGCACCTCGTGCCTCAACCATAAACCATCTCCCACCACGCATCCGTTGGCGGTGCTTAAGTCATTTCTAACCCCGCCAACTTTAGTCTAGGCAAACACTAAAATTCACCTAGAATAGGCCTCTACTCTAACTATTTCCACAAGTATGGTGCGAGATCCTTTGTTTTGCAGACACACTTGATTTACACCTAAAATGGACCAAGACATGAAGAAATATACATGGATAAAAACACCTTTTATTTTGGTCCAAGCAAAACAAGAGAAAAAGAAGGGAAATCCAACTTCGAGGCCAGCCCAACGGAATAACCGGCATGGGCCGACCAGGGCCCAACAAGGAGGCAACCGACCAAAGCCGAAGGCCGGCGGGGCTGGCCGCGCGAGCGCGCTGAGGCCTGTGGCGCTGTCTCGGCGCGGCCGGGCCCGGCTTGGTCGGTTTGGTTGCCGCCTCGATGGTCGGTTCGGGGTGTTTTCAACATTTGCCCTGCGCGGAAACCGACCATCCCACTCCTATATAAGCATGGGCAAGCCTCCCCTTCAACAACAATTCATTATTCATTTTAGTTCTCACTCTTCACCATACCTCCATTCCACAAGTGTACAATAAGAGAGTAGAGCCACTCTACCTAGCCTAGCTAGAATAGAAGCAAGGAGTGAGAGAGGAGCAAGAGTAGAGCATCTCTTCAAGAGAGCTCTCGAAGCTAGTCTTCCACCTGGGCTAGAGGCTTGGACTTGTCGGCTCCCCTCCTCGCTTGTACCTCTACGGCGTCTTGCTACTTGAAGTAAGACATCGTGTTTATCTTTCGGTAATACCTTTGAGTAAGTTATTCTTGCTTGTTATCTTCTTGCGGGTTCGTCGTTCGTCCCCGTGACGGAAGCTCTAGCAAGGGGACCCCTGATAGAGACGGGAGCTCCCGGCCACCGCTAGAGTTGTAACAACCGGCATGGACGTGGTGTCTAGGCTAGGGCCTACCTTCGCTTGCCTCGTAGTCCACGGTTGAGGTGGCGGGCGCGGTGGTGACGCCATCCGTCCCTTGTAATCCCCCACGTCCGCTACGGCGTAGAGCTGATCCCGGCATCACTTGGGCGGACCGGTGCGATCCGGTGCACGAAATAAGAAGTTTAGCAACGAGTTTAGCCATCTCCTAGGGCCATTACCCTAGAAAACCTCATTACCTAAGCTATCCTACTCCATCTCCGGGAAATCTCTCGGTTAGAATTAACTCACAAGCCGTTCTTCGTGAAAGAAATACGATACCCGATTACTCACCTAGGTGAAGTGCTATAACGGTGATTTCCGTGCGCTTGCGGATTTGGCCGCACACGCTAAGAAACGCCAACAAGCATTTCGGGCCGTTCGGGAACGGTTGTGAGCTTAGCTCGAACCTAGATTGCCCGTGTACCTTGACCTACCTTTGCTCCACTTCTTTTGTTTTATTTTAGAAAACAAAAATATTTATGGAGCAACCAACCATTTACAACCTATCCGTCCGAAGGGCGAGCTCATTCAAACACCCCAATCCTCGAAGCCTATCACGGCTTTCCGAGTATGAGCTCCGCCACGGCTTTATAGCCATGGTTCGGGACCCAAGCCTTCTCGGGCTTGGAATATGAAAACCCATATGATCACCTACGGAGTTTGAGCAACTCGTGCATGCCCGACCATTGCGGGCATGTCACAAGATACATTGCGGTGAAATTGTTTCCTTTTCCCTCCATGAAAAGGCGAAGCAATGGTACACCCAAAACATAGGGAAAGTAAACGGAGATTGGGAAGAATTGTGTAAGCATTTTGCTTCACATTCTACCCCATTTCTCGTGTCGCTTCTCTACGACGGAGGTGCTCGGCTTCCAACAAAAAGAGAACGAAACCATAGGTGCAGCCTCGGGAACGCTTTTTGATCCTAACACGATCGAGCCCGGGACTGTCTATTCTGACCATGTGCTCTTACAACACTTTTGGTTAGGATTAGACAGAAATTCTGCCCTATTACTCGATGTAGCTGCCGGAGGGTCGTTCCAGCACAAAACCACCGAAGAGGGGCAAGCTCTCTTGGATCGCATACAAGAGAATGCTCCTCCCTTAGAACCCATCCGTGTAGACCCGAGCCAATAAAAAGAGGATGTCTCTTCGGCATCGGCGGGAACCTTCCCAATCCATAGAGACCCTCTCCCGAACGAGAACCCAAGACAGAACCCATGGATCTTCCAAACTTTCGAGGATGAGCTTTTCGAAAGTTTAGGAAATACCTCGAAATATGAGTGTCGCGCAAAGCCACCAATTCTCGTTGCTCCTAGCGAACCCCTCGATGAATTTTTCCTCAAGGAGTCCGTTAGAGAATTAACTTCTGTTATGAGCTCGGAATGGTTGGCAGAAGGTGAGCTCGCGTCTGAAATAATTCAGATTCGTGCTCCATCTTCTACCCGCCGCTGCAAAATCCAGCGGAAATGGGTGGATGTTTTGTACAATCCTACCGTTGGAGCGAATATAATGTCCTACTCCTATGCACTTACATGTCTAGGAGTAACATCATTTACCCCAACAACACGGTCCTTAAGAACACCAGATTTCGTTCAAGAAGGACTAGGGATTGTACATAATGTGACACTCCACCATGGAGATGTCGAAATGGCCCTGGACTTCATTGTCTTTAACATCCAGGAATTCGACATACTTATCGGGCCATCCCCTGGAAACACTCTTTGACAATCCGTCAAAAACAGGGGAAATTAACGTGAAACTAGGGCGTAGAAAGCATTCCCGATTCAAGTCACTTGAGCCAGGGAACTCAGTGACGGAACCTCCCCCTAGTATGCCCTTAGAGGTTCTAGCGGTTGACATGTTCGAGTCACCCGAGATCGTCTTTAGATAAAGATGCCATTCTTTATAGAAGAGAAAGACGAGTTCGGGGAGACAGTTGACCTCCCTATAGGGGAGAAACCGCCTAGACCTCCCGTTGAGCTTAAGCCCCTACCCAAGGCTTACGTTATGTTTTTTCCTGAACGGCGACACCCAAACTCCTGTCATCATAAGTGACCAACTTAGCGATGAGGAGTCAACCAAACTCATAGCTGTCCTAGAAAAACATAAGTCAGTCTTCGGATATTGCCTAGACGATCTTAAGGGGATAAGTCCAACGCTCTGTACCCATCGCATTCCCATAGAGCCATCTAGCATACCTTCACGGGAACCTCGAGCGTAGGCGGAACAATGCGATGCGGGAAGTCGTGAAAAGGAAGTCACGAAACTTTTTCACGGGATAATCTATCCCGTACCACACGGTGATTGGGTTAGCCCCGGTCAAGTGGTTTCCAAAGGGAGGAATGACAGTCATTGAGAACGCTAAAAACGAACTCATACCTCAACGAACTGTCACCGGATGGCGAATGTGCATTGATTACTGAAACTTAACAAGGCAACAAAGAGAGGATCACTTTCCGCTCCCCTTCATTGATGAAATGTTGGAACGGTTAGCAAACACTCCTTCTTTTGTTTCCTTGATGGGTATTCGGGATATCATCGATTCCCATCCATCGGATGATCAAAGCAAAACGACCTTCACATGCCCCTACGGAACGACGCATACCGTAGGATGTCGTTCGGGTTGTGTAATGCACCCGCGTCATTTCAACGGTGCATGATGTCTATCTTTTCGGACATGATCGAAGAAATCATGGAAGTTTTCATGGACGATTTCACCGTCTATGGAAAAACTTTTGATCATTGTCTGAACAACTTTAGACGGGTCTTGCAAAGGTGTCGAGGACAAAGATTTGGTACTTAATTGGGAAAAGTGCCATTTCATGGTCCGAGAGGGCATTGTCTGGGGCACTTAGTGTCCGAGAGGAGAATCGAGGTAGATAAGGCTAAGATAGAGGTTATCGAGCAACTACCTCCCCGTAAACGTAAAGGGAATCCATAGCTTCTTAGGTCATGCGGGGTTCTATAGAAGATTCATCAAGGATTTTCACAAATCTCTAGACCCCTCACGAACCTATTAGCTAAAGATGCTCCTTTTGAGTTTACCGATGAGTGCTTGAAAGCATTTAACACTCTCAAGCAAGCACTCATCTACTGCACCTATCATCCAACCTCCCGATTGGTCTCTACCTTTTGAGATCATGTGTGATACCAGCGATTATCTTTGTTGGTGCGGTCTTAGGCCAAACCAAAGATATAAAAGCATCACCACGATAGCTTATCCAGCAAGACTCTGACAGGAGCTCAGCTCAATTATGCCACAACAGAAAAAGAGCTTCTTGCTGTAGTATTCGCTATCGACAAGTTTCGGTCCTACTTAGTGGGCGCGAAAGTGATCATTTACACGGATCACGCTGCCTTGAAATTCTTGCTCACTAAGAAAGACGCGAAACCACGCTTGATCCGCTGGATTCTTTTGCTCCAAGAGTTCGATCTAGAAATAAAAGATAAGAAAGGAGTAGAGAATACCGTAGCAGATCATTTGTCGCGTTTGCAAGTCACTAACATGCAGGATCTGCCCATCAATGACTTCCTTCGCGACGACATGCTATTGGCAGTAACGGACTCCAACCCCTGGTATGCAAACATTGTGAATTACATGGTTGCAGGTCATGTACCACCTGGCGAAAGCAGGAAAAAGCTGGAGGTTGAGAGCCGTCGTCATCTGTGGGATGACCCGTACCTGTATCGAGTGTGCTCAGACGGCATACTAAGAAGATGTGTGCCGACAGCAGAAGGGATGCAGATCATTGAAAGCTGTCACTCGGCACCATACGGAGGCCACTATGGAGTATTCCGCACTCAAGCAAAAATCTGGCAGTGCGGATTCTTCTGGCCGACGATGTATGCTGACACCAAAGAATTCATTCGGAGGTGTCGGAAGTGCCAGTTCCAAGGTGGCATCACGGCGCAATGCAATGCCCCTCCACTTCAACCTTCAAATAGAAATATTTGATGTGTGGGGCATTAATTTCATGGGGCCCTTCCAGAAGTCCCAAGACTGCGAGTACATTCTTGTTGCTGTCGACTACGTCTCCAAATGGGTGGAGGCCATGCCATGCCGAGCAGCTGACGCAAAGCATGCTCGAAGGATGTTCCACGAAATAATCTTCCCGCGCTTTGGTACACCACGCATGGTGATCAGCGATGGAGGATCACATTTCGTTGATCGAACCTTCAGAGCATTCCTGAGAGAGCTGGGGGCCAAACACAACATCGCCACACCTTACCACCCACAAACCAGTGGCCAAGCTGAGACCTCGAACAAGCAGATCAAGAACATCCTACAGAAGACCGTCGATGACATGGGGAAAGGATGGAAAAGTAAGCTTCCTGATGCACTCTGTACGTCTGACTGCTTACAAAACTCCCATTGGCATGTCACCGTTCCAGCTCGTGTATGGGAAGAGCTGCCATTTGCCAGTAGAACTCGAACATCGAGCCCCTCTTGGGCAATTAAGAAACTGGAACATGGACCTCAAGCTAGCCGGAAGAAACCGCCAAAGGCAAATCTCCGGAGGCTTGAGGAATGGAGAGGAAGGCATACCACGGTGCCAAGCTCTACAAAGAGCGAACAAAGAGGTGGCACGATAACCGGATAAAGCCCAAGGAGTTTCAGCAAGGCGACAAGGTCCTACTATTCAACTCCAAGGTAAAATTGTTCGGTGAAGGAAAGCTTAGAAGCAAGTGGAAGGGGCCATATACCATCGTCGACACATCGTTTCATGGCGCAATCACGATCCAGGACGACAACGGTAACATCTCAAAGGTAAATGGCCACCGCTTAAACCTTTCCTTGAGCCTTCTTATCGTGCAAGGTTAGATCAAGAAATTGATAGAATAGATTTAGTCATGCCGTAATTCCTTGATTTAGTAGGCATGACTTTCATTTATTCTATCTTTCTTGTGTCTTTAAAAAAAAATGTGTTTATATATTCTTATGTTTATGTTTTGTGTGGGAACCCTCTAGTTTCTCTCTAAAATTTTCTAGGATTTTTTCCACACAAAAATAATTTTATGTCCAAAATATCCAAAATCCTCTAGATTTTTTCATTCACAATCAGTGCGCCCGAGAATCAAAATCACCAACAAATTCGAGAATCAAACAAAGATCGCTGAGATGGAAGAAAACACAGGCGAAGGCGGCGCCCGGACTGGCCTTCGCGCCTGGCGCCTCCCAGCGTCGACCGGGCCCTGCGGTGCCCTACGACTGCGCGCTTCTTTGTGATGATCTTGATGATCATGGTGATTCGATCACTTAAAGCGCCAGATGCGGGATGGCTCATTCTCTCCTATAAATACCACCCTCCTCCTCTCATTCTCTTCACACCAAGACAAACCTTGTCTTCTCCTCACTCTCTCCACACCAAGCAAGGGTGCCAATGGCGAGCCATATTCTAGCCCTCTACAACTCCGCTCGCACTCCCAATAGCGAGGCTCCCTCCTTCACCCAAGAGGATCTAGAGAGAGAGCCATGGCCGGCGAGCCTATAGCCACACTAGCACCATGGAGTGGCGGGTCCAGCCATGGGGACGGCATGAGGTCGACTGACAAGATCAAGACCTCCGCCCGGTGCCAAGGTGAAGGCCGCACCGACAAAGGCCGACCACGGGGCAATCCGCCTCAAGTCCAACCTCTCAAGATGGGAGCACCAAGCAAGCCTTCATCGAGCGCCCACTCTCCAATGGCACTTCATCCTACCATGCGGTACCCAGCGACCCTTCAAAAATCGTCAGGAGTAGACTACGCACCAACGGCGCGTGGAAAAGGGTTATACCAAACCCCACAAAAAGGACCGCACCTAGGCCAAGGAGCTTCCTCGGTTTCTCTCCACGAGTCCCTAGGAATCTTGGAAGAGCCCTGGCGAGGACAAAAGTGGCAAACCTCAACCGAGAGTTCCCACTTTAGCTTTCCTCAATAGTCGCCTAAACGGGCTCTACGACATTGCGGGTGAAATGCAATGCGAGATAGGGACCGGGGACCTCGGGCACCTTGACTTAGTCGGAAGTGAGGACTTGCGCCATAGTTTCTCCGCTAAGCTCGACGGGGTAGCTCGCGCACCGAACAAATATGCACGCAACCCACCGCAGAGAGTTCCCGCATTAAACTAGGCACACACACGCTCTTTTCCCTTTAATCATTTCCCTTTTCAAATTTTAATTCCCTAAGTGTGCCTCTTGTATCAAATTCGATTATCAATGAAATTTTTATTATATATATTTTGTGTCTTGTCTCCACTTGTTTTTGTGTGTATTTTAAGAAAAGAGCAACGTACAAAAACAAACAAGTGTGAAAGAGCACCTCGCTCCGACGCGCAAAGATTTTCGACACGGCAAAAACAAAGTTTGCGCGTCCTCTCACTCCCCGCTAATTCTCTTTATTGCTGAAAATAAAATAAATAAAACTAAAAATGTTGAAAACTCCATCTCCTATTTTCACCAATCGAGAACGAGTTGCACACTTTTTATTCCTTGCTATCTTGATTGTGTGAACAACTGTGCAATAGGGACCCCATGTTTTATCTAAGTTATTGGCAGTGAGATATAGTAGAATGATATGATACTTACCAACTCGTAATGGACTTGGGTATTTTTATGCAAAAAATTCAAAAACTTTTTAGCAAACGTTCCTCATGTGATAAGTGTTATGTCCTACGAGAGCCAAATATCGACGCTTACACTTACAAAAACCTACGTAGTCACTTTTAGCAATGTCAAGACTTGAGATTCTTGCTAAGATGGCCTTATCCCCAAGATCATTGCATTTCACCCAACAAATAAATATGCCGACTCTCACCGAGAGCCGCGCACCGCATTCACCCGCCAAAATAAATTTTCCGAGGCTCTCACCGGTGAAAGTCGCACTCATCCTACCATTCCACCAAACGCTCAAATTCTTACACCGAGAATTGAGCACATATTTTCCACATTTTCTCCCTCTTCCACCAAAATTCTCATCAACAAGTCATGCATCTCTCTCTCTCCATCATTCATTCAAGAAAGGTATGGATCAATTTATTAGAAAATCCTACAAAGAAGCATGGTTCATGAATAAGGAAGAGTTCTTTTCTCCAAGGTCTTGAGATAAAAAAAAAGAGCAAGCGACGAGAAAAAAAAAAAAAAGAAAAAGAAAGGAGATAAAGCAAGTTTTAGAGTTGTTCTTCAAGTCCATACCTTCTTGCATCTTCTTTTCAATAAGAGACAAAGCATGATCGGGAGTCCACAAATATTTTCTACATTTACACTTGCACTTGCATCATCTAGGGATGTGGCCTTCTCTCATGACATCATTTGGCTTGACATTGAAACTGTTTATCATCCATACCCAAAACTCCACATTTCAGCCTATAGTGGTAGGATGATCAAGAACACACAGGATAGGACTAGCCACTGGCAAAAAAAGAGCGACTTGGGAGTATCACATGAGGATCCAAGGCTAACTTTTGTAAAAATCCTAAAAAAAAACCTCCGAGTCTCAAAGCATGGGTAGTGTGAGTTGACTTGATTTCAAGCTATTCCTCCTTCAATAGCCGGTAAGATAACTTGGTAGCCACCATGAATGTTCACAAATGCGGAAAAGCTCGGAATAATCTGTATGCGGGTCAACTCTTGGGAGAATTCAACCACTAGTTCTTCATCCTTTACTCGGACGAGCAAAGAGCTAAGTGTGGGGGAGTTGATGCTTAACTCATTTCTAACCCCGCCAACTTTAGTCTAGGCAAACACTAAAATTCACCTAGAATAGGCCTCTAGTCTAACTATTTCCACAAGTATGGTCGAGATCCTTTGTTTTGCGGGACACTTGATTTACACCTAAAATGGACCAAGACATGAAGAAATATACATGGGTAAAAACACCTTTTATTTTGGTCCAAGCAAAACAAGAGAAAAAGAAGGGGAAATCCAACTTCGAGGCCAGCCCAAACCCGAATAACCAGACATGGGCCGACCGGGCCCAACAAGGAGGCAACCGACCAAAGCTGAAGGCCAGAGGGCCCGGCCAGCGCGACGCGAGCGGCGCGCCGTCTGGCAGCGGCCGGAGCCCGGCCCGGTTGTCGGTTGGATGCCGCCTGGCGATGTCGGTCGGAGGGAAGTTTTTCGACATTTGCCCTGCTAAACCAGACCATCCCACCTCATATAAGCATGGGCAAGCCTCCCCTTCAACAACAATTCATTATTCATTTTAGTTCTCACTCTTCACCATACCTCATTCCACAAGTGTACAATAGAGAGAGTAGAGCCACTCTACTAGCCTAGCTAGAATAGAAGTAAGGAGTGAGAGAGGAGCAAAGAGTAGAGCATCTCTTCAAGAGAGCTCTCGGAAGCTAGTCTTCCACGGGGCGGAGTCTTAGGACTTGTCGGCTCCTCGCTTGTACCTCTACGGCGTCTTGCTACTTGAAGTAAGACATTGTGTTTATCTTTTCGAGTAATACCTTTGAGTAAGTTATTCTTGCTTGTTATCTTCTTGCGGGTTCGTCGTTCGTCCGTGACGGAAGCTCTAGTAAGAGGGACCCCTGATAGAGACGGGAGCTCTGGCCACCGCTAGAGTTGTAGCAAGCTGGCATAGACGTGGTGTCTAGGCTAGGACCTACCTTCGTTTGCCTCGTAGTCCACGGTTGAGGTGGTAGGCGGCGGGTGGTGGCAAATTTCTGTCTCAGTCCAGTAATCCCCCACGTCCCGGCTACGGCGTAGAGCTACAGGCCGGGCATCACTTGGCGAGACCGGGTGCGATCCGGTGCCCGAAGTAAGAAGTTTAGCAACGAGTTTAGCCATCTCCTAGGGCCGATTACCTAGAAAACCTCATTACCTAAGCTATCCTACTCCATCTCTCGGGAAATCTCTGGTTAGAATTAACTCACATGCCGTTCTTCGTGAAATACGATGCCGTGCTCACGGGTGAAGTGCTATAACGGTGATTTCACGTGCGCTTCGATTTGGTCAAAAGCACACGCTAAGAAACGCCAACATCACATCACGGATATAAAGTGTAGTAGAAGTAAAGTAGCAACATAATATAAGGCGTGTGTCTAGCCTAACGGCGGGTACGGGGAAAAGTTGCGACAAGGTAATGGCTATCAAGCAAAACTACCATGCAACCTATCACAAGTTATTGCATAAAAGTAAAGCACTAGCAACTAATATATATGCCATGCGTAATAGGTTCTACGAGGTTGGGTGGGATGGGTACTGCGAAGTCGTCTCCCCAACTCGGTGTACTCCAAATCCTCCTTCTCGGGCAGCTCCTTCTGTCCCGAAATCGAGACATAATGGTCACGTGACGACCTATAGATTATCACAAAGAACCAAATGAAAAATGAAGAATCCAAATGCATGCAAACATAAGCCTACGACGTAGTGCTCGATTTTAGAAAATTTGGACGTGTATTTCATATTTTCTGAGCTCATATGAATAAGTTATGATTTTCCGAAGTTTAAATCATATTTTGAAAAAGAAAAGAGAGAGAGAAAATCGGGGCGACACGTGGCGCATTCCTTGGTCAGGAGGGCTACGAGTGGATGACAAAGTGGGGCCGGGGGCTGTAGTCAGCGACAGGTGGGTCCGATCAACGGTCAACCTTTGACCGGTCAACGGTCAACCTTTGACCGGTCAACGGTCCAAGCTGGACAGGGGCCTAAGTGGGCCTCGAAGAGCTGGGTCGGGGGTGGACTCGAGGGCGAGTTGGGCCGGGCCGGCCACGACATGTGTCGCTCGCGGAGTAGCCACGTGCACCTGTGCGGGGGCACGCTAACGGGCAGCTTGGCCTATACGGCTTCGGCTCATGGTGCAATCTCGGCAATGGTCCAGTGGACCACAACTTGGTCTACGGTGGCCGAGCTCACCCTTTCTTCCTCTCCTCTCTAGGTCCGCGATGGAAAAGGTCTGAGGATCGAGTTTGCTGGTTTCTTTTTCCCTCCTCCTCCTCCGCTCCTTCTCGGGGCGTCGCAAGGTGGCTAGCTGGCCTTGGAGTTCGGAAGCTCGCTGTTTGCGCTCCGGCGGTCACGCGAGGAGTCTAAGGCCGACTAGGTTCCGCATGCTCATGGTGTGCGCAAAGCGGTTCAAGGGCAGCGGTTTAGCATCGGCCCGGGTGGCCGAGACGGCGATACTCAGCGGGCGGCCGGATTGCCGCGACAAGCGACGCCGGTGCACCGTCGGGTCCACGACGGGTGCGGCTGGTGAGTCCGGGGAGCCCGAAGCGGGCTCGGTGGCGGTACGGGCTAGGCTCTCGGGAGCTCGAGGTCACGCCGAGCTACAAGGGCGACCAGGTAGGCGCCGATGGCCGGTGGCGGAGGCGAGCGGCCGGTCGGCGGGTTCAATGGGGCAATTCCCGGGCGCGGACGATCCAAGTCGAGCACGGGTGACGCGCGGCGGCACCGGGTCCCTGGCGGCCTCGGTTGTGGGCCGTCCTTGGCCTTCGACGCAATCTGGCATGGTGGCGACCGGCAAGGCGACGGCGGCAAAGTGGTGGCATGCGTGCGGCACGGCGAAGCGGTTCGCGAGTGGGGGTCCGAGGGGTGCGCAAGGGGTCAGTTTATGCGTTTCGTCGGGCGTTGCGGCGGCAAAGGGCGGCCGTGGAGCTTTGGCAAGACCGGCCACGGTGGGCCGCGGCACGATGCGACGGACGGGGCGGCGGCGCTGCGAGTCGTGAACCTGAGCCAAAGGCGGGTCCTTTCCTCGATTGAGATTCGCACGTGCAAGCCATGGGCTCGAGCCACGACAAGTTGGTTAGTTACGGAGTGCGACGGGCTCGCACGGCGACACGAGTCGCGGCGGTACTCCGGCGATTTGGCAGCCGCAGCGACGGAGTGGAGCCAACCGCCCCATTAGCTTGCCCGGCCGGGTGCGCGGGTCCTTGACAGGGCTCGACGGACCTCCGCCGCGTGACAGGCGGCGCGGGACATCTACGGTGCGAGCGGCACGGCAGGCTCTAAATCGCTCGCGCCGGCGAGGTTGGTGATCGGGTTCGTCGGTGACTCGGGCCGGGGCAAGGAGATGCGTGGGCTCCGGGGGCACGCGGTGCTTTCACGGTGGTGACCCGGCGAGCACGGAAGGGGGCATAGGATCGGTCCCGGGGCCGCCCGCGGCTGCGGCGCGACGGCCTCGTCGGCGCGCCATGCCGGTGAGGGCGGGTGCGCGGGATCGTCCGGCGCAAAACACGCCCGTCTCTCCTCCTTTCTCCCAGTCAGAGTGGCGGAACCCGTGGGACTCAACGTTGGTGATCGAGGGCTCGCGGGCTTCGCACGACGACGAGGGTCGCGGCGGCACTCCGGCGACCCTGTGAGCGCGGACGGGACGGGGCAAGGTGCCCGTCCCCGGCTTCTGGCGAGCCGGGCTCTGCGCGTGCGCAGTGCGTTCGCGGCGTGGACACGAAGGTGGCAACGCGGATTCTACCGCTAGCGGAGACGGCCGGCGTGGCGGCGTTCTTGGCCGCGGCCATGGTGGTCGTGCGCTCGCGCGTCGGCCTTTTTCCCGAGCTGTGGGGGCTCGAGGCGACGGCTTATGTACATGCGGTGCGGGGCGCATTTCGTCGTGCACGCGGTGACCAAGGCATCGCCTTTGCGCCTCCGGCCCGAGGGAGCTCACGGTGGCGCGTCTATCGGCGACGGCGGCGAGCGGGCTCGCTCGGCTCGGGGCGGTAGGGATGGCGGTGCAAGTGACGAGGTGGTGCAGCGAGGAGTTGGTCTTTGTCCGTGCGACCGTGATGGTGGCGTAGTCGTTCAAGGTCGTCGGGTTCTCCTCCGGCGAGCTTCGAATGGCGGTGGCTCGCGTCCGCTCCGCGCTGCTCGCTCCGGTTATGTCTCTCCTCGTTTTCCTTCTTCTCCCCGGCTGTCCTCTCGGTGTGGGCGCTGGCCATTACCTCGGGGCGGCGGCGTGAGGATGGGGAAAACCCTAGAGGCTAGGCTCCCACAACATAGGAGCGGCGCGGCCATGGCGAAGTGGCGAGGCCGTGGACGGATGGATGGAGCGAGAGGGCGATCGAGGGCTACGGATGCTGCGGCGGGGTTTTCCCGTCGCGGGGCGGACGCTCTCCGTTTTTGGAGCGACGCCGGTCAAAAGCGGGGGTGCGGGCGGGCGTCACCATGGCGAAGTGGCCGCCGGCGACGTCACCGCCGAGCAGGGCGGATCAATTTGAACCGGGGAGCGGCGCTCGGGATGCCACGGATCGCTGCGGTGGCACGCATCCGGGGCGTCCGCGTGTCGAGGGAGCGAGGCGGACGCGAGGAGGGCCGGGAGCGCCGGATCCCATTCACGTGCGGGCGCCCTGCGTCTCCGAGCGAAAACGGGGGATAGGCGATCAGATGGGGAAAAGAAGGTATGACGGGTGGGGTGCATGTCGGTGGCAGCGAGGGGGAAAATAGCGTCCGCGCGGGCCACCGCTTGCGCCTCGAGTGGGCGGGCCACTGGCCTGGGCTGCTCGGCCTGCTAGCAAGGAAAGCCGGCGAGCAAAGCGGGTATGGGGTGGAAGTCGAGTGGGCTTGAGGCTGCCGTAAGGCCGAGCCGGGCTGGTGGTCATGCCTAACCGGGCCGCAGGCCGAACGAGAGAGGCGCGAGGCCGGGCCTCCATGCTCGGGTGGCCGGGTCGGGAGCGAGCCCGAAAGGTGCCGCTTTGGTCTTGGCAAGGCCTAGCAAGCGGGGCGCTTGCTCTTGTGGGCCACTTGGCCTTCTTTTTTTTCCCTGCCTTTTTCTAATTCTTTTTCATTTCCATTTTCCAATTCTAACTAATCCATGGTCCTCCTGTAATGCATATGCATTAGTTGCCATAATACATATACCCTTAGCAAGTCTCTAAGGGTCACTAGGTAGTAAGATACCATGTCCAATGGTTGGCAACACACACAAAGGTTAATTAGTTAGAAGAGTTATTTGATTTTATTTGCATCACATAAAATCAAATAAGAGCCAAATCACAACTTGGAATTAGAATGCAATGTTCACAACCTATTTAGGTTCTACTTGTGCAACTAAGTGGGCTTCCTAGCATGTCAAACACCAAACATGGGATTGTTTTAGAAAAATTTTTGTTGGTTCTGATTTTTGGTGTTTGTGATTTTTAGGGATGTTACAAAGACCATGGTGTATGCACTTCAAACAAAACTCCAACTGCCTTTGGTACTGAATAGTGCTACAATTCATCCTCTGCATGGTTATGGTGTATTGCTTCAAAGATCCAGTAAGATGAAATCTTATTTTATAACATTGATCAGACTACGAAGAGTATGAACCACAAAATGTAAACACATTTTAGTCTGCAACATGGTAAGACCTCTGATGCCTCTATTGTCAAGTATTATAATTATAATACATACATATTGCGATGGCACACATCCTTCTTTACTGTATCCCAAATGACTATAATTTTTTTTATTCAAATTTACATCAAGCTAATAGGTTTGTAAAATGAGCAAACTGCCGATTTTTAAAAATTGCACAATATGACAGAAGATAAATATCTAAATTCACATATTGATAGTAAAAGGAGATGTAAACATGGTACATGAGGCTCTTCTCAATATCAGTAAACACAAATAGTCACTATGCAACATTTAAACAACTGGAGAATGGAATACAGTTTGTACCTCAAATCTGCTGCCGTATCTAGGAGGGGCCATTTAATCGAGTGCCTTGTTTGCATGTTCTGGTAGAGGAAGATGGAAAAGCACAGATGCAAAGGAGAACGCACAAGCATGTGACTTGGAATGAATTCATGGGCTTCACCTTGGCTGAGGTCGACAGTAGGCGAGCGAGCCGAAGATCGGAGCCGACAGCAGATGCCGAACCGGCAGCACAGTTGAGGAAATACATAGCAGTAGAATGAAATTTAGTACTATGCTAATGAATCGAAGACCAATATGTTCCATCAGAAATATCCAAGAGCTGAACCTTATAAGCATTTGGTCGAGCATGTGGTGGGCGTCGTCGTAGGCGCTGCCCACTTGCATCTGGCTATGGGCATTATCTAGCGTGTGTACATGGCATGGGAGGAAGCACAGACGTACCAGGAAGCTGCGTAGTGTTGGGATTGCTTGCCTTCTTTCTCGTGGCACAAATGCTCACTTTCTTCCCCATGGCAGCAAAGACATGGTGTGAGGCGAAGGCTATTGCTCCCTTGGACACCCGAGTATGGGCAGAGCAGAGGGGGGGCAGGGGCGCCGCGCAGCTGAGCCGAGACCGAGGCTGCGGTGGGGCCTGGAGCAGCCCCGGGAGGTATTTGCACTGGGGTCGAGTGCCTCGCCGCTGGGGCCCAGCCCCGCCGTTCGTCGGGATGGCTCGGCCTCGCTGGAGCGGCCACGCCCGCACCAGTGGATACGTCGCAGCCGAGAAGAGCGTCGTGCGGTAGGCCAAAGAGTGGATAGGAGCGGTGGCGGATCGAGGCCCGGATTCGTGTCTTGGCCGGTTCCCGACTTCGAGGGCGTAGGGTTCCGGCCCACGGCAAACGCTCCATGACCGTTCGTTTGAGATGCGAGGCCGATGAAGAAGCCGCGACGTGGCCCAATGAGAAGCCCGAGAATGGTGCACGAATGGTATTGAGAAGATGGTCCCACATGGAAGTGGCTTTCTCCGTGAAGAATTCTATGGCTTCATAGTGCTAGTGCTAATCTATTTCTTTAATCTATGGGGTGATTTGTCTCTATGTGTTGAAGGATAGCGTATGCTTAGCACTACGATTAAATTTCTATGCATGGCACTATGAATCCATGATTAAATTCATCCACACTTCTATTTTGTGTACTTTTGCAAGACTAAGGCAAAATACATTTGTAGGGTCAATTTTTATGGGCGCCTCTAAAGTGGCTTACAAAAGTCGTCGCCTCTTGAAATACAAACATCTCAATTTTAGAGACGGTTTTGAGCAGCCTTTAAAAATTGATTTTTAGAGGTGGTTGAGAACATGAAGGGATGTCTCTAAAAATATATAGGAGATGTATAGTAAAATTAACTTTAAACTATCATAGAAGGAAAGACGATGAAAACTCAAGTTGTAGACCTCGAAAAGTTACACAACCTTGTAGTTGGCAACTTTTATTATTCTAAAAAA
>JAENPR010002109.1:0-77914 GCA_018135685.1 Themeda triandra | reverse complement strand
ACTCGTTGGGGGCCACCGGTTATTTCATCTCCACATGAGTTGCCATTGCCACAATGGGGAACTCAAGGTGTGTGGATTCCATATCCTCAAGCTCGTATTCCGCTTCATCGAGGTTGGAGGATGTGAGGCACCGTCTCTAGCCGATTGGAATTTCAATCGAGCTCTAGCAAGGTGTATCAAGAGAAGACGATCAAGGCACCAACACAGCAAGCATATGTTCAAAAGAAGGTGCAAGAACTTGAAAAGTCTACTTCCAAAAGTGCTCCATCACCTAGCATCATTATCGGGTCAATGTCGGCACCTGTGGTTACCGACAATGAACCGATTGTGGTTGAAAATAAAATTCCAGCAAGCAAGCAAGAGGAGTTGCAAAGGAAGTTCTTTGGAGAAGAGATGAAGGAGAAACCGCCGAGAGATCCTAAGTACATGCAGCCCAAGTGGTGTCCACCAAACTTGGACAAAACTCAAAGGCGGAAATTGCAGCGCGGGCAAGGAAATTGAAGAAGCAAGCTCTTGAGAATTCTCAAGAAAGTGCACCGAAGAAGGACGTTGCTCAGTTAGGAGCCACCGCCAAACCGATTGAAGAATCGGTCAAGCCGGTAGAGGTGACTCAAGAAACAATGGAGCATGAACCGACCAAACCGATTGAAGAATCGGTTAAGCCGGCAGATGCTGAAATAAGCGTTTCGAAGTTGTTGAATCGGTTGCAACTCCTCTCAAAGAGACGGAACCGATAACGATGGTTTCTGAGAGTATTGGGGAGAATCCCAAAGATTTTGCTGCTGCAATTGCCAATGTGCTAGGTATGGAAGCTCCGGAAGAACAAGATGATGAGATGGTGGACTATGAGCCATCGCCGGAGCGGATCAATGTGGTGTATCTATCTTCGGATTACTATGTGATCCACCATGATGAGGAGGAACCACCAGCCGCAGAGCTTGTGTTTGCAGTGGAAGATGCTGTGTTCAAGAAGCCAGGAGTTAGAGTGCATCATCTTCGTCCTCTCAACTTGAGAGGTCACATCAATGGGACTCCGGTACAAAGATGCTTGTGGACGGGTGCTATTGTTAATGTCATGCCTTATTCGTTGTGCCGCAAGCTTGGGATCAAGGAAGAGGAGTTGATCAAGACCAACATGACCATTACGGGAGTTGGCGGAGATGCTCCAATTCCAGCTAAGGGTATTGCTAACCTTGAGTTGACCATTGGCTACCGCTTTCTTCGTCGCCGACATCAAGGGAAGTTACAATGTGATACTTGGGCGTGATTGGATACATGCTAATGAGTGTGTTCCTTCCAAACACCCGCTTCTCATTCGGGGTAGGCGATGCTATTGAGATTGTCCATGCGGATTCATCGGTGAAGTTGCGGTTGCCGATTCGTCCGAACCCGGGGGCATGGCGCCTTTGGTCGTTTATCGGGAAAGAGATTTATCTACTTATGATTATGTGGATTATGCTAGAGGTGGCTTTGTTCCTCGTATCTCTCAAGCCGATTGACAATCGGCTAAATACAATTGTTTAATGGATAGTCACGAATGGTTAAAGCGCCGATTGGAGGAGTATCGGGCTGAAAAGACCGATGCTTATGAAGCTATTGATGACTTTGATGAGCTCAATAAGTTGGGCCAAGGTTTCACGTCGGCCGACCCTTTAGAGCAAGTTGATATTGGGGATGGTACTACACCGCGGCCGACGTTTGTGAATCAAAACTTGGAAGCCGATTATAAAGCTGAATTAATCGCGCTTCTCAAAGAATATGTTGATTGCTTTGCATGGAACTATACCGAGATGCCGGGATTGAGCCGAGATCTTGTTGAGCATCGGCTCATTCTCAAAAAGAACTTCAAGCCCGTCAAGCAACATCCAAGGCGTTTCAATTCGGCCATCCATGACCGAATAAAGGAGGAGATCGAAAGGTTGTTGCAAGCAAAGTTCATTTGTCCATGCCAATATGCGGAGTGGGTCTCTAATATTGTGCCGGTTGAGAAGAAAGACAACAAAAGATTAGAGTGTGCATTGATTTCGAGATTTAAATAGGGCCACTCCCAAAGATGAATATCCTATGCCTATAGCCGATATGTTGATCAATGATGCTTCGGGACACAAGGTGATTAGCTTTCTTGATGGTAATGCGGGATACAATCAGATTTTTATGGCGGAAGAAGATACATCAAAGACGGCTTTTGTTTGTCCCGGATTCATCGGTTTGTTTGAGTGGATTGTGATGACCTTTGGGTTGAAGAATGCAAAGCGCCACCTATCAAAGGGCAATGAATTTGATTTTCCATGATCTAATTGGGGTGATTATGGAAGTATACATTGATGATATTGTGATTAAATCGGTGCCCATAAATCTCATTTAGCCGATTTACGTCTCGCTTTTGAAAGAATGCGTCGCTATGGTTTGAAGATGAATCCACTCAAGTGTGCTTTTGGAGTATCGGTTGGGAAATTCCTAGGCTTTATCATTCATGACAAAGGCATAGAGGTTGATCCCAAGAGGATTGAGAAGATCAAGAAAGTTCAACCACCTACATGCAAGAAAGACATGCGAAATTCTTAGGGAAGGTGAACTACTTGAGAAGATTTATTGCTAACTTGTCCGGAAAATTATTCCTTTCACTCCTATACTCAAGTTGAAGGATGAATCTGAATTCACTTGGGGGCAAGCCAACAAAGGGCATTCGACAAGATAAAGGAATATTTGTCATCACCGCCCGTTCTTCGTGCACCAAAGAGAGGAGTACCATTCAAACTTTATATTGCTGCCGAAGACAAGGTTATTGGGGCTGTTATGACTCAAGAAGATGAAGGGAAAGAATATGTGATTGCTTATCTTGGTCGCCGTCTTCTTGATCCCGAGACAAGGTATGCTCATATTGAGAAATTATGCTTATCGCTGTACTTTGCATGTCAAAACATGAGACATTATTTGCTGTCAAGTACATGTGTTGTAGCATGCCAGGCCGATGTTATTAAACACATGTTGCATCGGCCGATCCTCAGTGGGAGGTTAGGCAAGTGGGCATACTTTTAATTGAATATGATCTCGTCTTTGAGCCGTTGCGAGCAATCAAAGGTCAAGTTCTTGCTGATTTTATTGTTGAGCATAGCATTAATCTTGATGATGAAATCAACTATGTCACTATTACTCCATGGAAGCTATATTTTGATGGATCGGTTTGCAAGAACGGTCGGGGTGTTGGAATTGTTTTAATCTCTCCCAACGGTCTTGTAGCCGAGATGTCTAGCCGGTTGGAATTTAATTGCACCAACAATCAAGCCGAATATCGCTTTGTTATTCGGATTGATCGTGTTAACTTCTATGGGAGTGCAACATGTTGAAGCCTATGGCGTACTAGATCCTACAAAAGTACAAGATGTTGAAGCTTATGGTGACTCGTTGTTAGTGGTTCAACAAATTAATGGGGAATATCAATGTTTAGATGAATCACTACGTTCTCGTCTTGATACTTGTCTTGGTTATATTTCTAAACTTGCTGAATTCAAGATTCGGCATATTCCTAGACATGAGAATTACAAGGCTAATATGCTAGCTCAACAAGCATCCGGCTTTGATGTTAGTAAGCGAAACTTTCATATACAAACAAAGCCGATGCATGAAGATATAAATTTTTGTTGTGCAGGAACAAATGAATTGGTTCAACCGTTCAATATGATCGGATCAACCAATTCTTTAGAAACATGTGCTATTGATGATGTCTCAAATCGGTCTAGTTCAAATAATGATTCTAATACCGATTTAGAGGATTGGAGAACTCCCATAATGAAATATTTGCAGATCCTAACACTAGAGTTGACAAAACTATCCGACGGTTTGCATTCAAGTTTACAATGCAAGGTGATGAGCTCTATAGGAAGACTGCCGATGGGTTGTTGCTAAAGTGTTTAGGACCGATCAAGCAAGAGTGGCTATGGGAGAAGTCCATGAAGGTGTGTGTGGTACGCATCAATCGGCTCCTAAGATGAAGTGGTTATTAAGAAGGGCTGGTTTCTATTGGCCTACTATGATAGCCGATTGCTTTCGTTACTACAAAGGATGTGAAGAGTGCCAACGGTTCGGGAATATTCAAATGGCGCCCGCTTCGAGCTCCATTCTATCACAAAGCCGTGGCCATTCGAGGTTGGGGGCTTGATTTCATTGGCCAAATACACCCTCATCTTCAAAGGGACATAGGTTCGTCTTGGTTGCTACTGATTATTTCACTAAATGGTGTGAGGCGGTCCCATTGAAGAATATGACACATACGGAGGTGATTGATTTTCTCAAAGAACATATAATTCATAGATTCGGCATACCTCAAACATTGCATACGAATCAAGGCACATCTTTTATGGCTAAAGAGGTGAGGGCTTTTGCCGAATCATACAAGATTAAGGTTGTTCATTCGTCTCCATACTATGCTCAAGCTAATGGCCAAGCTAAAGCTAGTAACAAAACCTTGATCAAGCTCATTAAGAAGAAGATCGAAGAGACTACAAGGAAGTGGCACGAAGTCTTGTCAGAAGCTTTGTGGGCGTATCGCATATCAAAGCATGGTGCTACAAATACTTCTCCCTTTGAATTAGTTTATGGTCAAGAAGCTATGTTACCCGTTGAAGTGAATTTGGGTGCATTCGGGTTTGCTAAACAAAATGATTTATCTCCAACAATGTACCATGATCTCATGATGGACAACATAGATGAAGTGACCGATAAGAGGTTGCAAGCTCTTAGGGAAATTGATAAAGACAAGTCACGTGTTGCAAGGGCTTATAATAAGAAAGTGCGGAGCAAATCATTCCAAGTGGGAGATTTAGTGTGGAAAACCATACTACCTATTGGATCGAAGAGCAACGAATTTGGCAAATGGTCGCCTAATTGGGAGGGTCCTTTAAGAGTGATCAAGGTGGTGCCCGGAAACTCTTATGTGCTAGAGACAATGAAGAAGGAACGCCTCGACAAGGCAATCAACGGGAGGTATCTTAAAAAATACTTCCCAAGTGTTTGGCAAGAGGCCTAGTGCTCTTCCAGATAATGGCCGATACATGTATCGCCCTTAGAACAAAAATGGCCGATGAATACATCGCCCTTAGTCACCGGCTAGCCGATGTGATGGGTATCGTTGCTAGTTGGTTACAGGTGAAGGATTATTTTTAGGTTCATCGTTTGATTCACCCGAAAACAAGGGGGCATGTGTTGACGTGCAAAAATGTCCAAGGGGAAAATAGGATCGTCACGCATGCGAAAACGGCGGAAGACGGGCGAAGAAACGCAGACCGCTGACGACCGGAGCGCCGAACGCGTGGCCAACTCGCGCCGGACGCGTCCGTCATCCGCCGGACGAGGTCCAGAGCCGTCTTCGGCCGCCCAAGAAGCCGGATGCGGCAACCGAGCGCCGGACGCGACTGGACACGAGCGCGCGCGCGCGAGCGTGCAGTGTCGCTGCGCCGGACGCGGCACACGCGAGCGCCGGGACGCGTTTGCTTCGCGCCGACGCGAACAAACATCCCGAGCGCGCGATCGCGGGGCAGACGCGGGCGTCGGACGCGCCCCCTTGCACCCGGACGCGTCCGGCGCCGTCGGCACGACCGACTCCGACCCGGCCGTTTTTGGCAAATTTTGACGTGGGAAACTTGTCGTGTTGGTTCCAGAGTTGTTTCCTATGGGGATAAGACCACCCCCCCCCCTATAAATACAAGGGGATCACGGCCGATTGATCCCATCTATCAATCGAATCAAACAACTACAACAAACCTATCTCCTTTGCCCTAATTCTCTCCTCAACCCCTCTAGTTGTCGTCCGCGGCTATCTCCGCGATTTCCGTTGGCTTTCTAGGCGCCATCCGCCGGTCCTAGAAGATCCTCCACGTGCTCATCCCCGACCGATCCTTCCGGAGCGAGTTCGGGAGCTTTATCGGTCAACTTCGAGCTCTACATCGGCTAACCGATCTCTAGATCGGTTTTTGCCGGTCATGTGTCGAAGGCACCGCGTTGCAGGTTGCGAAGGCTACCTCGAGGGCGTCCAAGGCCCACGTGTAGTGTGTTAGGCGCCGGATCACTTTTCGGCGTCAACAGGATGCCCCTGTTCTATGTCGACGACGGACAGCAGATCATTGACACCTTCCGCGGCGGTGGTGGCGGCGGCAGCGCCGTGGTCTGGTGGTACGCCTACAAGGAGAAGCCAGTAGCCAACGTCATCTACAGACCCGGTGAAGAGGAGAAATGCTT
Source organism: Themeda triandra (assembly GCA_018135685.1). Classification (NCBI taxonomy): domain Eukaryota; kingdom Viridiplantae; phylum Streptophyta; class Magnoliopsida; order Poales; family Poaceae; genus Themeda; species Themeda triandra. The sequence goes on along the minus strand of JAENPR010002109.1, from coordinate 71,680 downwards.
CTACCGAGTTTCTTTCCATCGCAGTTCCGCGAATCCATCCTCAAGGAGTACATGCCCTACGTCATTGACAAGGGTCGTGACGTCATCGCCAAGAACCGCCGCGCCGCCTCTTCACCAACAACCCATTCCCCGATCGCAAACTGGAGCCATGTGGCGTTCCAAAGCACCGGCAACTTTCGACACTCTCGCCATGGACCCCACGCTGAAGCGAGACCATAAAGGACGACCTCACCGCCTTCAAGGAGAGGAAGGAGTACTACGCCGTGGTCGGCAAGCCGTGGAAACGTGGGTACCGCTGTTCGGGCCCCGGTGCACCGGCAAGTCCATGATGATTTCCGCCATGGCCAATCACCTCGAGTACGACGTTTATGACCCTGGAGCTCACGGCGGTCGGGAGCAACAACGACTGCGGAGGCTCTTCATCGGGACATCCGGAAAGTCCATCATCGTCATCGAGGACATTGACTGCTCCATCGACCTCACAAAGCGCAGGGACAAGAAGGACGCCGGTGAGCGTGTCCTCAAGGAGACAATGAATGAGGCTAAGAAGGACGGCGACGACGACGACAACCCGAGGCCGACCCTTTCGGGGTGCTCAACTTTATTGATGGGCTATGGTCGGCGTGCGGTGGCGAGCGCATCATCGTCTTCACTACCAACCACAAGGACAAGCTGGACCCGGGCGATCCGGCGAGGTAGGATGGACATGCACATCGAGATGTCCTACGTAGCTACAAGGCCTTCAAGTTGCCGGCCAACAACTACACGGAGATCAACGACCACCACCTGTTCGAGCGGTTTGGCGAGATACGGATCTCGGCTGAGGTGGCCAAAATGTCTCCCGGCGGACGTTGCCGAGCACCCGATGCACATGGAGAAGAATCCGGCGCGTGCTTGGAGGGTCTCGTGCTTGCTCTCAAGGAGAAAGCGGAAGCCACCCGGACATGAAGAAATCCATGGAGAAAGAGGAGGCGTCGAATGTTGATGTAAGCTTGCTGCTGTAGTGACACGTGTGGAGCACAGCAGAGGCCGAGGGCAGGAGCGGCAAGTTTGAATTAAAACGAGAAGAGCGGGAGCAGTTGGTGGCAAGCGAAGCTGGTGACCGCGCCCACTACTTGATTCGAGCAAGGAAGTTGCATTGACAGGCTCTTGTATCTCGTTTTTATTTTTTTCGTGTGAGTGTTAGTCCTCATTAGCTATTGGTATAAATAGCCGGGTGTTTGGAGAGCGCATTAGCGCCTTTGTAACCGCACTTATCACATTTGTACTGGGACTAGTGTATTGGCGCGCGCTTTCGCGCGCCCTTCTGGGCTGCCGTTAGCTAGGTTAGGCTAGGCCTTATTCCCGTGCTTTAGTTCTTCGATGCATGTGTTGTATCGGTGGATTGAAGTCTCGAACCATAAGCTTTGACACATAAGTTACATCATAAAAAAATCAGCTTAAATGTTGACATCTCTAAGGTTTAATTACACTCGCACTATGTTCTCATAATAGAATACAATACAATATAACAGTTCTAAACTTAAACCGCTTGTTTACTTCTTGCTCGTGCTCGATCGATGTGGAATGTGTTCCAAGCAAAACATCGGCAAAAGCACCGGAGGAGAAAAGGATTAAGGCATACATTTATACCACTATTAATGAAATGATATAAATGAGAAACTTGTAGCAAACTGGACATGAACACGTTAGCGGCCGGCCTAGCAAACATAATGCATAAGACAAATCTTCAAATAGTTCGGAGTAAGCAATGTACGTACCACGGGCATGGATAGGGACCATAAATTTTTTATCTCAAGTACTCCTTTTCGTCTTTGATCTAGATGGGATAGGTGACCAATAAGTAATTAAGGAGGACAGAGGAAGGAGGAGAAACTGAACGCACACATGTGGAGAAGCAATTATCAAACCATCTTGGAACTTTTTGTTCACCTGTGATCAATCTTGAGTTTCTTCGACTTTTGGAGTTGGATGTAGGGCATAAGGCATTTTTACTGTTGTGGGAACGTCGGCTTGAGCAAAGATGGTAAGAATCGAGGAGGTTATGACAACTTGCAGCAACGGTAAATTTGTAAAGCAAACAACAACGATGAACCATCTATTTAAAAGTAGATACCGCAAACAAATCTTGCTTCCATCCCCAACCTTTTCGGGCATCAAGTAACTCATCTCGTTTGCAACTACAATTAACATTCAGAAACCTTCGGGTGGGTAGCGAGGCAAGGTGCTCACTGTGGATGCAGTGAAGGAGTACCCGTGAAACAGCACATGTTAGCCAAGTTGTTCTTATCTTGGGTTTGGTTTTTTTTTTTTCTTTTAATTTTTTTGAGAGGAAGATTAGCCTTTCTAAGTGTGACGTACTTGATGATCCTGTTGTGGTCGGGCTGTTGTTAGGGTCGCTTTGATCTGTCCATACAACATCATCATCTCTCGTTTCATAACATGTATAATTGTTGTTAGGGAGAGATGATCTTAAAGCCGATAGTAGTTTTCTGAAGTGACGAAACGTGAACGGAATGTGTATAATGTACATACCGTTGCCTCTTTTGCTTGCTCCTGTTGGTATTGCTCGATGAGGTCATCCTCGAAACGTCAAAGCGAACGGGCCGGATCTCGTAACATTGGGTAACTTTGTTCAATCTTGTTGAGGCCTAGATGGCCTATCGGTGGATAAATTTGAGCTTTAAACGACATCCGTACAAATTGTCAAGCATAAGCATATATGTGATCCATCAAGTAATTTGAGTTTTGACAACGACCGATTTGGTAGCAATCATCCCAAAAACAACAAGCAAAGCCTCTTGTCTAAAATTCCTTGGTTATTCGGTTCCTCGACCTAAATAGTAAACCAGGAGTGCTAATTGATATCTCTTACAAACAGATACACCGTCCATAGAAACAGGTAAGCCACAAATATGATTATTTGATTTCTCTTTTCTTTCTTATTTATTTACTTCGACACCCGCTACTTGTGTTGGAATCTTAAAGGGAGTATTTAGATATAGCAGGAAAATCGAGCGGATACTTGTTTGCCAAAGAGTTCTACTGTAAGAAGTATGTTTACTTTTTTACATGAGATGAAGCTGAACAAAAATGATTAGTTTGGGGAACATCTTCACCCCCAACGCCACCCCTAGGCCAAAAAAAAAAGAGGAAAAATATATTGTAAGTATGCAGGTTTTGATCAAGGTGGCCACTCCAGTAAGTACAAACATAAAATAAATCACCATATAAGAAACATACCGCCCCTCGGGGATTTGTCTTAGTACTGATAGGAATCGATTTGTCTAATATTAAATGCAAAGTTTTTTCTGTTCCTTGGTTCCTCATTCTCATCTCTCTTCTTTTTCCCCTTATTCGTTATCTCTTAGTTAGTAGGATGTTGCAAAAATCTTCTCTAGCATCGCACCACTTATGTGGTGGTTTGGCTGGCTGAACTGGAGCGCATCCAAATTCCAACTCACCACACGCAAGTGTGACTAGGTCTTCTCTTTTAACCTCAAAACAAATATAGAAAATAGCTACCTATTTAAGCTAAGTAGTTAATTTCCCATACAGGATTAAATCTATGTGATCACACAACAGGTTACGTTGTAGGTCCCACTCGAAACGCATGATTATGTTTGCGAGTAAATAAAAAATATCAAAGGTGACATAAAATGAGGATACTCGATATATTGGAGTTCTAGCAATGACAACATTTTTTGACAACAAAAAAGTACGCATAAAAGATTATAACTATGAGCATATCATAGTCTCATAATGCTTAATCGATATACGCCATTCGTCCTCCATCCTGGAATACAAAGCATTATGACTTTCACAATTTATATAAAATACAATGTATTCTATGTGGTGCCAAGCTCATATTTTGCTAAGTTTGTTAAAAGGAAAACCATAATTTTAGGGGAAACTCTGTAATTGAATCTAATCCGTCGGTACATAATGTGCCATTTGAGTTTTCCCTTAAGTTATCTTAAAAATTTTGGAATTCATTATATTACTGGATGGAGGGAGTATATCACATTGAATTGGGAACTATAATGGTTCATGTTCTTTTACATGTATCCACATAGTCCCAAATTTTACAACAAATGTAATCCTAGATATTACTAATTCTTGATCTGCCTGGTTGGCGTCACAAATTCAAATCACTAATATTTTTGCGTGACAAAGCAATTTTATTAGTCCCCACTGATAAAACAGGAATATCAAATTTATCATAAATCTATTAGTGATTGTGAGAGGGCAACAATCTATTAGAGATTGCGAGAGAGCAACTATCCTTATAGAATTTATAATAAATCTATCAGTTGGTCCAAGAGGGTAAGTATAGGATTGTGAGAGGGCAACAATCCTTATACTCTTTTGGAGTTGTGCTTGTAGAATTTGTTGATGGATTTGCTAAATTTTAATCTCTTGTCATTGCTGCTTTAGCATCATCATCATTTAAGGTTTTCGATGAGTTCACCTACGTCGTTCTTAGTACGATTCAAGTTTGTATCACACTTACAATATCTTTCAAAGATTTGAGAGCTAGCTCTTGGACAAAACAAGGGGTACATGATTCTAACACCTCCAACGACATGCTAAAAGTGGTTTGCATGCCGCTAGCTATTCTCAAGTCACTTCTTCATGACCAGTTTGGAACGTAGAAATTTCATAGGCATTAGATCAATTTCACATGAAAAAATACATGAACAGCAAAAGAAAATCCCATGTTCCATACAGGGCTATTGTAGTCCCAACCCAAAAACTATAAGATATAGTTTTCATACTTGCCGAGTGATATAGACAACACACAAAAAGACCTATATTTTCAATGGATGTTTTCCGCAAAATAAATTTGTGTCCAACCACCAATATTCTCTCCTGTTATTGACGTATCGTATCTCCTGCTATCTTGATTCTTGTGTAGACATAATTTTCTTATATAAAAAATCATTTGCTTCTCTCTGCCATAGTTATTTTGATACTATATATCCATTTTGCTTAGTTAGCACCCTAATTAATAGGCATAGATAAATCACCCTAATTTATAGGTCGGCTTGCCCTTATCACAAGCGGACTAGACAGCAGGGACGCCGTATATATCCTCCATTTCTTTCCATAACAGAATTTGTCTTGATTCCTATATTCTAGGTATCTTATATAGTGTGTGACACGTCATATAGAATGTGCCAACAAACTTCAATGAAAAGCTAAGATCCTATTTGCGTCCTGTCCTCTTCTTTTTTAAATAATGGGGATGCTAGGTGTCCCATCTTATAGTGGATGTGGATGTGTCCAAAAGTGTGATTATTCTAATAGATTTTATTTGGAGCCTTGGAGGCAAATTGCATACATAATAGTAGATGCTAGTAAACATGAGGGGTGAAAACCGTTAAATACTCATGTAAGTGGGTCTTTTTCCGCGCAAGTCATTTAAATGGTTGTTGAAAAGCTATACTGTAATGCTAGTATTAGAACGTCCGATCGATCGGACGGCGTTGCTTGGGCCCAACTCGACTGCGCCGGCCCACACTACGCGGCCCAGCTTCTGTTCGGCGTCCAGTTCCAGACAAAACGGCGCGGCACCCCGTCCCCTGCTCATTTCCGTTCCGTCCCGCCCAAATCGGGCCATCCTTCCAGAAACAGCCGAACGGGCGGCGCGGGGGGCGGCGATTCGGTTCGCCGGCGATTCGGCCGCCGCCGGTGGGAGCGACGGAGCGGCCGGACCTCGGGCATCTTCCTCGCGCGTGGTCGGCCTCTACTGCGCTGCTACCTCGTCTGCATCCTCGTCGGGCTCCGCGCGGGCGATTCGATTCGCTCGTCGACTCGGCCGCCGCCGGTGGGAGAGGCGGAGCGGCCGGACCTCGCCGTCTCCGCTCGCGCGTGCTGCGGCCTCTCCTGTGCTACCTCGTCTGCACCCGGTGTCAGGTTCGCGCTATCTCTCTCTCTCTCTCTCTCCGTTGGTTCAAGCAGGTTGCAACCCTAGTAGCTCTCCAGATGCTATTTGTGGATGCGATTTAGGGTAGAATTTTGTGGATGCGATTTTGGGTGCGGGGTTTAGGGTTGTGGCCTGGGATTGCTAGTGGATTTTGTCTCGTGGTGGTGGGAATTTTGCTGGGGGCGAGAGGCGACAGCGTGCAGGGCGATCTGCAGCCGCAGAACCGCGTGAGCGCGGGGATTTGGTGCTGCATGGGCTGTGGCAACCCAATCGGGGGTGTTCATGGATTGAATGGTGGTCCATGCTGTTGGTCTACATCTGGTTTGACAGCTGCGACAGATTGAGCCTAGGTAAACTGGTGTTCATGGGATGCCTGAATGTTTCTGTTATTTCTGCTCATGCTTCATTGCAAGGAATAGATGTGTAGGCCTGGGTCTGGAGCCAACTTTGAAATTGGAGGAACTAGCAGTAGTGTAGTGTTTGTGAGATATTCAGTGCTCAGGTTAATGAAGTCAGTTTTGATTTGTGTGTATCTCTGAACCTCGTGTGGTTTACTTGCGTGTTAGTTTTTCAATTGTCTTACTGCAAATGAATGAAAAGCTATATCACTGAAGAAGGGGGTGTTTATCCTGTTTGCCATCTAAACATGTGGAAGTCAGGGTAGGGTATCAGTTTAGTTTAGTTTGGTTCTCCTATCACTCTGTTTTGCATTGTTTTGTCCCTGGTTAGCCATAAGGCAAAAGTTGAGATGTGCTATTGAATGTGACAATCGATCCGGTATGCATGAGCAATTCTGATGGGCATTTTTGTGAATTCTCATGCATATGCTTGAAGCATGTGGCTGCTACTATTTGAGCCTGTATGCCTGCTGTTTTGTGTCTGCTTTTGTCCATGCTGTTTGGGGTACCTCTGGTTTGTCCATGCTGTTTGTTTTTCAGAATTCCACATTTGTTCAGTTCAGTGATTAAGCTTGCAGCTAGTTGTTGTCCTGCTACCCCTGCCATGCTCACCTGTATATTTTTTTGATTTCTCCAGGGGGTGCACACATTTGTTTTGTTTCAGCGATGCATACCAGGTCAGGCCTTGATGCGTCGCCCTCCAACGCCTCTTCGCCAGACAACATTGATGGGGAGGCAGCTGAGCTCCACCGGGGGCCTCAAGGAAGCCGCCGTGGATGGAAGTGCGTTGCTGGAAGGAATCGTGCGTCCCTTGATGAACAAGGGCAAACACCTTCAAGCAAAGCTCCGAAAAAGTCTCCTATGAAGAAGGGGTCACCCAAGGAGCAAGGTTTGTCAAACACAAATTGACATGCTAACATGTGTTTACTGTATCTAGCTTTCCTTTGTGTTGCTTATGGCTGGATACAAACTCAGCATCGAGTTAGTAATTGATTTGGCTAGCATTAGCAATTAGAAATCAGGGGACAGGGAGTAGGAACTGTGCTTTTGTGTGAACAATAGATGCTGTCAGCCTGCAGTTTACTCTGTCTCATCTAATGCATGATATTTGAAACATATCTAAGGAATCTTTTTTGGATCTGATCTGGATCATATGGTCACAACCTTTCCCACTGTAAACTATGTTTTGTTTTTGCTTTTTCTGCAGTATTTGTTTGATAATTCCATTTGCAGCCTGTGACAACCTACAACCTGAAACAAACGACATAATAACGATGATAGTAGTACACCTTCACCTAGTTTCTTTTTTGTCTTTGTCAATGTTCATTTGTAAATGCTTTGTTAATAATACTACCTTGGAGGAACTCCCAACATTTTTACTTTTTACGAATTTCATCTTCAGAGTTGTTATGAACGGGGGGTGTAGTTTTTGGCTGCCCTCACTGTTTCAGCATGTGATCTGCAGTTGTTTCACCATGTTGACATGTTATCATGTGTTTTATAATCTGATGGTTTTCAAAATTTTAGATATGCTGCTTATTATTATTTTTCTTCTTCTTTTGTACAGGAAATGTTGATAACAAAACCAAAGCCAACCCTAGCAATGAACCCTTCCGTCACGGGTTTTCAGTCCACATGATTCGAGAAGTAAATTTCACTGCTGATCAGATTCAATGGATCAATGAGGCTGGTTTTGGTGCTTTGCTTCGTATGCCTCCAGTTTCTTTGCCTGTTCAGCTTGTTGCTTTTGTTATGAGGCAAATTAGTGTTGATTTGAGTGAGTTTAGGCAGTTGAAGAAAGATAAGAAGAATTTTCCATTGGACAAACAGCTCGTATGCAATATCCTTGGGGTCCCTAGCGGAGAAGTCCCTGTGAAGGTTACCTGTATTGCTGATGAGAATGATGCTTTCCTGAAGATCCGTGAGCCTTTCATGGGCCCCACCCATGGCATGTCTGTGGAAAAGTGCAAGGAATACTTGGCAAAATGCACCGATCGGACTTTGTTCATGAGGGCTTTCATGTTGCTTGCATTGGGAACTATGCTATGTCCCAATTCAGACAATTGTATCTCAGTGAAGCATCTTCACAACTTGCACAATGTGTCTGCTGATGCTCTCAAATCATTCGATTAGGCTGGTCATATACTTGATGAGTTGATGAAAGAAGTCAAAAAGTACCAAGATCATCTTTTAGAAGACCAAGCTAAGGGGTTTCTAGCTGCCCATACCTCAACAACTGTCTCATGATCCCTGCGGTATGCCCTTTGTTAACTTATTTTCAGTTTTTCTTTTTTGTCTCCAATTTTGTTGCAGTATTTATTTCTTTATTGTTGCATTAGCTATATGGAAATTGTTTCCTTTTTGGCCTTTTCCTTATGTGACAAGTCCTCATGACTTCATATGTCATACATGGGGGCTTTCTTTTTCATTATAACATAACATTAGGCAACCATTGTTGTTTCATTTAACCAGTCCTGTTGTTTCAATAAAAGCTCCCAGGTCATTTCAATATAATGTTTTTTGACTAGTTACAACAGGTTGCTGCTTCACTAGTATGGATTTATTTGTATTAGGGGACCAGCTATGCATGTTTCAGTTTTTTAGCATTTTTTCCAGATGTAACAGTGGTTAAAACCATGCTGTTTCACTAAGAAGTTTTTAGTTTAACATTAGGCAACCATTGCTGTTTCGTTAGACCATTCATACAAGTAACGGTAGTGGTTAATATGATTTTTTTTGCTGTTTTTTTAGATGCTTTTGTCCTTTGTGATTACTTAAACATTCTATCTTTTTCGACCTTTTTTATTTGCAGGTTGCTTACATGGACCTTCTTAAAATTCCTTCTTCCGGGACTAAGCACAAGATTGATTATTCTATCCCTCGGATTTGTCATGTCACAAATAAAGACTTTGAATTTGTCCGAAAGGTTGACACAAATAAATTTCAACTCAATGCTCCACTATATGGCTTTCTCCCGGTAAGTTTGCTTTATTTTCCCATTTTTCTTCATCTTTTTCTACATATGTTTTGCTTTTTACTTCTTCCACACACAACCCTATTTTTCTTTACATGATGTGCATTCCTTTTATGTTAGTTCCGGAAGGATCCCCCTACCCCGCTCCCGTGCCAATGGTGGGTACTTTCCACCTACAATTCCTCAAGAAGAGGCTCAACAGATGGTCGAGGGGGCGACACGCCACCAAATGTTGCTGAAGAGCCAGTGAACCTAAGTTTTGAGGATTGGGTGCACAGGGCAGGCCCATCCAGCCACTTGGGATCTGACGCCCCTGCCCCTGTCAAAGAGGTGCGTTTCATAACCTGTTTCGTTTTTCCCCTTTTTTTTATGCATGTGTTCACAAGTTGTGGTTAACTTGTTTCATTACCAGCCCCGCCACGTGGTCACTAAGAGTATTATAGTTGTAGCATGTGCCACTGCTGGCTTTTTTTCATTCTATTATTGATCACTCAGCCCCTCACATGTATTCTTTTTATTGACCTTTTTTTTCTCCCATCTTATCCTGTTCTCAGGCCTTTCCTGAAGAATACCAAGTTCTACTAGCAGAGCACAACTCCTTGGTGGAGAAAGACTTTGATGATCTTGTTCAAGTAATGAAGACTCAGTTTCATGATCTTGCTCGTTCCATGAAACAACAAGGACAGCAAATCATGGCAAAGCGAGGTGCTGAATTCTCTTCCAAGGTGTTGCTTCTTGCGAAACGCAGTAGCCGTGTTCCTGATATGCCAAGTATGAACAATGACAAGGATCCACCGGATGACAAGGAACCCATGGATGGTGCACCGGATTTAGGCTCTTTTGAACCAGAGGTAAATTTATCCAGCCCACCTAAGAGTTCAGACCACCCAAGCACTTCTGCTGCACCGGGCTCACAAGATGGAGTTGCAAAAGATTCCACCCCTCCGGATGCTGCAAGTGCTCCCTTGCAATTAGAGGATGAGGGCAGCAAAGGTCAACCTATTCCAACTCAGTCTACCTCACCCTTGCAATTAGAGGATGAGGGCAGCAAAGGTCAACCTATTCCAACTCAGTCTACCTCACCAAAGGATATCACAAAGGGGGCTCCTCTTTCAGCTCAGATACCTTCCACAGTTGATTTGTCCACTCAAGTTCCTTCTGTTTGTCCTGGATTGAAACCACTTGAGGATGATGCTTCTTGTCCATCTGTCCCAGCAGCCACAAAAGAGGATAAGGGGAAGGATCCAATTGGTTGCCTTGCTTGTCCTCCGTCAAGCCCTTTATTTGTTGATGATATCCCCTCATGCAACCTTTTTGGACCCGATGACATGCTATTTAAGGATGTATGTTGTTACACACCTGGGGGCTCTAAGATTTCTCCTGCTGGTATGTCTTTTTAGCATTGTTTTTCTTTTTTCATTTCTCTTTGCTTGGAGCAACTCCTAATTTGTACTTTTCCATTATATCTTCATTCTTCATTCACTACGCCGCCGTCGCTTTCGCACAACCTTAGTTGTTTCATTTCACAATCTCTAGCTGTAACATTATGTCCTCCTATGCTGTTTCAGTATTACCAAACCCGATGTAACAAATCACTTATACTGTTTTTTGTGTTCGTTTTAAATTCTTCAGACCCAGCAGCAACAGAAGAGGATAAGGGAAGGGATCCAACCAGCTGCCCTGAATTGCAGCCATTTGTGGAGGATACAAAAGGTCCATCCGGGTGCTCCACTCCTAGTCCTACAGGTTTGTCCTTTTTTTAGCACTTTTCTTTCATTTCTTTTTTGGTTCTAGCAACTTTTGCCATTTTTCATACACCTGCAGCAGCCCCGCATACACCTTTTGATGTTTTTTTTTATTTTCTTTTTCCTTTTTTGTCTAGCTGCCACATCCATTCTAGTTGCAAATGATAGAGAAACGGGCTCAAGCACCATTGAAAAGAATAATAGAAAGAAGAGGAAAAAAGTTCATCATGATGCTTTGCCAAAAGCAAAAAGGTATCATGTTGATGATAAAGAAAGCAAAGAGGTTTGGAAGAACTATCTATCTAAAAGGGCTTTTGTTCAAGGTTTCAAGTTACCTACATTTTCATCATCGTGAGTTTTTTCTATCCATTTCCACACAGCTGCCCATATTGGTTCAAACAACCCCTATATATATACTTTTTTGTTTGTTGATTATGTGTTCTTTCCTGTCCTTTTTTCTTTGTATACAAGGTCTTGTTTCATTGATATTGAGGGATGCTATATTACATATGACGAATTCTATGATTCCTTCAAGGCAAGGGGATGGATTAGCAATAGTGTAATGAACACTTGGTGTGAGAATTTCAACCGTGACCATCTTCAACTCTATGATGGCAACAAAGCAAGAGTTTTTAAGTTCTCTTTTTCTCAGACAGTCTCGGTACCTTGTCTCTATTCCTAACTTTCTATTTTCCTACTACGCGCCACCTTTTCCTGCTCTTTTTTGCTGAAATAATGTTAGTTGCACAGGGCTACTTGATGGAGGAGCCAGATTCTTTCAATCACCATGCAAGTTTGAGTACGACTTTCACCAAGCTTAGTAAGAAGAATTGGAACATTTCGAAGTTTGACCTTGTAAGTGATAACCATGTTCCCATTCCCTGTTTCTTTTGTTTTGATGCATGTATTTCTGTTTTTCACACAAGCTTTTCTATGCAGATTTTCTTTCCAATATTGAAAAACCAGCATTGGGGTCTTGTATGCATCAATATGTTGACAAATGAAATCGCTTTCTTTGACTCATTGGTCGTCAATGCCTCACGCAGTGGGCTGCTGGAGTATGCTGAAAACTTGGTTAGTTTTCTATCATTTTGTGATTCGCTGAAATCTGAACTCTTATTGATCAAGAGACATACATCTGCCCTCCCGACAATGTTTCATGTACATGCAGTTTGATGTTTCAGCAGATTAGCAGAGTTTGTGTCACCTTTGTCTTCCTCCATGGACCTTTTTTCCCCCCTTACTGTTATCTTTTTGCTTTCAGTCTAAGAATTTTGCGGCGACAACAATTATGTGCAATGTACTAAAAAAGGATGTGGCTTCCTTTAAGTGGGTATACCCTCCAAGCGCAAAACAAGATACCTTGTATGTGTTTTCTAAACGTTCATTAACGACTTCAGTTTTTTAGTTTCATGCGAGCAGTTTGGTATGTGTTTTTCCTGTTCTATTTGTGCTAGTGTCTCACATGTTTTTGTTTATCTAAAAGGTGCGATTGTGGATTGTATGTCATGGATTGCATGGATGCATTCGATGGCTTTGCTGTTGTTGATTCTTCAATTGAGAAAGTAAGTTTGTTTTACCCATTTACTGTTTTTTCTTTTTCCCCATTCTATTCAAAACCCATATTTTGATGACTTCTAATTTTTCCTTTTTTCTAGGTTGATATACTCGGATACAGGAAGCTTGCTGCTGCTGTCTTGCTTAAATCAAAACACAACTTGGTTAAAGAAAAGGCTTTCCAAAAGAGCTACGACGATGCCATGAAGGAAATGTTCCATCGATCAAGTTGAGGGCATAGTACTTTTTAGGATTTGCTAGGAGAGAAGAACAATAGACTTTTTTGTAATATATGGAGTGTATCCCCTCTAACAATATGTGGAACGAAAACTGTGGGCATACTTGTGTATATTTGGGGGCTCACTTAACCCAACCTTTTTTTTTGCTCATATTGTGGAATCATAACAAATATGGTGGCTGTCATGTTACAGTAGTTATTTCTGTTTAGTTTCAATATATCAAATCCATTTGTAACAATTGGGCACAGCTTGTGTGTTTCAGGCACATCATGCCGAAATTTTTTTGGGTGTAGCAGCACTCATTCCTGTTTTTGTTTCAATACATCCCCCCATGTGTAACAATTGGTTACAAAGAGGTTGTTTCATGCACATCATGCCAATTTTTTGGGTGTACCAAAGACTCATTTTTCCTTTTTTTTTTTGTTTCAAATTCATCCCCCCATGTGTAACAATTGGTTATACCCTATTGTTTCGTGGATATCATGCCAATTTTTTTCTAAAAATGATGTTTTCACTTCCAATTGCTTTGTTGTATCACAACATATACAACTTATGTATCGAGGTTAAAATAATATTGTTTCAGTTATAGTTTGTCAACTTTTTTTCACCACACCACCACACATGTAACAATGGAAAAATCAATGTGTTTCACAAGTGTTCTCTCCAATGTAACATATGGGTCACATTCGATGTTTCACTTATTTGTTTCAGAGTGTAATAGCCCTGAAACAAATGTTTTTCACAGGTAGATCCGACTGAGATTAGGGTCACTTATGTCGATAGAGATTAGGGTTTTCAGTTTTTCCTCAAAACTATTAGCTGTCCCCAAGGGTTCATAGAATAGTTTAGTTTTGTTGGTCATACCGTCGACTGAGATTAGGGTTAATAGCGTCGACTGAGTTTAGGGTCAGTACCGTCGACTGAGATTAGGGGCAGTAGCGTTGACTGAGATTAGGGTTACTACCGTTGACTGAGATTAGGGTCAATACCGGCGACTGAGATTAGGGGCAGTAGCGTTGACTGAGATTAGGGTTAATACCGTTGACTGAGATTAGGGTAAATACCGGCGGCTGAGATTAGGGGCAGTAGCGTCGCCGTTCGAGTTGTTCCCCCAAAATTATTAGTTGTCCCTAAGGTTTCATAGAATAGTTTAGTTTTTTGTTACTCATATTTGTTGACTGAGATTAGGGTCAGTAGCATCGACTAAGTTTAGGCGCAGTAGCGGTGACAGAGATTAGGGTTAGTAGCGTCGACTGATATTAGGGTCAGTAGCGTCAACAGAGATTAGGGTTTGAGGTTTTTCCCATAATTTTTTGTAGTTGTCCCCAAGTTTTCATAGAAATAGTTTAGTTTTCTTAGTCGTACCGTCCACTGAGATTAGGGTTAGTAGCGTTTTTTTAGAGAGATTAGGGTTTGATTTTTCTCCCAAAATTATTAGCTGTCCCCAAGTTTTTCCTTTTTCTTTTGTTTCAAATTCATCCCCCCATGTGTAACAATTGGTTATACCCTGTTGTTGCAGGGATGTCATGCCATTTTTTTTTTCTAAAAAGTGATGTTTCACTACCAATAGCTTTGTTGTATCACAACGTATACAACTTATGTATCAGAGGTTAAAACAATATCGTTTCAGTTAGAGTTTGTCAGCTTTTTTCACCACAACACCACACATGTAACAGTAGAAAAATCATGTGTTTCATTAGTGTTCTCCCCTATGTAACATATGGTCCACATTGATGTTTCACTTATTTGTTTCAGAGTGTAATAGTTCTGCCAGCATGGTTGTTTCTCATGTATCATCTTTTCAACACCATTTTAAGTTGTAAACAGCAGCCAACCTGCTTTTTTTCAGCGCACATTGCCAGAAATATCAACACAACATATCATAAATGTAACCTTTTCAATGTCATCTTTGCTGAGTTTTTCAAAACATATCAACCATGTAGCTAAAGAACATGTAAAAATGTAAAATGTTCCTGTGAATGCTATAAATTACATCATGAATGAATATGGTAACTTTTTGTTCATACGTATGCTACAGTTTCAGTTGTGTTTGGTTCAATTCCTTCAATTCCCTCACAAGTTTTTCCGCCCTTTTCATGATTTCGCAGTCTTTCACGCCGTGGTCTTCGCCTTGGCAATATGAGCACGGCGGAGGCTTCCCACTCTTGCTTTGCTTCTTTGCTGCAGCTACCTTCTTCTTTCTGCCCTTCTCCACCTCTTGTTCTACAATGCTCTTATGCCGATCAACTCTCTCCCTCGGCCTCCCTTGTCGATCCAAGGCCGGAGGGTTCTTCACCATGGGGATGCTGCCCACGTTTTCTTCCTGCTGTTCATTGCCCTCCTGGTGCTGAGCCACCTGTACTGTTGCTCGACTTCTTGCTTCCTTAAGATCGTGCCATACTCTATCAATTCCAGCTGAAGCAATCTGGTACTCTTCTTCATTGAAACAGGCTTCAGCAGCCAGCCTATTCCACTTCCTACATAACGCATTGTACCTTGACTTATTTGAAGGGGGGACACCGAAACAAGCCTCAGGTTCCAAATAAGCTTCACTAATCTTAATAGTTGCTTCCTCTGACCATCTTCTCTTCAGATACTTGTCTGGAATCTCATCCAAATTATTGTCACAAAACACCTTCAGAATGTGTGGACACAACAAGCCATCCTGTTCAAACATGTTGCAGCTGCAAGAATATGTCGCCCCATCGTCTTGTATTGAAACATAGAAGGTCTTCCGTTAGTTCTTTCCATCTTCGTACTTTTTTCAAGATCTCCATCCTAATGCCTTCTGCTTCAACAAACACTTGCCCCTTCTTGCACGCAGTCGAGTCGCGCAGGAGCTCTTGGAACTTGTGGAACACGCTCCTTGTGTAGAACTGAGATGCTTGTTTTTCAAAGCCATGTTTCGACCAGAGAAATGGGTTTGTAATCTGAGCTCTGCAAGCTTCCATGTTCTCATTTTCCTCTCTTGTGTCCATGATGAATTCGTAGCCTTTTATGAACTGGAACACCGAATCATTTGGATTCACCATCTTTTTGAATAGGGCATTCATGCTCTCCGACCTCCCTGTCGTGCTAGTGAATGGAAAGAACGACTTCCTGAAGTACGCCGGAGCCCACATGGCCCTAGCAACAGACATGTTCTGGAAGGCTTCATTTCTCTGGGTTGTACTTCTCTTCCAAATTATGCCATAGTTCCTCAAATTCTGCGTGGTGTTTCGGTGTGGTTGATGCGGTATTCGAACTCTTTAGCAAAATCTTCGCTTTTCGGATCAACCACCCAAGCTTCTCTCGTCCCTTTGCTCACAACGTGAACTTGCAACATCTCGTGCACGCTCTTGGGAACACCGGATGTATTGCAGCTTTCATTGCTTTATCCCGGTCTGTCATGATGTGCAGGGGCTCCAAACCCCCCATCGCCTGCTTCAGTATGTTGAAAACCCACACGAAGGACTCCGTTGTTTGGTCTGGCACAAACGCACAGCCAAGGAGAATGGACTGCCCGTGGTTATTGATTCCAACTATCGGAGCAAAAGGAAGATCGTACCTATTGACACGAAGGTTGTGTCAAAGAAGATACAATCTCTAAACATCTTGCACAACTCTCTTGTTCTTCCGTCCATCCAGAACAGCCCCCTTCTTTGCATTGTTGTCGTCGGTCACTCGAACCGCATAGAAGAAGGAAGGACTCTATGCTTGTTGTTTTTGAAAGTACTGCATTGTTGCTTCCATATCTCTAGAACCCATTGCCTTCCTTAGGTTGGTTCTAATGTTCGAAACATCCTTCGATGTGAATGTATTGTTCTGGAGCCCACCATGGACATCAGAAATCACTGCCATTATCTTCATTGTTGAGATGTTTCGGTTGTGCAATGCCTCCAACATCTCATAATCTGCGCGGGAAACCCTCCTGTGTGACCTCAAGTGCTTCCTCCTCCCAATCTGCTTCACCAATGGGTGTGTGTGATCTGCCCTGAAGACGATGCATGTCCACTTGTTTTCTCGCAGCCCTACCGCCATGTGAGCTTTGCATTTCAGCTTTTTGATTGTGCTGCACTTTCTCGAATCCGTGGTTAATACAAGACAAGAGCTTTTCTTCTTTGAGGCCCTTGCTTCTTCTACTGATTTGGATGGCCTTTTCTTTTTTGACACACCACCGATCGCCATGCCGCTAGCGGATGTTTCACCCTCTTCCTCATCACATTCGGATTTACGGCAAGCGAGCACCCAAATTCCTTCCTAATCGCTCATCTCGAAACTGAACTTCTTCTAGATGATGCAATGTGAATACTGAAACCCAACCTCCAAGCATACTCATTGTACAGCTGCATTGCCTGTTCCCAACTGTCAAACTGCATCCCCACATACGGCTCCGTCGGTTGTGAGCAGACCACATCTTCTTCCTCATGGTATGTAGTTTCTTCTTCACCCAAGCTAATTTCCACATCTACAAATTCTTCCGCACCACTGCCCTGCATATCGATTCAGCAAATAGCATTTTTAGTCATGCAATTATATGCGTACTTTTCTTTTGAAATCAAACTTTACTCCGGAAACAATGTTTCACCTGAGCAACATCCATTTTGTGATGATCATTGAATCCACCCAAGCTCACTGCAGTTTCTGGTATCCCAACATTCACCAGCTGTCCCAAGGCGCTGCTACTCACAGCCTGCATAGAGGCAATCACATACTGTTAATAAAAGGACAGTATAACATATCCAGTTACTGTTTTTTATCAGCAACTTCCTAACTTATGTTATCTTTTTTTTTCAGAATGCATATATGTAGGCCACTAACTTAGCTCTTTTTCATTTTTCAAATTGTTTCTCCTAGATGTTTCATTTCAGCAATCTAGCAAGCCCCTGCACACATTTTTCAGCAAGCTACAAACAGCAGTAAATCCAACATCCATTCATACTACCCTGAAACTAAACCACATTCCTGCAACCCATATTGGTTCAATGGTACAAACAACATTTGTATGAACAAACCAGCATGTGTGGGATGCAAAATTTCACCTCATTCAAGCTCTGAACAGGGTTGGGTAGGCTGCTCGAGCTAGTTCCTGCAACATCCAATCCCAGCTGATTATGGGGCAAGTTGCTGCTGCTTGAAACACCTCCTACTGGTAGGCTGCTCCTCGAACCCACTGCACCATGATATTGCTCAAAGAACTCATCATATTCAGGGCCAACAATTTTCGGCGTCTGTCGGGCATGGGGTTCATTCTCTCGAGGGAACTCGATCCCAAGGAGAACATGGGGCCGAGACATTGCTTCCCCACTCGAATGGCTGCTGCTACTCGACGACGAGAATGTTTCAGGAGGGGGGTGCGGGGCGGCGCTCGGCTGCTGCTGCTCGATGGACGGCGGGGTGTTTCAGGGGGAGGATGAGGGCGGCGCTCGGCAGCTGCTGGATGGGCGGCGGGGTGTTTCGAGGGGGTGCGAGGCGAGGGGCGGCCGGTGCTATCGGCGGCGAGGGGGGTAGCGAGGTGGGTCGGGGGCGGCCGGTGCGGGAGGTTGAGGCGGCGAGGGGGCGCTGCGGCGGCGAGGTCGCTGCCGCCGCCCGCAGCGCGTGCCCGCGAACCGAGCGCCCTCGGCTTGCGGCAGGGGAAAGGTGCGTTGCGGTGCGGTCCTTCGTGGGCTCTATTTCGTAATTGGGCCGCGCGGGCAGTCGTCCTAAGCTAGGACGTCCTAGCGCTTGTGGCTCCCAAAGCTATAGCGTCACGTCGTGGCCACGCACAATCGTCGTGTCACCTTCCACGATGGTTGAACGCTCGCCGCACTCCTGGTATTTATAATAATTTGGTTATTAATTTGCTTATATGATATGTTTCGTTGTTCTCATATATAGTTGGGGCTATGTGGATTTGATTTTTGGGACCTCTTCAATAGTAGCAAAGAAAGCTACGTAGACCTTAGGGTGACACGAGTCACAGATACGGAAGAAAATAGAGTTGGAATAATAATCGCTTCAATATTTGGTAGAGAAAAAGAGCTATGGATTCCTATTATGTTTGTATTAGAATTCCTATACTTATTCAAATCTACCCTACTAATGCACCATTATTTCTTAGCTACATCCACCCAACGAAACGTCCCCCCGCTGAGATGGCGCTCCTCTAAATCCACCCCAAAAATATACCCAGGAAAGCAACACCTTTCAAACGAACCGTCCAGATTTACCCTCAGCCTTCTCTCTCTTTACTCATTACACAATCGAGGGTGTGGATTCAGTGTATCAAATCTCCTCATTCTCCCTCTCACCCACGTCAATCAGCCCCACCGAGGAAACCAAGGCCACGCTGCCTTTAATCACAGAGGTCAGCTATACGTGGCTCCGTCCATCACGGTGGACACAAATTCAAACAAACACACCAATTATCATTGTCATCCACGGCAATTCAAACACACCAACGATATCCTGCCGCCTGCTACTCCTGCCGCCGTGGACGATATCCTCTCCAGGCCCAGTGTCGTCCACGTCCGGAGTCGGAGGAGGCGCTGCTACACCTGCCGCCGAGGCCGAGATCCTCTCCAGGGGCGGTGTCGACCACTGACGGAGTCGGAGGACGCGCTACGTCGATTGGTGTGGTCGTCGTGTTCCGGCGGCAGGTGTCCTCTCCATCTTAGACACCCCGATGATGACCCCGGCGCGCGGCGAGTAGGCGGCGGTCGCGCGCGCGGCCGGCGAGGTGATCGCGAGCGAGGATCGCGCGCGTTCGGCGAGGTTCAGGGTACACCGGCGACATCGCATACGTCCCGCTCCTGCCGCGGTCGACGTCTTCGAGGTGGTCGGCGAGGTGGTCGCGAGCCAGTAGATCAGGTACGTCTATGTATTTCGATCGTCAAAAATGTTGCCGCCGAGATGGATCCATGCCGCCGTATATACATTCCATGCCCACCTCCTGTCTTTGTTCTGAGATGGCATCTGAAACATGCATATATACGTATCGATGCGTATAGGGTAGATGCGTATAGGGTAGATGAATGTCTTTGTTCTGAGTTCGCATCTGAACACATGCATATATACGTATAGATGCGTATAGGTTAAATGAATTTTTTATCTGTACTTTTAGATCATACTCCCTCCGTCTCTAAATACATGTCGCCCGGGAAACGTGTTTGTGAGGGAAACACGGTTTTCTAGGGACATGTATTTAGAGACGGAGGGAGTAGTATATATGAACAACTACGAATTGCATATTTTTATTTTCCGAAAAGTACTATCTATCACTTGCTGATCTTGATGTAGCGAGTAGGGTAGACAACATTTTTATCTTCACATTCAGAATTTTTTATCTCTACTTTTGATCATAGTATATATGAAACTATAAATTTCATATTTTTTAACGAAATACTTTCTGTCATTGCCGAGGCGGTTCAGATTTATCGAGATGTACCAAGTAGGGTACAAAACATTTTCATCTTCACATTATATCATGGTTCTAATGGCCATGTCTATTAGATTCAGGCCTTGACGGCAAAATGGGGACGCCAGGAGGAGGAACCAGCACTCCGCTCAGTGATGTAACAAACATACCTGCTCCAGGTATTTTCATACACTCATATTTTTTTATATGAACCATCATCTATAAATAAAAGCATAAATAAACGAGGCCATGTCCATAGCTTGCAACGAAGAACAACGCAAGAGGAAAGGAATAGAAAACAACGTGAGTACCGCGCTAGGATTAGGGCTCAAGAAACAACCGAGCAAAGGGAGGAGAGAACTAAGAGGCAGCGGGAGTACCAGCGGGAGTACCGTGCTCGGCGAAATGCACAAACAACGGCACCTCCTAATGCACTACATCAGCCAGGTGCTAAAGAATGCTCTTTGCAGAACATCTGATCGCTATCTATTTATTATTAAGTATGTTTAACACGTCTTCTACATTAACTATTATCCGTGTGAAATAATTGTCAATAATTTAAGGGCAAATTAATAACTTGCAGGTCATAAGTCTGTATATCCAGTTAATGCGGCACGAAGAACAAGGCAATCATAGAGAAGATGGAAATGTATATTTGGAACTCATGGTGTTCTCAAGTTCTAAAAGCTAACGGAGAGGAAGATCCTGAAAAATTGGGGTATAATAGAGAAGCCGTGGCTGAATCAAGGGTAAATGATTATTTGAAAGCTGATATGGTAAGCTTGACCATAACATTTGCCATATGATAAATTTTATCCCATTCAAATATGAATAAATAATGTACATAAATCTCTATGTCGTCTGCAGGTCTTCCTACCCATCAACATTCCATTGTGCCACTGGTACCTGGCAGTCGTGAATGCTTCAAAAGGTACAATACAAGTATTGGACTCTTTTGGACAAAATATGACAGACTGGAAAGATCTCCGATACACGGTACAACATAATATATATGATGTACACATACTTCTTTAAATTATTGAACTAAAAAGTTCATAATTAACCTTGGTGTCTCGGTTTTAATAGCTAATAGGAATGGAGAGACTAATGAAACATGTAGCAGAGAAGACACAACTCGACACAAGTAAATGGCCACATGGTATTGAAGTGTCTTCCTGGGAACCTAAACATTTGATCACCGAAAAAATACAAGAGGATTTGTAATATAACTTCCCATCTTGTGTATATGTCATTGTCTCAACACCAAAAATATCTATATACCTCACTTTTTATTGGATTATGCACAGATGTAGTTGTGGACTATGGATGATCAATTATATGGAGTATTGGACTGGCGCTAATTTATCTGACCATGTCACGCAGGTAATTCCTTACAAATTAATTTCTATGTAATAAGTTTTTTTGTATGTATTGATTAATATTCATGACTTAACCATATTTTCAGGAATATATAAGTAACTTCAGATTCAAGCTACCTGCAATTTTGTACAACTCCCCAATTAATGAAGCAAGAGGATTACCAGATAACGAGGACCAATATGAGACCCCAGTTCATCAGGCTGGTGATGTCGAAGAGCTCGAACAATAGGACATTTTAATGTCAGGTAGCGCCAAGTTGATAAGATCAATACGGTGGACAAGCAAAGAAGAACTATTGTTGTGGATTATCGCAACCATCTTGGTGACCATGGATGATGAAAGTTTAGAGTAAGCCTTTCTTCTTTCTAAATGGTTATGTTCTACATTTGTTTGTGCATTAAATAATTTGTTTCTTGTCCTTGTCTTCAGTAGCAAAGAGTGGGTACGAAGTACACGCCCATATCCAATTACTTTAAGTCTTAGGAAAATTAAAAATATTTTACGTGAGGATACAGAGTTGTATCATGAAAGCTTTAATATGGCTATTCGGATGGTCGCGTGCAAAAAAGAAATGTTGCAGAAGAAAGAAAAATACCACTTCATGGACCTTAAATTTGTTGTAAGTTTTCCAATTCTACAATTCATCAAAAACTTGTAATATATATTTATAAAATTATACATTGACAATGATAATCATCAGGAAATAACTGGGTTTGGACGAGATACACGATGCACTGATGGCATTAACAAGATCTGTTGCAACAGATTGAAGAAGGTACTAGAGTGCTGGCCCGACATGCATTATAAAATACAAGATTGTAGCCAGGTATGTTATGGTCAGCGTAGTACTTTAGGATATTTATTTATTTTATGCACCATTTATAGTCTGTGTGTTTGTTTTTAGATTCTACTACCGTATTATCAGAACGGACTATACATTTTATTCATAACGGACATGCAAAACAAAACTGTGCACATCATGGATCCGCTGGAAACGCTACCACTTAGTGCATGTTCGAAGGGTTATCATCCAGAAATGGCATATATATCTACATTCCACACTATTTGTAGAAGGTTCAATCTTGCCCTGTCACTATCAACACATGCTACCACGGACAATATTTTTCACTGGAAACGAGAATACCCTGCATGTGTGTTGACATTTCTAACGCCACTTAGTGCTAGGTTGTCATCCCCAACATGGCGCCAAAAATGCTGGTACTAAATGCAACTGCTTCTCTAGAAATGAATATGATATCCGCAAACGCACAGATAATACCGATGTAGCATTTCTACCGGGAGTAATCCAGGTATCGTTATTTATATTTTACCACTGGGAAGGGAATGCACTGGATAATGAGCAATGAGCAGTGACACATGTGATAATGGAGAGCTTAACCTTGTCTTTATCTATCTTCTCAATACAGGGTAAGTGTCACATAAAATATAGAGATGAATAGTAATTGATATAAGATAAATGAGAGCTTTTAGCCACATGAAATAATGATAACCATCTCAATATAGTACTCTAAGTTTATAACACTAGCATGGACTAGGGCGATCTAGGGTATAATCCTAAGTTATTCTAACTATAAAATCAAAGCATACGATGATTAGTGCAAGAACATCTAGCAATCATGGCGGTCAGGGGCTCTGAATATATTAGATGAGATTAGATGAGAGAATGAACTCTTGAATGAATTAAAGCATAATGAACTCTTGAATGAACTATAAAATCAAAGCATAAAATCATCGTATGCATACGATGATTAGATGAGAGAATGAACTCTTGAATGAACTATAAAATCAAAGCATACGATGATTAGATGAGAGAATGAACTCTTGAATGAATTAGGGTTTCTCCCGGGGTCAGGGGCTCTGAATATATAGCCCTCTAGGATGCACCACAGCCCTCGGA
Organism: Themeda triandra; assembly: GCA_018135685.1. Taxonomy (NCBI): domain Eukaryota; kingdom Viridiplantae; phylum Streptophyta; class Magnoliopsida; order Poales; family Poaceae; genus Themeda; species Themeda triandra. The sequence continues at coordinate 48,165 of JAENPR010002109.1, read as the reverse complement.
TCAAACCGACATAATCGGACGATTTTTATTCATCCTCAAAGGCGGTGGAGGCATAATCCGCGAGACTCGTTCTCATCGGTGGAAGTAGGGAGGCGGCCGCCCCTGCCACCTGGGCGGCCGCCCCTGTGCAGCTGCCAGGTGGGCCCAGGTTTGTAGGGTCACCTTCTGGAGTCTTCTAGATTATACAATTTTACCCGTATGGTCTTTATCTCTATATAATCCCGACATGTGGGCCTTCTTTTGGTTCTTTTCTGATAACCCCCTGTAGAAATAGACATTCACCAAAACTCGTGAAATTTTGTCAGTGTAACCCCTATATCTAGTAGGTGAACATGTTTTAGTCCTTTCTCTTGCTATGTTGACGGTATAAAAATTATACTTATCTACCGTCAACAAACTCCCCCAAGCTTACCTTTTGCTCGTCCCTAAGCAAAGATAGACTCAGTGATGGATCAGGAGTTGCTACAATACTTTCACGCCTCAAAAGTACACATGCATTCAAACAAGAACTCTCCTCTGGATTAGAGTGAACTATTCTGACTCAAAACTTACTCATATTACCTTTCACCATGGGGCTTGTAACCGTCACTTGGGTCTTGAGCAGTTGAATGATAGAACGGTCAAGTCAAGCGCTATGTTTCTCAATCTTTAATCAACTATCATTCCGGAGTTTTTGCAAGGTTTTGAAATAAAAACTCAGAGTTCCTTGTATGAATCTTTCAGGTCTCTCATTTGTGGTATTTCTGGATCCTTTTCAAGGCATGAGTAGTGTATGCCTTCTCTCTTCTCTCAGACTATGTGGTATTTGTGGAACTAAGGCATAGTGAGGAGTGCCTTCTCTCTCACCCTACTTCTAATAGGCTTATGTGGAGCTTATAGGTGGGGAGACACTCAAAACTTACTTGCATATATTGCATAGTTAAGCCATGGATCCAGAGGAACTAAACAAACAATCAAGTCTTATGTGCATGTGAATGAGGGAATGGAATGAATGATAGGATGATGGTGATAGTAAAGAAATGAGTATGAGGGGTGATCAATGGTGAAGATCTACTTTTACACTTGCTCCTTTGGGGATAACATACCTCCCTTTATTTGAAAACTTGAAACATCTTTGACGGGAAAGACTTGGTTACTCTCTCTCTTTCTTTATTTCTTTTTTTTAGAGCAACCAATCCTCTTGAATAAAACTTTAGCAACGGGGAGTATATAATTTGAAATGATAATAACCGGAGCTTTATGTAGGTAGATAGGATGGCGATGAATATTTTTGGATGTTCATTCCCAAGACAGGAGTAAAACTCTTTCTGGATAGAATGAAATGAGTGGCATAATGTATATGTGGATGGATGGATGGATGCGTACTCCTAGGGTAGGAGCAGCATGAGTGCGTGTCTCCAGGGTAGAAACAGCACATGAATGTAGTGGATATGGATCTATATATGGGTGGTACTTCTAGGAACAGAAGTAGCATAGAGTGAATGTATCATTATGAATGGGTGCATGCTTCTGAGGACAGAAGTAGCATAGATCAACGGATGGAGAGCACATAGTTATTGACTTTAACTGCATGACTAATTCCTAAGGGTCACATAGCATAACCACACTCAATGCCTATAGAGATAAATGATCTAAATAGATACTTAGCTGGTTTTCCTAATCTAGTAAGCATGAATATATGGCCGTGGTAGGAATTTAAACTCTCATCATAAAGGAACTCATCATGCAGAAATTTAAGATTTTCACAGATAAATTCTCCAAAACTTTAGTATCTCTAGGAACAAGATGGACAGCAGCTCAAAACCTTCCCATATCATACCCATCAACCACCTAGACTTAGATCAAGTGTTTGCTACCCATAAGTTTTAGGTTCAGAGTAAATCTCAGATCTAAACAGTTGTATCCAAAACTCGGGAAAGTGCAAGGTTGAAAACTAGGTACTTGAAAGGAATTACGGCGAGCAACTATTCATCATCTCCAAGCGAGTTTATTCTATGGATCATTTTAAAGACAGATTACAAGAGCTCTCTAAAAGTAGAAAAGATAAATAAGGAAATCTTTCTGGGTTTCTATGGTTATGCATCTTTTTTAGTTGTTTTAACAAAGCAAACTCTAACAAGGCATAAACAGATAAGTTGAAAATACTTAGCTTGGTACACGGGGATGCTCTCCCCAAGCTGGATTTTGACATAGTCTGCGATGTTGCTGGCAGCAATGAAGACGTTACGGTCCTCCCGGAGTGTTGTAGATAGTTGCTGTTGAAGACAGTGTTCGATTATCGCGGGCAGCACTCCAACAGGGACTGGACGTCCTTCTGCCTGTTAGCTCTTCTTGATCCTTTATGTTCTGTGAAGCTCAAATAAACAACAAAGCTCATGGAACTGATTAAGCGTTAGTGATAAAACCTCTAAGCCTTGGTTGTTTTAGAACTGTCTTAACTGAAATTTCTTCTAACAGGATCACAAGAAATATTTTTATCTTTTTATAATTTAAGGAATGCAGACAGAGAAGAAATAGATATGCTGAAAAATTATTTTTGTGCCACCACAGTGAATGATTATTCACATGGGGCTTAGCAGTTTTCTGGATGCAATTGCACAACATCTTTATTTTCTTTTCTAATGCAGAGATAGCAAAGCAAAGATGCAACTAAGATGCAAATAGGGAAAATAAATATGCTAAGCTAAATGCAATGCTAAAAAGGAAAATGCTGATAAATACCAAGTTACCTCTTGGCATGGCGTTCGATGATTTTAAGTCCTCTGAACAGGACCGTTGTGTTCGTTCATTTTTCAAGGGGCGCGTTAGCTGGCGCCTCTGATGGTCTTGCCTCTTGTGTAGAAATTGATTCTGATTTTTCTTTTACCTTCCACACTTTCTTTGTTGGAGAGGGTGGCCTTGAGGAGGAAGCTTCTGGGATCACTTGTTCTTTTTCTAGTGATGGTACCTCTTCTTCTTCTACAGTATTCTCGTCTTCTGGGTACCGATTTTCATATCTTGATACTTCTCCTTCATAGTCAGCCCATCCATCAGTAATGATGTTCTTTTTGTTCTGGCGACGGGTACGCTGCCTTCTCCTTGTTCTGTTCTTCTTGGTCTCCTCATTGATTACATAATTGTTGTTGAAATAGCGGCGTACCTTCTCAGTGAGAAAGTGCAGATGGATCTCTCCTGTTCCAATGTAGATGATAGCTCTGGTGGTGTTTAGGAACGGTCTTCCTAGGATAATAGGAGGATCATAGTCATCTCCCATGTCGATGACTAAAAAGTCTGTGGGGACATAATGGTCATCTACCTGAATGGGGACGTCTTTCACTTCTCCTTTGACGAAGTGGAATGTCTGATCTGCCATCTACAGCTGCGCATAGATAGGCTCCAAAGGCATAGTACCATATAGATATTCATAGGTTACCTTGGCCATAATGTTGATGCCTGATCCGGTATTACAGACAGCTTTATTGAAAGAGCTTCTGTGGATGGAGCATTGAATGGTTGGGACACCTGGGTCGTCCTTCTTGATCATACGTGGGGATCTGAGTAGGTGGTCATGCTCCTTGTGGACTGCAGTGGCCATCCCCACTGTCTCTGTCTTCTTGGTCTTCTTATCCTTGGTCTTGTTCTTCCTAGCGGGATTCTTCTTCTTCTGATTGTTCTGCTGATGAGGGTGTGCTGGAAATTGCAGCACTCTGTTCTTGAAGAAGAAGGTCTCTCTCTTGCCCTTGATGTTGAAGATGATCTTGGCAGTGTTGGCATACATGATAGCTCCAGCAGTGTTCAAGAATGGTCGTCCCAGAATGATGGGGGACCTTTCGTCACTGCCTGTATCCACTACCATGAAGTCTGCAGGAACATATGAGTTGCCCACTTGTACACATATATCGTCCAATATTCCCAAGGGGAAACGAAGTGACTGATCTGCAAGCTGTAAGCACATGGTTGTGTATACTAAAGGATATTTGAATAGTTTCTCATATATCACCCTGGGCATGATGTTGATGCTTGCACCGAAGTCACAGATTGCCTCATTGAAGTTGGTACTTCCAATGGAGATCGGAATGACCGGTCTCCCTGGATCGCCCTTCTTAATCGGCAAAGTTGAATCAATCCATGACCCTTTTGATGGGTCACTCCAGCCATTTCCTGCATTGAATATATCTACAAAATTTGCAGTTTCTAGCCCTTCTGGTTGTCCTGGCATTTTACCTTGGTCAGCGGAGGGAACAAAGTTGGCAAGCTGTTGCACCTAAGACTCTAGCATTTTGTTGAAGCTGAGCTGGCATTGGAAAAACCATCCATTCTATTGCTAATAGTCTCTAGGGCTTTGTCATTTGATGCTAGCTTCTTGGACAGGTTGTCCATCAACTTGCCTTGGTTTAGCACTAACTCTCTCAAAGACGGCTGATTGTAATTATTGTAGGAGGAGTTGTTATCTTGATAGTTGCCTGAGTAGTTGCCTGAGTAGTTAGGCCTCTGCTGTTGATTCCAGCCTTGATTCTGCTGAGGATGATAGTAGTAGTAGTTGTTGTTGAGGTAGTTCACGTCCTCCTTTAGCTCTGGGCAGTTGACACCTGTGTGCCCAGTCTCTCCACACTCTTCACATGTCATGCGAGCATCATGTATATGCATGAATTCTTTCTTCTCAGTGGCTCTCTCATCGAGCCTTTTCATCGGAGTCCATCTTGGTAGACAAGCATGTCTACCTCCTTGAGCTGGTGCATTCCTCTACCTCTCTTGCGGGTCTCGAAGTTCTTTCTTCACTCCAACCTTGGTTGGATGCCATCTTCTCCACAAGAGCCGTGGCTTGAGGAATGGTGAGTGATAAGAATGCACCTCCAACTAGCAAAGATCCATGGTCTCACGTGTGCTGTTGCTGAGCCCATGATAAAATATCTGCATGAGCAGCCAATTCTCCATGCCATGATGAGGACATTCAAGGATGTAGTCTTGAAAACGCTCCCAAGCTTCTGGGACAGTCTCATCATGTTGTTGCTGAAAACTTGATATCTTCCCACGGAGAGCATTTTTCTTGCCCATGGGGACAGAAAATTGGTGGAGCATAATGCCCACGTAGTATTCTTCTCCTTATTGGCGTAAAACCACTGTTTCGCTCTCCCCAAGAGTGAGAATGGGAAGAGGCGAAGTAGTATAGCATCTCTGGGGACATCCTTGATGGTGAATGTGCTATAAATCTCCAGAAAGTGTTGGAGATGAGCACTGGCATCTTCATGGGCCTTCCCACAGAACTGGCTTGCTTGCACCATGTTGATCAGCACAGGCTTGAGCTCGAAAGACTTGTCGATGTCCGCAGCTGGTCCAGTACTGATGTTGTCCATAGTGGGAGCTGAGAACTTGTGGAGTGACTTGTTCGCCATGGCTTCAAATGCTGGTGTCAAGTCTCGAATGAAAGGTCGGCCTTCTGATTCCGACAAACTTTCAAGTTGAGTTGATGATGATGATGGATTAGTCTTCTTCAACTTGTTTCTCGGTCTTCCGAATAAAGCTTCGGATTGTCAATATAATTGTCGGGAAGAGCAGTCTTTTTCATACATTACCCTACATAAGATACATAAAATAAACAAGAGACAAGGGTAAGGCTATATGAGTAGAGAATGGTGACAGCGCTCAATCTCATTATCTAGTGCAGTGCTGCTCATTATCCTTTGGCTTTCAACCTTTCCCGGCAACGACGTCAAAAATGCTTGTTGACATTTCCAACGCCACTTAGTGCTAGGTTGTCATCCCCAACACGGCGTCAAAAATGCTGGTACTAAATGCAACTGCTTCTCTAGAAATGAATATGATATCCGCAAGCGCACAGATAATACCGATGTAGCATTTTAACCGGGAGTAATCCAGGTATCGTTATTTATATTTTACCACTGGGAAGGGAATGCACTGGATAATGAGCAATGAGCAATGGCACATGTGATAATGGAGAGCTTAAACATGTCTTTATCTATCTTCTCAATACAGGGTAAGTGTCACATAAAAAATAGAGATGAATAGTAATTGATATAAGATAAATGAGAGCTTTTAGCCACATGAAATAATGATAACCATCTCAATATAGTACTCTAAGTTTATAACACTATCATGGACTAGGGTGATCTAGGGTATAATCCTAAGTTATTCTAACTATAAAGTCAAAGCATACGATGATTAGTGGAAGAACATCTAGCAATCATGGCGGGAAAAGGTTATATCTATGCATAGTGATATTACCAGAGAAGATCAAGAACATAGCAATGACTTCAATGTAATAGGGGTATTCTGCTAGACCTTACTCGGGAGAAGGACTACAAAGGACTCAACAGGACTGTCACTGCGATCTACCTCACGATCCGGAATATATGGTGCAATCGCAGATAAATACGGTCTAGGCACCATGCCTACACAATATCTATCACTCACCCATTGGCCTAATGAGCAAGCGATCCTATGCATAAACATAATTCTAGTCCAACTATGCTAAACACATAATCAAAGTAAGCTAGGAACGATATAAATGAGAACATAATCAAATAGAGCAAAGTCAATTCTGATATAATAGAATAGAATAAAGTACTATTCATAGTATCACGAATAATGATGAATATTACAAGAACGTAGAGAGTAATTACCAAGAACTCCGACAGATCCGGACTCCAAGCTAGGCTTGATTCCCTCTAGATCTATTCCTATGTTGCTATGCTACTAAACTATGGAGCTCTAATTGAGATGGTGGCTCTGGCTTCTCTGAATTCTTCAGATGAGAGAATGAACTCTTGAATGAATTAGGGTTTCTCCCGGGGTCAGGGGCTCTGAATATATAGCCCTCTAGGATGCACCACAGCCCTCGGATCAAACCGACATAATCGGATGATTTTTGGGAAAATTAGACCAGTACCATTAAAAGATACGATCTTTAGAAAAATACCATTGAAAGATTTGGATTTAGAGAAATAGCATCCAAAGGTTGTTCCGTTATGAAGTTTTAGCACTCCCTGTTAACTTCACGTTAACTCGCACAGCATGCTCCATTTCAGTAGCCATTCATACACGATTGTAGCAGTGTCATTCGAGAACAGATTCTAGCAGCATAACAGTTCCCACGTCTCCTGCGATCGCTGTTCCTCGCATCTCCAATGTACATGTCCCTTTTACGCCTCCATCTTGTCCGGGAGCACCAGGAGGAGGTGCTGGTCTGGGAGCTTCAGCACAGAACGGCGTGCATGGCGAATTCAACAATCGACTTGGGCACGTCGTGGCCGTCCAGCACCATGTCCTTGCGCTTGGGCAGCCTCGGCATGAGTTGCTCGCCCCTCCCTGCGCCGGCGGCGTACGCTCGACCTCACGCCGTGCGAAGCGGCAGCGGCTCGCTCGCACACCCGTGCGTGACAACGACGAAGACGACACGGAGGACGTCGGGAAGGAGCTTGAGCGCGCTCGTCACGCTGCTCGCACGGCTGCTGGCCTGCTGCTCGCCGCGGTCGCCACGGCGCATGCGACCCTTGCCCTCGACGGTGCGCCGGCCGCGGTCATGGGCGCGCGCATGCTGCCGCATCCATTGCCCCCGCGGCCCCGGCCTGAGTGGGCTTTTGCAGCTCAAGGCGTAGCGGGGAGGAGACACCCGCCGGCAATAATCTGGACACGCTCAATGCGATCCTCGTTCATCATGCCGGCGGCCGGCAAACATGGAGGCGGCAAGCTCACGCACATGGGTTGGGCTGGGTCGTTTTTCCTCCCGTTAACGTCAAGCTCACGAGTGCTAGATTGCTGTAACGGAACAACCTTTCGATGCTACTTCTTTAAATCCAAATCTTTCAATGGTATTTTTCTAAAGTTTGTATCTTTTGATGGTACTCATCTAATTTTCCCATGATTTTTATTCATCCTCAAAGGCGGTGAAGGCATAATCCGCGAGACTCGTTCTCATTGGTGGAAGTGGGGAGGCGGCCGCCCCTGTGCAGCTGCCAGGTGGGCCCAGGTTTGCAGGGTCACCTTCTGGAGTCTTCTAGATTATACAATTTTACCCGTATGGTCTTTATCTCTATGTAATCCCGACATGTGGGCCTTCTTTTGGTTCTTTTCTGATAACCCCCTGTAGAAATAGACATTCACCAAAACTCATGGAATTCTGTCAGTGTAACCCCTATATCTAGTAGGTGAACATGTTTTAGTCCTTTCTCTTGCTGTGTTGACGGTATAAAAATGATACTTATCTACCGTCAACAATGTGTAACAAAGGTTTTAGGTCTTAAGTACTAGTAAGTTTTGCAAAATTTGACTCAACTTTTCTGTAACAAAAATAGAAATTTGATTAATCTACATCAAATAAACAACTGATCTTCTCCAGGAGTTTGGGAGGCTTTATGGTATATAATTTCATGAAGGCGTGGGATGGTGTAGGATTGCCACCGATCAACACGGTAATCATATATATATTCTCCAACTATATTCCGTACACTGCATATATAGAATAATAACATATTATTCTCTACCATGGGCACCTCTCGTCTTCACTAAGGATGGAATTCGTGGCTGACATTTTGACGATTCCTGGAAACGAATGTTTCAACGTGATCCCTGAAGATATGCAAGAACTGATAAAGCAGTTAGGCCAAATGTAGCATAGGCTACAATATAATCGTGTAAATGTTGAAGTACCCAAAAACAAACTGGTTGATTTTATGAACATTCCCTAGATAAAACCGTAGCGTTAGCACGAGCATTATACTAGTCCTATCAAGTTTAACGTTAGTTGTATATACTTGTATATGGAAAGAGATTCGTATCCTCTTAAAATTAGAACTCACTTATTATTATTTTATTCTTTGTGAGATCCTATTTCTATTAGCCGTGCTACAGAGCTGGAGAGGAGGCCTGAGCGTGAGACCACACTGTTTTTGGCCGTTGGCCAATAGAATGGCCGGACCAAATCTTAGGTAGAGAAATTTTGCCGTTTTATTATTTTCATTTTTTTTTCTTCTTTTCTGTTTTCAAAATAAACACAAAAGCAATCTGATTTGTACATCTTATATTTGATTAGAATTTGGATTATTCATATGCAAGACAAAACCTATTCCAACTCGTTTGTTGGACCAATGAAATTTTGTCTCTTTATTATTAGGTATAGATATAGATACAATGTATTCTATGTGGTGCCAAGCTCATATTTTGCTAAGTTTGTTAAAAGGAAAACCATAATTTTAGGGGAAACTCTATAATTGAATCTAATCCGTCGGTACATAATGTGCCATTTGAGTTTTCCCTTAAGTTATCTCAAAAATTTTGGAATTCATTATATTACTGGATGGAGGGAGTATATCACATTGAATTGGGAACTATAATGGTTCATGTCCTTTTACATGTATCCACATAGTCCCAAATTTTACAACAAATGTAATCCTAGATATTGCTAATTTTTGATCTGCCTGGTTGGCGTGACAAATTCAAATCACTAATATTTTTGGGTGACAAAGCAATTTTATTAGTCCCCACTGATAAAATAGGAATATCAAATTTATCATAAATCTATTAGTGATTGTGAGAGGGCAACAATCTATTAGTGATTGTGAGAAGGCAACTATCCTTCTAGAATTTATCATAAATCTATCAGTTGGTCCAAGAGGGTAAGTATTGGATTGTGAGAGGGCAACAATCCTTATACTCTTTTGGAGTCGTGCTTGTAGAATTTGTTGATGGATTTGCTAAATTTTAATCTCTTGTCATTGCTGCTTTAGCATCATCATCATCTAAGGTTTTCGATGAGTTCACCTACGTCGTTCTTAATACGATTCAAGTTTGTATCATACTTACAATATGTTTCAAAGATTTGAGAGCTAGCTCTTGGACAAAACTAGGGGTACATGATTCTAACACCTCCAACGACATGCTAAAAGTGGTTTGCATGCCGCTAGCTATTCTCAAGCTTCTTCATGACCTGTTTGGAACGTAGAAATTTCATAGGCATTAGATCAATTTCACATGAAAAATACATGAACAGGAAAAGAAAATCCCATGTTCCATACAGGGCTATTGTAGTCCCAACCCAAAAACTATAAGATAGTTTTCATACTTGCCGAGTGATATAGACAACACACAAAAAGACCTATATTTTCCATGGATGTTTTCAATGGATGCTATATTGATTCTTGTGTAGACATAATTTTCTTATATAAAAAATCATTTGCTTCTCTTTGCCATAGTTATTTTAATACTATATATCCATTTTGCTTAGTTAGCACCCTAATTAATAGGCACAGATAAATCACCCTAATTTATAGGTAGGCTTGCCCTTATCACAAGCGGACTAGACAGCAGGGACGCCGTATATATCCTCCATTTCTTTCCATAACAGAATTTGTCTTGATTCCTATATTCTAGGTATCCTATATAGTGTGTGACACGTGATATAGAATGTGCCAACAAACTTTAATGAAAGCTAAGATCCTATTTGCGTCCTGTCCTCTTCTTTTTTAAATAATGGGGATGCTAGGTGTCCCATCTTATAGTGGATGTGTCCAAAAGTGTGATTATTCTAATAGATTTTATTTGGAGCCTTGGAGGCATATTGCGTACATAATAGTAGATGCTAGTAAACATGAGGGGTGAAAACCGTTAAATACTCATGTAAGTGGGTCTTTTTCTGCGCGCGTCATTCAAATGGTTGTTGAAGCAGTAGAAACAAAACTAGTGTACACGATACACCGTTTAAACACTAGATGGAGAAAAATATTGATGCCAGTGATATTTGGTGCCACGTACCACTAGCGTATATAACCCATAATAAAAACAATCGAGTATTTTAACACAGCCATGGATTCAAGAAATGACCGTAACTTAGTTTGCTAGGTTCATTACGATGAAACCTGCCCATTCGAATTCAAGTCCTCGAACTGATGTGGGTGTTCATACTTTCCTAGATTTATTTCATGATTTAACATTGTTCACCCATGGCAGGCACCAAAAAACCCTAGTGCTCACCGAAGCATGTGCAATCCAATCACCAATGCTATTTGGGTGGTGGAGGCTATAAATACACCCCTGACTGGCAAATTTGGAGTTGTTGGACAGAAGATTGCTCGTGAGTTGAGGCTTATCTTTAGTGCTCTATCCATGAAAAGGCCTTAAGGTTTCACCAGGTGATGAGCAAATTTAGAAATATAATTGATGAAGCACTTAAAGTCGCACCCCGTCTAAGGTGCGGACGACGCACACCCGACCCTGGCCGCCACGGTGGATGTGTGGTTTTCTCGAGCACCATGAAGTTCGTTCATCGCGAAGCCATGCCTGGGCGCACCGGAGGGAGTTTGGACCCGAGTCCATTCAATTTTGATCATGTTGAGCAATAACCAGATGTCTGCTGAGGCATTATTCATCAGGGCCCGCCCGCCTGCTCTTGATGATCGATTAAAGAAATGCCGCCTTGTTTAACTGCCCCGCCCTCGTGTCATTGTTACTCGTACGTGCTTATTACGCATGCCGGCTGGTTTCCATTTCAATACGGCCGCTGCATCGTTTCATAATACACATGAAGCGGACACAGGGGATTGGATTGATTGATGCTGTGCAACTAACTGCTCAAAACCTAGATTAATTCAGTTTCATCTATGATGAGTGCTACAAGAAAACCAACAAGCTCAGCTTGGTACCCTTTTTTTTTTTTGCGAATTACACAAGCACATATGCCAGACGTTCAACACGCACACGCACTCACTCCGATGAACACATGCACGCAAACCGTACCTTTATAAGCACCTCCGAAAGACTGTGTCGGCATATTTCGAAATTGACGAAGTCACAGGCGCCTCGCTGACTCAGCTTTACGTACTCTATCTCAATCGTTCACTACAAATGCAAAGCATTGCTAGGGTGGCTACGTACGTAGACTCCCATGCACAGCCAAGGTCGTTGGGACGCCCACTTAGCTGCAGACTTGACAATGCAGACCCAGATCGGCATCCTAGCTTTGGATGGCCATGGCGGCGCGGTGGGCTTCGCAAGCTGATGTGAAGGCCAGCAAGCTAACACGAGGATGATTGGGCTCCAGAGTCCAGACTGCGCTGCAGTCGAGGGCTGGGTCCTCGGCGGGCTCAGTGGACCTCGTGGGCTGGCTAGGCCTTTTTTTCTTTTTAATTAATTTTTCAAATTGCTTGCAGATGCGGGCAAGTGAGGTCACCTCTTTTAATCTTCATTTTCCTCAAAAATTAACTTCTTTTGATTTTGATTATTAATAGAGATCCTCTGGCACAGCCGGCTATGCCGCCCGTTGCTGCAAATATTTTTTTGCCTGTCTGTGTAAACATTTTTCTGATTATAATCTTACGATTGTGTTAGGCATGGCTTCTTGGTAAATCAAGACAGTTATTGGATCGTCATAAAATTCAACATTTTTTATCTTTTTTCCGACTAATCCGGTGGCCTCTTTTTAACACTGTTGTATAGATATATATAATAGATACTCTCACGCACACAGTCCAATAACCACATTAGTAATAATTGCCACAAAGCGCTAATAATCCGTCAGATGCCTGTAGCATGTTGGGGACCTAGCAGTAGCACTCCTCTAGATCCATAGATCACTGACATGACAAAACCTAGCATCCCTGCACGAAACTGGGTCCACCATAGGGCAATCGGTTGCAATGGGTCTGTCCATCAATATCGGTTCTAGACCTAGCAATGAAATCCTGATATCACTATTGGGTGTAGTCATTACCTGGCAGTGATATGATGCGTGTCATTATCGGGTCACGCCTCCACCCGGCCGTAAAAGCGTGAGTGTCAATGCTAGGTTGTTACCACACCCGGCAGAGATTTGCTGAGCGTCAATACTGGGTATTGCCTATACCATGCAGTGGTCTTCATTTCCTACATTGTTCGTTGATATATTTTATTATTACATTTAAATAGATGTCCAATATTTTTGTTTGATATTATTACAGTGCATTACACATATATCAGTGTCATCAAATATTATGCTAAATTACACAAACATAGTTCGAACAATGTATATATTACAAATATATCATTTCGATTTAGAGCCCCAAAATAAACTGTTGAACTTTGAATCTTCTTGGATCACCTCGTCGATGACAAACTCAGCTAGTTGGTAGTGCTGTTGGCGGCTGTGATTGGGTATAGTTGTCCATATGATCTTCCGTGAAATCTCCGTGGAAAGGTCAATTGAACTTGCACTTAGTTGTCCATATGATCTACCATGAAATCTCTGTAGAAAGGTCTATTGATCTTGCACTTCTTATATATGATACTTGGCGAAGACCCTAAGTGAGACAACAAGTGAAAGGTCGTATATATCTAAAATAGAAATATGCTCTATCATTAGGATGCAAATTTTACTACCTACAGTTACATGTTTAGTATGTGTTAGAGATCATTGACAAGACCTAGTGGCCTCTCCATTGAGTTGAAGACTTAGATACTGCTTTTATCTAGCTAGATATCCATGAGGACGTAATGGAAACTACAACCACGAAAGTCCAATGCAAATTAGTCCTAATTCAATCATAACCATGACCAATAAAAGAAACACTAACACTAGGCTAGAAATGCACATTAGTGACACGTCCAGAGGGTCATCAGTGACGTGGAAACCACGCGTCACTTACATTGCGTCTGTGATGTGAAGAGATCAGTGATGCATAAAAACACGTCATTGATGTGAGTTATAGGCGACGCGTGTAGCCAAAGACGCGTCATTGATGTGAGTTACAGGCGACGCGTGTAGCCAAGATGCGTCACTGATGTGAGTCTCACCAGCGACGCGTATAGCCAAGACGCATCACTGATAACAATTCAGAAAAACAAAAAACAAAAAAACCTACTAGTGTCCTATACTATATATATCAGCCATGTTTCAACCGTTTTACCAATTAAATTCTTTATTACAAACTTTAGATACAACTTGTGAAGCAATCAAATTCTTTACAAACTTCATATACATCTTGCTACAAAACATCTACTCAAGGAGCTGTTACCTAGAAGACTCCTAAGAGTACATAAGCAGATAATACAATGTACAAGGATTGTTCTTGAGATTAAGTACATTGACTACATTGAGTGCACCTATCAAGAAAAAAAAGACTACATTGAGTGCAACAGTACATAAGAAATGACCCAACTAATTCCATGAGGCAACCTGCTTTAGCCAAACAAAACAGAAGACATGCAAGTCTCTGAAGGCACCCCTATTAAACTTATTTTTTTCCCTATGGTACTCGATGACAGCCTGCATTAGAAAAAAAATGATACATTAAGTTATTATGATCACAAACACATAGGCGTTCTAATATAAAATTTCTTGTTACTTGTTCTTTATGGCAAAACTGGATTCTAAAATGATCAGAGAGAGGTGTCCAAACTGGATTAAGCTACTTGTTACTTGTTCTTTATGGCCTATAGCAATATAGAATTTGTTTCTAGCAACATAAGTTCCCTAACAGTAACTGTTTTAATCATTAACTAGCACTGAGTTGTAATAGAAATAATAATTAGATTACGATATGGAAACATGATATGCCACTGCAGAAAATCTGTTACAAAAAATTCCAGTATGGGAATTAGTACTCTGCTTTAACGCATCATCATTGTGAACTAGTACTTGTAAGTTCTAACTAACTAAAGAGAAAAGGCAACCTGCACTGTAAATCACTTCAGTCTAACTGAAGGAAAGATGCACACTGTATTATGGATTCGATTGACGACTGAAAGCCTTCATAGAAGAAGTTAACATATATCTATACCTCTATCCCTAATAATAAAAAGCCAAAATTTCAGGCGTCCAGCACATTCAATTTGGCCCAACTGTCCAGCCCACCTACTGGCGCATGCCCATTCGCTTGAAGGAATTCCGGCGCCCAGCCCATTAAAATCAGCCCAACCTGGCTACTCAGTGCATCTGCACCCATTCAGAAAAAAAAAAAAAAATATGTATCTTCATTGCCAGCTGTTCGTTCGTTCGTTCTAACTAAAATTCACATCAGATCAAATTTGAATGAAGCAACAAATGGAGTTTCCATCCATTATTACAAGAAAACATACACGAACAGGCCTGTGACCTGACCAAGATGCATGGAAGCCTATACTACTGTCTGCTGCATGCTGAGACCACACCCAGGCATTCGCACTGAACACTCATCTCCCCATACGAATCATGCAACAAAAGAGGCCCAGGGAGCATGGCCACGTCGCCCGCATTTCCCGGCCGTCCGATCGGCCGGCTGGATAGCCCGGGCCATTCCTGGTTATTTTATAAAAACACCCTTGCACTTTGTGTAAATATAACCCGTCGTCCAGCCCACTCTCTCAGGTTTTTATTCAAAATAGTCCTCGAACCTTACTGAAATTAACGATCAGTCTATATCAGCCTGCCTCCAGCCTGGGCCGGCCTCACGCTTGCTGGGCCTAAGTGGGCCGAATACGGCCCTATGCTATTTTTATTTTTCTATTAATTTTAGTATTTTCTTTTCAAAATAGATATCTCCAAAAATTCGTAAAAAAAATATAAAAATCATAAAAATACCAAACTAATTTTGTTGAGTTTCTTATGACTAGATCTATGCATTTAACTTAAAATATCATATGATTTAGTGTATTTTATTTGATAGATATATACATCTATAATTTTATGTCGTGATTAATTTTCTGCTCATATCGCATATGAACTAAAAATATCTTCCCAAAATTAACTCTAAATAAATTCATCCCTTTTTCACAGTCTTCGCTTTCTAATTCTCCCCACCTTAACTCTAAATCAATCCATACATTTTTTTCATAATCTTCGTTTCCTAATCCTTTAACTTTATACTAACTCATAATACAAAATAATCCAAAACAAATATTCGCTAACATGCTAACATACATATACGAAGCCAAATACTTCAATATATATATGACATTCCGTACACTCGCATATATGAGTACATCATGTCACACATGTAAACAAACAAAATGAATACACTTAAAATGTATGTTGTACAAAGAAAAAAACAAAAACACATAGACACACGTACGACGCATAGCTAACCACTGGCCATAAGCGGCAACGCCGCGCACATTTCTAGTGTGCAAGATGACTGCAACAAACGACCCTGCAGAATGCTTCAAGGAAAGGCACGGCACAATCACAACGTGCTCATTCTCCTCTTCAACTACGGATTTGATTAAGCAGAGACTAGAGAAAGATCCAAATCTGTAGAACCAGATTGGCCGAGCTAGCCTCTACCCACCACACAAATCTGTAGTTCCTGGGTGCTGCTGGAAAAGGTTGCTACACTGCTACTCTCTGTCACTCTGATTAACAAGGACTTCTCACAAACCAAACTAAGAGATGTCGTCCATTCTTCTCTCTTTTGCGTAGTTGACGATAAGCAATCATGGCTGACTACTTCTACTCCCATTTCACCTGTTTCTGTTAGCAAGTGAGCTCCATACAAAATCCTGACTGTAACTATCAAAATGCGGTCACAAATGGATTTTCTACGAAAGAAACATGCACAAAGAGGCTTACAGGCCAGACCAAGCGATACTGAGGTTCAAGAAATGACCCTGCAGAGTACTCCAAGCAAAGGCATGGCACAATCGCAACATGTGCACTCCTCTAAAAAGTTCAGCAAAGATCTAATCTGCAGACTGCACAACCTGTCTGAGCAGTCTGATGAAGCCCAGCTCTACACAGATGCAACAACTGATCTTGGCCGCTGCAGAAGACGACACATCAATGATAGTGTAGGAAATTGATGATATTTCTTCCTATGACCTTGTGATACCTGGTCTCCTGAAACAAGATAAATAACACATTCAGAAACAGCTCCGCATTTACAAACACAGGACGGAGTTTGTCCATTAACCAAACCAAACCAAACCAAACCAAGAGATGTCCATGTTTTCGTGCGGTTGACATAAGCACTCATGGTTGACTACTTC
Source organism: Themeda triandra (assembly GCA_018135685.1). NCBI lineage: Eukaryota > Viridiplantae > Streptophyta > Magnoliopsida > Poales > Poaceae > Themeda > Themeda triandra. The sequence goes on along the minus strand of JAENPR010002109.1, from coordinate 31,239 downwards.
TACTCCCATTTCACCAGCTTTTGTTAGCGAGTGTGTACCATACAAAATTATGAGTTCAGAATGGATTTTCTACAAAATAAACATACTCTGCATAAAAACCTAAAATGCTTGGATGTGTCAAAGTGAAGTTTTAAATGCCTCTTCCAGACCAAGTGGAACTCCTGCTCTTAAAATCATTTGCCAATTCAACATTTCCAGATGGACAGTCAAAGTGAAGTTGTTTCTTCAGTCCATGTACCGAACTTATTTCAGGCCTTGTTTAGTTCCCTTCAAAAGGCTAGAAATATGACCCTCTCTCCATCACATCAAATATTGTGTCGTATGCATGGAGCATTAAATATTAGTAAAATAAATAACTAATTACACAGATTAGTTATAAATCACGAGACGAATCTTTTAAGTCTAATTAGACCATAATTAGATAATATTTATCAAATACAAACGAAATCTACAAAGATTTCGAAGGCTAGAAATATGACGAACTAAACAAGCCCTCAGTTTGATTTTCCTGATCAAGCCAAGTCTATTGTTCTATAACAACACCAGAGCCTGTTAGTCCCTAGCAATTTGGAGCAAGCATTCTGTTCTAAATAGTAAAAGTGCCTTCAATTCTATCCCACAGAAGGAGCTATTTTATTGGATTGATGGAGCAAAATTTACCTGACTAGAAGCCTGAAGCGTGTGATTCCTGAAGCTCCTTGGTCCACCTAGACTCCTACTCCCTCCGTCCCAGAAAGAGCGTCGTTTTTGACTTCCAGACATCGTGTTTGACCACTTCGTCTTATTCAAATTTTTTAAGTATATTATAAAATAAATAAATCAGTGTTAAAGTATCTCTAATGATAAATAAGTTATAAAAAAATAAATAATATTTATAAAACTTTTTTGAATAAGACGGAGAATCAAACATGATAGATGAAAAATCTAAAGTGACACTCTTTTTTGGAACGGAGGAGTAGAGTCATAAAGCTTGGAGTTGGTGCTCCCAGGCAACTCACATCACATCTGTGTCTTGAGCATAAGTAATGGTACCTTTAGACAGTGATGGCATGATGGCGCACCACTTGGCATGAATGCATGGTGACATCCAATCCACTCATGCCTGCAGACAATCTGATCCACCAAATATCTTTTTATTCAGAAGGACTGATGTACTGTGGATACATCTGTCAGAAGCTTTGAGTTATCCATGTTGGCCACGATTTCAACTTAAGAACAGCTATGAAGGGATGGCAGCAGTGTGAAACACAGCACTACTCTGCGCTTGCTGTCTAGATTCCAGCCTCCAGTATCACTTTGCCCACTACCAATTCCCATCATCTCTAAATAGAAACTCCTAGTGCTAGTAGTCGCATATATACCAACAAGATTCCTGGAGTCAAGGACCATCAGTTTCTGCACGATCACCACACCAAGCTCCACATTTTCATGAATCCATGGAGCTTGCAGACCCAAAGAAGAGCGCATCGCATACACAAGGAAGCATCAACCGCAAACGCAAAGAGCATCCTCACTGTAACCTGAACTTCCCCAAAACGGCCAGCATGTCCTAAGTGGTGTCACCTTGAGCGCCTTAAATTGCGCATTCGGCAACCATGGCCTCGAACCAGCATAAGATCCAACCCAACCGCCACCAATCAACCGCACCTTCTGCATGGGAGTCGTGCCGCATCGACGCCCGCAGGGGCGCTCCGAGAAACCTCGCCGCCACCACCGCCGCCGCCGCGAGTGCAAGCGCACGGCTCTGCCTTCACCGCCGTTCCGTGGGCCGTGAACTGCGCCGCAGGCCGGACTGAACACGGTTCAGCAATGCAGCTGGCCCATAAAACTCTCTTGTGGATTGAACTTGAACAGAATGGGGGTCGACACGAACTGTCCAAAGAAGCAGGATTTCGGCTGCTTAGAATATTTTCCCTCTCTTTGCGGAATATTTTTCATAGAACCAATCGGTTGTTTTCCTATAATGATTAATTAATAAGAATATTATTCTCATGATTAGAAAAAACATATTTCTCAACAAAGAAAAGTAGAGAAATGCCCCCTTAATTGTGAGGAACTTACAAGGTAAAAAAGAGGAGCGAGGTAAGTTCATCTTATACTAATATCTACAAAAAAAAAAAAGTTACAGCAGATGCTGAATACATGCTACCACATAGAAATCCCATCAGCAGCGCTTCTCAGCCGCCCTTCATGCAGTAATTTAGCTGCCATGCAGTACAGTGTTTCTCAAATTCCAACCTATACGCCGGCCGTTAGCGGTTGAACTGTCAGTCATTCGGGCCATGACAGTTTGATAAAATGACCTTCACTACAGCTGTATTACAAACCACTGTTGTTTCTTGCTAAACTGTGCAGACCTCCATACTCAAATTGGTCCATATCCTTTATCCAAGACAACATCTCACTACTCGTGTTGAGATAAAAAAAAATGAGCAATGAGACTGACAATCAGCACCATGGAAATGTCAAACTGTATGACCGTGTACCCTCTGTGAGCAGCGAATGCAGAGATTATGACTCATGTTTGTGAGAATTGCATGAAGACAACAGATAGATTAGTCAATCAGAAACTGCAGTGGATTGAAGCCTCGCTGTACACAAGCCCACAGTAGGGAAACAATCAAAATATTAACAGTCTACATACTTCAGATTTCTTGCCATCTAAGCTGTCTCACCAAGATGACCAGTTTTTCTTTCTCATCTAGTTTCTTAGTATCACAACTGAATGTTTCCAACCATAGTGACTCCAGCAGCCAATTCACACTTGCCATATACTCATATTATTAAGAGAAAAACTAATACAATGGGTAGTATATAACCTCAATGATAGGTTGCAAAGGAGCTGACTTTTCACAATTTCCAAGAAACTTCTTAAGCTAAACGTGTAAATCAACCTATGCTTAACCTTTGAAGTTTGACTGAAAAGCGTTATCTAATTCAGGTCAAAGTAGTCTTAGGATCAATGCTGATCTCACCTACAGTACTTAAAGTCTTAAACTCATGTACGTGGATATCATCTGTACAGTAATCAATAATATCCAGTTCATTGCCAGGAGCCCTCATCATCTGAAAAGGAATTCTTAGACACACCTACTTTGTTACAGTTCATTATCTAGCCCAGACAAGAATACATAGTTGCATGGTCGTAACGAAAACAGTAGAGAGCTGTCTTAGCTTCATAGTTAGTTAGACTTGCCATAGCAAGTGGTCACCATAGTCCCCCAGCCATGAAAAAAGCTTTAGTCCTCCTGGTGCTCAACTTCCCAGTGATAGTAATATCCGCTCCTCCACCTCTTCTGGGCTCATTGTATCGTTGCCTGGGTGCCTTGACAGATGCGGTGATGTGCCCATCCCTTACCCCTTTGGCATCGGTGCTGGATTTGCCGCGACCAGCCTTGAGCCCCTACTTCACCGTAACCTACAACACCACCTTCCAGCCACCACGGCCTATGGTTGCTCTTGGTGACACTTCAACACCAAAGGAACTCATCGACATCTCCCTGGAGCATGGTGAGATACGTGCCTATGGCGAAGTCATCTATTGATGAAAGGGGCACAAAATGCATGAAGGGCAACCCAAGCGGTGAATATTTGGTACGTACATCTCCTCAAAGTAATGCCCATGGTGGACAGGACAAATGTGAAGTACCGTCTGTTAATTATCATCTAAGTGTATCTGTCCCCAACCAACAAGTTCTGCAATGAAAGGTAATTAAGGAATGGCAGTACCAAGCACAGCGCTGCTGTGCCCTACTGCCTTCTTGATTCCAGCCTCCTGCATTATCTCTCCCATAGTCCCATTCTTGCGCCAGCATGCCAATTCCCATCTTCTAAATAGACATTCCTAATACTCATATACCGACCGGATTGCTGGGGGCAAAGAGACATTAATTTCTGCCCAATCTCCACTGCATGGAGCTCAAGCCCCAAGAAGAGCACCCCACACAGAAGCATCAGCCGAGAAGGGGATCCTTTCTATAACCTGAATGGCTTCTCCAAACCGACCAGCACGGCCTCATCACATCCATAATGGACCATCAACGGTGTCACCTTGTATTCAGCGACCATTAATTGACTCGAACCAGTATAGCCCAACCTCCACCAATCCTGCACGAGCACAAGCCGTAAGCAGAGCAAGAAAGGTTATAAGGTTTGGCAAGAAGCCTTCACCCCTCATCACGTCGAACTTCACCAGTGCTTCAGCCTCCTTCCCATGATTAGCCATTCGTCCACGACACGGGGTCCCTGTCCCTCCCCTCCATCTCGTCGAACACCTTGCGCGCGTCGCGGGCCGTAGGCGCTGACTAGCGAGCAGGCGACGAAGCGGTCGGCCGCCAGGCCGCGGCGGAGGCCTGAGGAGGGACGGGAAGGTGTGGTGGTTGGGGCGCGCGCCGCGGGCGAGCATGGCGGAGAAGAGGCGCAGCAGGGTGGACGACGAGGAGGCGGCGGCGGGGCGCGAGGCAGTTGTAAGGGAAGGCGGCGGCGGAGCATCGGGGGTCGAGGTCACGGAGCAGCTGGAAGACGCGGCGCGGGAATGGGAAGTGCTCCCGGACCCGGAGGAGGCGCTGGCGCTGTCCCGGAAACCTCGCCGCCGCCGGCCAGCGCTTGGCGTCTCAGCGGCGAGCGTCGGGGCTCCGCTCTGTGGGCCCGAGTCGGCTCACGAGGTTATTAGTTTTTTTTTACCTTAACCACCAACTGACAATTAGTATATCCGTCCGAACTAATAGTGAATGTCGTAGGTGAGGCAGTGAATCTCAGTCTCAAGTCTCTAGAAATACCTTCCCTCCATTTTTAAAATAAAATGCAATTCTAGTATCATTGTTTTACATATCAAGTTTTTAATTATAGATAAAAAACTATCAATATTTATATTATTAAATAAATATCATTATTTATATTATCAAATAAATATCATTAGATTTATTATATTTTTTAATAAATTAATCTGAAGTCATAATGTGAATAGTATTTAGTCAAAAATGCACTACTTTTTGACGGCATGCAAACCATATTTACATGCGTTCTAGGACGAAGGGAGTACTACTAAATATACATATATAAACAATCAGAAAGGGAATAAGAATGCTTGGCTCCCGGGATGCGCTCCTTTTCTGCTAATAACACCGACATACGTTGTCTAACAAGCAAAAGCATCAGAAATGATATGAACATGCTAAGCCATGCATAAAACAGAGGGATTGTCACAGACAACACAAAGCCAGACACCCTTGCCATTGCCATTGACACTGACAATATACACGGCAACCCAACGAGTATGCATATATAGTCCATAAGAAGACAAGGCTATCCTGTGCATGTTCATAAACCAAAAGCCAGACAAGCTTGTCATTAACTGATCCACAGACTGAGTGCTGGCTTGGGAATTATAAATATATAAATATATAATAATAACGAGGGAACTCTGGGAATTACAGATACAATAACTCAAGGGGAAATGATGTGCCCTGTGCAACCATTTACTGCAGCCTTGCTATATACACTGCCATGCAAGGTACTGCAGCCAAAGTAAAGCCATAGATCATCCGAGCCTTCTTTTTCTGGTATTGAACCTGTTCCAACTCCACCGCGCGCTGCCTTCCAAAAGTAAACAGAAAAGAGGTTAGAAAATACATAGGTCTGAAATTATGTGACAAGTGAATCAGGTAAATAATACTCACTGCGCAATCTTTCCAGCCTTTTCCAACTCTAACAACAGATATTGCATTTCAAGCAGAGATACAGTCTCCTGTTGAATTCTCTTTATGTTCAGCGGTTCAGCCTACAGTTTAAAGAACAATATATAATGAAGGTAGTAAGACAAATAAGCTTGGCTGGCAGCATCAATAAAATAAATAAAGCTATCATAACTACAGCTGCTATTTCGTAGCTAATATCAGCTATGTTTTCCCTTAATAAAAATTAGCATTGAAAAATACGGGCTAGTCGACAAGGCATGCGATGGGGAGCACAAGTGCGTGCTCGAATGTTTCTAAGATTCCAGTAAGATTTGAGTTATTCTCGAGACCCCAGAAATTTATGAAGGAACATGACTTGTGTACGTGGATATTAACAGGTTGAAGACAGTAGTATTTCTAAAAAAACAAAGGTGGTGGAGCTATGCGCACAAAACTACAAAAGTTTGACACACTACGCTAGAGAATGCAACCCGAAGTCATGGACCGGGGGTATTCATCAATCATGGAATCTGGACTAGCCTGAGACACAAGAATGTCCATGCTTTGCACCAGCCATAGACGAATTTTATCTCCACAGACCCATTATCCAGACCAGCCGGAAACGGCAGGAACGGCGGTAAGACGAGGGCGCAATGGGCCAGCGATGAATTCACGGGAGATGTGGGAGGCAGGCACTGTAAGTAACCTGATTGCCGATGGTGCCAACAAACCGAGGGCGCGGTGGCGGCGGCGGCGCGGCGGAACAACGGCGCCCGGGTGCCGACGGAGGGCAGATGCCGTAGGGCCCCAAATCCTCGTCGCCAGGCTCCGATGCGCCATACGAGCAACACCGGCCGCCGGAGTCCAATGTTTTTTGAGATTTGGGTTGGGATCGTCCCCAAAAGCCGAGCCAGCTATCTGAATCCTTTACCTCCGTTACAGGCCGAGCCGAGCTCTGCACGGTTCCGTCTAGGAGTATTTCCTTTCTCCAAAAGCCCGACACTCTTTGGGTCTTATATATCGGGCCTAATTGTTACCACAGTTCGTTCACGTGCGAAGCCCAAGAAGCTCAGCTTTCTTCCAGAATTTTTTTCCCAAAATAATAAAAAACAGCTTTCTTCCGGTAACTCAAAAAAAAACTTCGTCATCTCATTACATCACAGTTCACAACTAAATTAAAGAGAAAAATGTGGACAATTGTTTCCTATGACAAAATTTCGTGTTATCTTCACCAAAAATCGCAGCATCTTGTAAGGGCACATTGGGGAAAAAAGCATAGAGTGCTCACCGACCATCATGCTATTTCAGTTCACTGCCTCATTGCCTTCCTGTTGTGTATATCAGTATATGTATATTAAATTAAAATAAAATATGTTCATCCTTTGATAATTCTATACATGTCTTTTGGATAGCTTTTATTAGCATTGGTGCATTTGATAATAAGAGTAAAATGCACCTTACCACCTCAGATTATTCGGCTCTTCTCATCTGCATCCTTAAACTTTCAAATCGACTATCCAGATCCGGAGGACCCTCGTATTTTGCCGCAGCACATGGACGGTTCAAAGGCATCCACACCAACCACATAATCCGACGTGCCGTGGCTGACAAATGATGACCCCATGCCGATTTAGTAAAACAAAAACCTGGTTCGCTTTCTTCCTCACCCCGAGCTCCAGTTTTCCTCTTGATGGCGTTCAGAGGCTCGTCGGCGGCGCCGGGTGTCCTAGGCACACGCGGTGCTGCTCCTGGAGGCTGGAGCGCATCAGGGCGACACGGACGAGGAGGACCCGAGCAGAGCAACCTATGCTGTGCGCTCGAGTCCGGCTCCGGCGCGGCGTCCGTCGAGCACGCTCTATCAATGCGGCATGCTATGACTGACTCGCTGACAACTACAGTATCACTCATCAGAGGAACGTACCAGAACTGGAACGTACAAGCGCGAGTGGTTTTTGAGTGCTCCATCGGCCGATCGAGATCTTGCAATGGAGGTGAAGGTGCTGAGCTGTGAAACCGTCCCACAGTCCCACCCGGGTGGCGCGCCGCGGCCGGACACCACGGAGCACGTGCCGTCGTCGGTTCGCAGTGGTGCAGGTGCAGCTCGCGCGGTTCGTGTGCGGCTCGCTCAACGCTCACCGTGGCTGAATGAGTGACATTTGTCCCGCGGCAGCATGGACTTCCTAGCTAGTCGCCTGGGGCCGCGCCGCGCAGCAAGGTTTCGGCGGCGTACGGAGCCAAGAGCGCTGCCGCCTTCCGCGAGGCTTGGCCAAGCTCGCGCTCGCCTGTATTCTCTCGCCCTAGCCCTCTTCTTCTCCCTCTCTCTCTCTCTCTCTCTCTCTCTCTCTCTCTCTCTCCCTGCTCGTCGCGGGCACGTCCGCCATGGTCACCGTGCGCAGGCTCGCGATGTGCTGCCGTCGTTCCGCCTTAGCCGAGCCACCTCATGCCTCACCGACTCACAGTCAACACGACTAGCTGCAAGGTAACTTGGTGCGCCCGGGAGCACCTATCCTCCGTGCTGCCGGCGGCAAGTGCGCGACCAGGCCGTCGACCGGGCGCGTGAGCAAGCGCCGCCGCCACTGCTGCAGCCGTGCGTGTGAGCTGTCGCGGCCGCATGGACGAGCAGCAGCAGCCGGAATGTGGCCGTTGCGTATGTCGCCGCGCTGCCGTCGTTGGTGTCCTCGTCGTCCCGGACCAACGGCGCCAGGGCCACACTTCGAGGGGGCGCGTTCCTCAGTGCGGTCTTCCTGTGGCCAAACCGGGACGAGTCCGTGGCCCGAGCGGAGCCTCGAGTGCTGGCGCGAGCACAGTAACTACTCCGGCTGGACGCCGGTGATCGCGACACGGCCATTCACTCAAACCCCACAGCGTCATTCAGTGCAATTTCAGACGACCTTGACCTCCAGGACCTTGGCGTCTACGTCGCCGTCCCGGCGCGCGGCGGCGACGTCCTCGAGCATCTGCACGACGGAGCGCATGGACGGGCGCATCAACGGCGTGCGGCTGGTGCACAGCACGGCGACGCGGAGCACGCGGACAGCCTCTTCCCGGGCCCATCCTTCCACGATCGCCGGGTCCACCAGGGACTGAACCTTCTCCCGGCTCTCCAGCCGCCGCGACACCCAGTCCATCAGGTCCCTGCTCTCGGTCTCGCCGCCCGTTCCGGCACCCTGCACCACCACGGCCGGACGCCCCGTCACCAGCTCCAGCAGCACCACGCCGAAGCTGTACACGTCGCTCTTCTCCGTCACCTTCCACGTGTACGCGTACTCCGGCGCCATGTACCCCAGCGTGCCAGCCACCACGCCGACGGAGGAGTCGCCGCCGGACGCCGAGCTGAGGAACTTGGCGAGGCCGAAGTTGGCGAGCCGCGGCTTGAACGACTCGTCCAGGAGGATGTTGCTGGACTTGACGTCGCGGTGGAGGATGGGGCGGTCGCAGCCGTGGTGGAGGTACTCCAGCCCCCTCGCCGCGCCCACCGCCACGTCATGGCGCTCCTCCCACCCGAGCCCGCCGCCGCCGCCGCCCAACTTCTTCCTCCCCGGTGCCCCGTGCAGCCGGTCGTACAGGCTGCCGTTGGGGAGGTGCGCGTACACCAGCAGGTTCGCCGCGCCGTCGGCGCTCGTGATGCTGCACAGCAGCTTCACCACGTTCACGTGCCGGATCGCGCTCAGCGTCCCCACCTCCGAGTCGAACTCCCGGCACCACGCCGACGATGTCGTCCGCCGAGGCGGCGCCGCGCCCCCCGCCCAGCATGGCCACCAACGGCGCCGTGCTCCCCGCCGCCGTAACCCTTCGCGTGATGGGCTTCACCGCCACCACGGCGCCGTTGCCCAGCTTCACACGGTACACGTTCCAGGACCCGCCGCTGCCGATCAGGTTCTCGTCGCGGACGCCGTCGATGATCTCCTGCTCGTCGAACGCCAGGATCCGGAACGACTTGAGGTCCCAAGACCCCTTCTTGGCGAACAGCTTCCCCGCGGGCCCCAGGGCTTCGGCGGCCTCCGCCAAGCGCCGCCGCTTCTGCAGGTATATGACCACGCCGAGCACCGCCGTGACGGCGAGGATGCACGTGACGGCCAGGCGCGCTGCGTTCGCCGGCCGGCTTCCCGAGCTCGGGCCGCAGCTGCGGAGGAAGCCCGCGCCGTTGGTGGCGCACAGCCCCGGGTTCCCGACGAAGCTGCCGCCGTAGGCCGAGATCGCCAGCGCGTCTGGCACGGGCCGGGTGAGACGGTTGTCGGACATGTTCAGGCTGCTCAGCTTCAGCGCGGCGAGGTTCGCCGGCACGGCGCCGGAGAGGTCGTTCCGGGAAACGTCGAGGGAATTCAGCCTCTGCAGGTTCCCCAGCTCCGCGGGGATCGCGCCGGCGAGCCTGTTCCCGGCGAAATTGACCGTGCTAAGCGCCGAGCAGGAGCCCAGGCTCACCGGGATGGTCCCGCCGATCGCGTTCTCTTCAATGTCGAGGCTGCCGAGACGGGACAGCCAGCGTGGGCTACCAATACCACGCACGGCGACGTCGCCGAGTAAGGATATATAGACTTAAAAGAGAGAGGAGCAACTTGGGAGTGAGAAAGAGAACATTGGCAGGGTTTGTTTTAGAAGATAACATTACCACATCACCAAGATGCCACTGTGACACCGCCACATCGAATGTTGATGTCGGCGTGGCAGTTTTTGGGCCATAGGTCTATGGTGGCAGTAGTTCAGGGACCTAGAAACTTCTCCGGTCGATCGTCGCGGAAGCTGAAGTTTGGTTGGCGGCCGGTTTCAAGACGCTCTCTGAGGCGATTCCTTTTTGGTCGCAACACTTCGTGAACATGTAATAAACTGTTTGGAATCCAGTAGCTAGGTGTGTGTCCCCAGTCCGCGACCGGCCTCTCGCCGCCTCGGTTTTGGGCTTTGTACTGTTTGTTCTATCCTCTTAATGAAACACGGGTGAAGGCCCGATCGAGAAAAAAGTTCAGGGACCTAGATAGTCCTTTTTTTTTTAGTTTAAAGACTTAGATGGGAAGACCACAAAAAATTAGAAACCCTTGGATGCATTTTACTCGTTTAATAATTATTGAAATCTTGGATAAGTTGGAAGACTTTGATATGAACAAAAGTCTACTTTTAGCTGTGAGACTTATGTGGAAGTTTGGATTTAGCCCTGGAACTATAAAACCAGACATGCACTTACTCCAACTATTAAACGCGGATAACTTTTTTTTTTTTGAAACTAAACCCGGATAACTTAGGCGGTTTCAAAGGTTGTTTTGAATATGTATGTATAGTTTGTAAAAATAATAAAATAATAGGTAAATCACTAAAATTCATGAATTGTTTTTCAAATAAGAAATTAATACTATTTTTAAAGTATAATCTATCTCATCTTTACCTAAAGGTTTGGTTTTGGTAGTTTCTTAATACAAGTTCATTCAAACAAATTGAAAAATGGATTTTGAATATAACTTTGGGACCATAATTATGATTTCAAATGAAATCATTGTCAACTACAAACGTTGTAGATCTCATCGAGGTCTACACTTTGGTACCAAAATAGGAGGACTTGGAACAAACACATTATGTTTGAATTAGACTAATATTCAATTCTTTGAGAATTCATAACTAGTCTATTTGGATATATAGATTATAATTTTCGGAATTATTTTGTACCAATTTTGTATTTCTTGGTTTGAAAGGAAACCCTTATGAATTTTAGAGATTCACCTATTATTTTAGGAAAAAATATGCTCGAAACTGCTTTTCAAATAAGCAGCCAAGGGCTAAAGTTGGAGGGATGCATATGTTTGGTTTTGGAGCCCGAGGGCTAAGTTAATACTTCAACAAATAGAAAGCTAAAGATAGGGCTTTTTTTTGTGGAGTTAACCGTTAGAAGAAGTGAGATGTGAGTGGGGTAAGAGTAGTGCTAACCTTAGGAAGACAGAACTCCTCGGTTTCAAGTTGTATTTTTGGCTTTTCAAGGTACAATAGCCTTTTTTACTATATATCTGGACACAAGGTATATCTAGATACATAGAAAAAGCAATGCATCTAGCGAACCTACAATATGGAATGGAAAATCTCAATAGTTATTATAAACGCTCTATACTGTATTATGATTGCTGATAAAGTTGATGCTATTATACATGTCTACAGAATTTTGTAGGATTCGAAACTCCTCGAGAGACTGGTGAATGAAATTGACTAGTTCATGCAACATGCCAAATGAATGCAGAAACCCCTCTTTGAACGTGATCGTTCCTAAGCCCTGACATGTTTCAATGTTCTTTTTTTCTTTTTCAAATTGTGCGGCAGTTATAGGTCACTCATAATTTGTTGATCATGCGTCCCCATTGTCATTCCATCGTGAAGGTTGTGGGTGGCCCCTCGGCCACTTTCACCTTTCAAGCAAACGGTAGTTACCGTTGCATTCAGATAACCAAAACCTACTCTGGCAGTCAACGCAATGTGCCATTATAGCAACTTGACACAGGGATTGAAACCGATGATTCATTCGTCGGGGTACTTCAAGAAAGTACAAGAAACATCCAATTCAAGTCGGCTACAAGAGGTAAAGCCACCCAAATTCTGGTTCAAGAAATGTAGTGTATTTGCAATTTGCAATGCCATCTGCGCGTGCCATGTATATTTGCAAGCTTTCTGAATGACCTGTATCGAGTTAAATCTGCAACATAGGAAACTGCCTATTTGATGCCTGTGGTACTTCACACAAATTGTATTATATATTTTCTCCTGACGAAAGGTTTCATGTTTGTGAACAATTTATCATATCTAAGTCGTTGGTTACCACAGTTTCCAATGTTTACTCAGACAAACGTACACAAACACATACTTTGTTGTGAAACAAAGGCACATCAGAAAAAAGGGGGGCAGGGTTGCGACTGGAACAACCGACTCTTAAGTTAATTAATACAATTTCTGCTTCACGGCGTGCTTTGCTGACATAGGGCATCAAACAGAAATCCCAGACTCCCAACACTTGCAATCATCACATTCTCATACTTAGCGGTTCAAACAGGACAGAAACAACAAACAGGTTAATACAGTTTCTACTCCACAACCACGGATCTGAGTGTTCACTGCCTATAAAGTTGGCCATCAGCCATAAACAAACTAGGTTGACTGTACATGACCCTTATCTTTGCGGCTTCGTACAGCCACTTCACAGGCAGTGAAACCGGCAGCAGAAAATGAAAGCATAAAATAGGAAATCCACTCCACGGTTTTGTAAAACCTTGAGCCCCACCTGATGTTATCCCTAACAAATACATGGATAAAACATATCAGAAACATCTGTGTTAAGCCAATCAAAATAGAGTCTAGTGCCTCTACCTTATAATTTCATCTTCAGTATTGTATCTTTTCAGATCATCTCGGATACGTTCCATATCAATCAACCTCCTCCGGGTGCCAATGTCATCCTGTTATGTATATAAGCCATTGTTATTAATAATATATATAAAGAAAAAGGTAAAACTAGAGCGAGGTTGACAAGAATTCAACCTGGTACCCAAGGCCCAAAGTATTGTTAACTTTATACTATATAAATGCAAATCATATCCCATGTACACATAGTAAATCAGTGTAGCTAGTGCCAAGGTACCTGCATTGCACTATTTGCTCTAGTATAATAGATGGTGGACACAGCAGCAAATTACAAACAACACAGCTAAGCAAAGGCTTAACAACTCTGTAGCCCAACAAAAAACATTACAAGGCCCGAGAGACCCAAGAGACAAGCCACTATTTGGGATAGCCGTGTTCATAGTCTGGTTATTGAGGGTGAATGTGGGTTACTCAAACTGCATGATTAACACACCGATCAGGTTGGGTTGGTTTCTAGGCGGCTTCAGAGCGATTTCAAGCATTCACTGGATTGGGCAGTCCAGGTGGTATGACAGGTTTCACACAAGGACACCGACCATAGCCAGATAACCTGTCATTGCTACATGGCCGCTGCTCTGTCAAGCCTCGTAGATGAAGAACCAGACTGTCTAAGTGTGCAAGTCTGAAACTCATCAGTTTGTGAGGATCTGACAAGAACTATGTAAATAGAGATAAAAATGGAAAAGCAATGATTCTACAACCAAGATACTAAAAAAGAAAATGAAATAACCATGAAACTCTTGTTCCTTCCATTCCAGCTTCGGATTATTGGTTCAAAATTCCAGCAACAGTTAATGTAAACCTTCAGCATTTAAATTAATGTCAGTGCACTTAACAAACCTTCACCGTTAAACTATTTCAGAAGACCACAGACACTCATTCAATTGACTTTCCCTCAGACTTCAGGGCTTTACTAATCACGTCTTTTTCAGAGCTTCAGGCTCGCAAGACTAAATGGTTATTCCCCATCCTCCATCTATGAGGCCTGACTGCCCACAAATATTATGATGGTTCGGTTCGCCACGGCCATGGCAGTGGGCTGTGGCCCCGGGCCTGGTGGTTAATGTTAGTGCCCTGAGCAATGGCAAGGATGCCGAGGCTGAGGATTGCATGCTACTGACTCTGCTGTCTACCGACAGAGGAGCAAAGGTGGCAGTACATGGAACGACGAGTTATGGCTCATCGTCAGCACGGTTGGACTGCAGGTGACTAGGGACGCCGCCTAGCTGAAGCTCCTGTGATGGCTCTGCACCTCTGCCGGCATCTACTGCCGCACCCTACAGCTTGTACTAGCCTGGTTTACCAGTTTCCTCGGGTTGAACACGCTACCTGGTCAGACTAAATGAACTATGACTACAGTTCTCTTTGGGCTGAATCTGGATTGGTTGCCGGTTTTTGCCCAAACCATAAACAGGGCTAGTTTGGGAGGAGATGATTGAATATATACTGGGGTTCTCCTTACAGGTTGCCAACAGAGTTTTTTCAAGGCAGGCAGCAAGAGGTTGGGGAGTTCTATCAAAGTTTCGCCATAACACAATTGCATAATAATTTTGAGTGATAAATAGTAAATGTGTATGGACCGGCACAGGATGCCAGGAAGATGGATTTTATCTCGGAGCTACAAACCAAAATCACAAACACACAGGGACCGATTCTGTTGGGAGGAGATTTTAACTTGGTTAGAAGAGTGTCTAAGAAATCATTTGGAAACGTCGAGGTAAGATTTATCTACGCTTTTAATAACATGATTGACACCACATAGTTTAGAGAGCTCCAAAGATCAGGAAGCAGGTACACATGGACTCATAATCAGAATCCCCCCAATCATGTTTGTCTTAGATAGAGTGCTGGTTAACAATTCCTGGGATGATAAGTTTAATTTGGCTCATGTGCATACCAACCCGAGGCTGGGACCAGACCATAATACCTCCCTAATTGTGGATACTGGAGGAGCCTCGGTACATCAACATTACTATTTCAGAAGCAAATTACAGGAAACAAATATTCAAAACATGGGATGGAACAGAGTAATCAGCACACAAAGGGCCGGCAAGCATCCAGATTATGGCACGAATCTCCCAGCCAGCATTGCCCCACACACTAGATCGATCTCCAGGTTGGCTCAACCACAAAATTAAAGTTGGAACCGGCAGCTCAACATACAAGGAGGATCTACACATCAGTTTAGTGGAGAAAACTATGTTTGGGATGATTTGGGGGGAACTTCAATTCAATTTCAGTATGGCGGAAGGCGAGCATACTATCAATCATCAACAGGGGTACAAGACATCATGCAATAGATCAGACGTGCTAATAGAATTTACCTGACCGCGGGTGGTGCCGAGAAACCGAGAGAGCGCCCGCGGCGCCGGCGCCGGCGCCGGCGGAACAGCGGTGCCCGGGTGCCGGCGGAGAGCATAAGCCGCAGCAGGTCCCCGCATCCTCGTCGCCAGGCTGCGAAGCACCATACCAATGCGTGGATTGGACGCCTAGATTCCCTCGATTACGCCGCGGCTAGGGTTCGCGCAAGAAGAAGAGCCGATGGGGAATTTTTCTTTTCTTTTCTTTTTCTTTTTATAATAATAATGATGATGCCTCTTCAATACGGAGTACGTACTAACTTGTGTACAAAACGGAGTTGGGAACGGAAGGATTTGATGCTGGGTGGGCCTGAAAGAAAAAGCTTTCAATAAACTCAAGGCTTGGATGCCGTTCTATTTTTATAAAAATAAAAATAAATTGGAAGCTTTCAATATACTTGCATCATGATTTGTGTATAGGTCTAGTTAGTACCCTCCATAGGCTAAATTGCTAATGACAAGCCAACCAATCCTCATCTTTGCTTTACATAAACTAAACATATATTTCCGATGTATAACACCCATATTCTCTCTTTTATTGCAATATATGGTGATTATCTTATACTAAACTAATGCACACAAGGTGTACTAAGAAGATAGCTTAAGACCTGATCAACTTTTTCCATTTTTAATCCCATCCCCCCCCCCCCCCCTATTTAGTGTTTTTACACTCTTTCTATGAATAGAACATGTTTTCTTAGTCTTCAAAATCTTTCGCGTGCCCATCAACAGCGAGACGTGTGCTTCCCAGTCAGTCACCCTCTGTCGCCGCCACGGTAGAGAAGTAGCCCGCACTGAAATTTTTGGTGCCACTAGCTTCGGCCCAACCCATTATGCCAACGGTCTGACGCGTAGCCCCCCACGGCCAGCAACAGTCACGCGACATGGCAAAAAAAAATCCCCTTTGAAGTTAATTAAGAAGTAGAACTTGAAGTGAGATATACAAGTGTTAAGGGTCTGTTTAGCATTGGCTTCAACTCCAGTCAGAGGAGCTCAACTCTAGAAATCCAGGTGGAGCTGGCTCTGAGTGAAGTTGGAAGTGACTGTTGAGGATGTTTGGCTGAAGAGTACTCTCGGCTCCTAAATTATGTTTTATCAGTGTCGCTCAGTTGACACGAGTATACTTAATGACGAATCCATCAGCACTAGAAGCATGAAAATTAATCAAAGTTCCGACATAATACAAGAAAATAATGTCCAATCAAGTAATTTGAGAGACAAATAGTAATCCGACACATTACAACTTCAAAAGTGCTCGATCTGGCAATTGCTTCGAACTGCATGAATTGTCTTGCAAGTCGAAAGCGAAGGATGCCTTCTGAACGAACTGTTGATAGGAAAGTTCGTAACCTACAATAGGAGAAATTAGAGTGATAAGCAAGGCTAGAGAGGGTAATTTGTCAGAGATCCTAATTATGAGCTACCACAACCCAACTTTTGTTAGTTCTAATTAACCAGCTTGCACTAATCCATTAAACATCGATCAATCTCAGAGATTGGGCTGCTAGCTTCATTTGCCGGCCCAACCCATTAGGCCAGCCAATGGTCAAATTTTCTGAGAGAATTTCTTATTTGACTCTGAAAAAAAATCCTTTTCATTATTTAGCCCCTTTTTACTGCAAATCCAAAATAGGAAAAATAATTATTTTTTTCTGAGAAGAAGGAAAAAAAAAAGAGAAGGGCCAAATAAATGAACGTTTTTGACTTCTACACTTCTCATTTGACCGTTCGTCTTACTCAAAAAATTTAATAAATATTATTTATTTTATTATGACTTATTTTATCATTAGAGATATTTTCATAATAATTTATTTATTTTATTGTTTGTATAAAATTTTTAAATAAGACGGATGGCTAAACAAGAATTTAAGAAGTCAAAAACATTTATTTATTTGTGAGACGGAGGGAGTATGTGAAAGCTATATTTTTTCTATCCAATACTCTCTCTCCATTGTAAATAATAAGTCATTTTAAGAATTTTGAAAAGTCAAAACATTTCAAATTTGATCAAAATTATAGAGAGAATCACATAGATTTGTGACATTGAATAGTTACAGTAGGAAAATATAATGATAGAAAAATAATTCCTATTATATCTTATAATAATATAAATATGGTTGCGTTAAGGAAAAAAATACTAGTTTTTGTTTGAGGAAAGAAAGGGAAAAGAATCTGGGAGAGCAGAGTAGTGGATGCGTCCCGGCCCGGTTCCTTCCCACACGCAGCACAGCTACACCCACACAACAAACGCACACAGGCACACCCACAGGCGCACCCACGCGTCTCTCGATTTGGAATTTTGGAATTCCAATTTCATTCCCCACCTCTCTCTGACTTGTCGTCCCCTTCGTCCCCCGCGCGCCCAAAACCCAAAACCCCCGCTCCGCCGCCCGCCGCCCGCCGCCGACCACCATGCAGTCGGCCTTGCTACGCGCTGTGCGGGCGCCGCTCCGCCTCCCTTCGCCTCGCCCGGGGATCTCCCTCAGGCCGACCTCCGATCGGATCAATCCCGCCTACTGGTGGGCGGCGAAGAGGTGGGCCGCCCATGCCCCGCTGCCCACCGGCGCCCGCAGGCACCGCGCCTCCGCCGTCGGCGAGCGCCGCGACGCGGTGGTGGGCACCTTCATGTGGAACCCGCTGCCACCGCAGCCGCTTCCTCTGCGGGTCCCCATACCTGTGGAGATGACGCTGCCACTGCAGCAGGCCACCAACGCGGACGGCTACTCCTTCACCGTCGAGGCGACCTGCGACTGCACCTGCGAGGTGAGTTTGGGTTTGGGTTTCGCGCCGCTAGGGTTTGGGTTTTGCATCGGGCGGAGGGGATCTGGTGATTTGCAATTGATTCTGATTGGCCCCGTCAATTCGCAGCTGTACGAGGCCTGTGTTTTTTTTACCGAACCGGACGACCGAACCGGCCGAGCGCGGAACCGGTAAACCGGCCGGTTTGTCCGGTTACCGGGCAAAAACCGCCCGAATTCAAATTTGAATTTGAATTGCGCTGTTGTCCCGGTTTGTACCGGTAAACCGACCGGTTTGTGGCGGTTACCGGCCGGTTTTTCCGGTAACCGATGGAGACCGGTTTGTTTTTTTTTTTTTTTGCTTGAATAAACACTTTTTTTGGGTAGTTTTTTGGCACCTATTAATGTTCACATACAACACAATGCGGTACTAAATAGCATAAGTCACTAAAGCAACAATATTTAGTCGAATACAAATACATAGTCGGCTACAACTACAAACCGATACGTAGTCTCATACAAATAAATCGTCGCATACAAATTCAACCACGTCGTCGCATACAAAGACCACCACATAGTCTCATTCACTCTGGAGGATGTATGGGAAGACCCCATATCGGCACGACGCTTCATATTCAGCGGTGGACATAAGAGAGATACCCTGCTCCTGGAGGAGTTCAGCCTTGTATTGTTGCCAAGTTTTGCCCGTCCATGCTGCTGTTGTCTCCCAATCCTGAACTAATGTTCTATAAAACTGAGGGTCTTCCCATTCAAACACCCATTTAGTAGCAGGCTGCACGCTCACGTCAGGAATGGGATAGCTAAAAGCAGGCTGTGAGGTATCACTGTAGGAGGAAGAAGAGTACTGTGGGGTGTCGTAGTCCGTCGGTCCTCGTGATCTCCTCTGCGATGACGGTTGCCCATGGTCACGGTCTTGAGTACAATGTGTGAAGTCGGTCTCGCCTGCAATCAACCATAATTAGTAGGCATTGACGAAAAACCGTGCGAATGTAGGTGCAATGGATACCCGTGAAATGAAGACCCGCGTAACGAGGATCAGCAGCTTCACTACCACCACCACCACCACCACCACCTTCATAGACACCACCACCACCTGCATACCCACCACCACCACCGCCACCTTCACTCTCACCACCACCGCCACCATCACCGCCACCGTCACCGTCATCGCGCACGCCGTAGTCACCACTAGCACGAGCCCGGCTATCCTCGAATAGTATGGCCGGCTCGATTCTCATCCTCGCCTCTCGTGTCGCCGGTCACCGGCTTTCCTTTTCCTTTTTTTCTTTTCTCTTGACCCTTAGGAGGCGACATCTCGCATCTTTCTCTTCCCGAGGTGACGGAACCCACATTGTGTCGGGCCCAATCACTGACATTATCATGCCCTGTAGCCCGACGTAGATCGTGTGGGTCTATTTGGTCACTGCCAACACAAAGAAGTCAGTCACGCGAGTCAAAATACAAGATGTCATATATACCCAACACGATATTTATATATATATATATATATATATATATATATATATATATATATATATATATATATATATATATATATATATATATATATATATATATATATATATATATATATATATATATATATATATATATATATATATAATATACACAACATGTGATGGCAGAGGACGTCGACGTCGTCGAATCCTCATCAAGAACCGGAGCACCGTTGGATCTACCATACTCCATCCATTCCCTAATCGGATTGCTACGGTCATACACCGAGATTTCGCGAACCGGTCAATAAAATCTACTTGATCATGCCTTGGTGGGGTCACATCCGCAAGTCGCAGCCCCGAAGGTTGTACTCGACATAAACAAGCTTGTTTAGTTTCTTATGGGACAACCTATTGCGAACCTTCGTATGCAAAGCAAGGCAAAAGTACTCCGCCCGCCGCTGTGCCACACTTGAGGAGATACATTGTGAAACAAGCCGCAAAGCAAGGCGCTGCAAATTAGGAGTACCTCTCCCAAATATCGTCCACCACTAGGCTGCAAGTGCAACAAAGCATGTTAGCTATATATCCAAATATAGGAAACCAACAAGGTGTCGAGGGTACTCTTACATGGGGAGGTCCCGTAATCCCGTGCCATTTTCTCGTGCCGCCTCACAAACTCACCAACCTTTTTTCGGAAAACCTCACCTCCCCGCAACATCCGTCATTCTCATAAAAGCCTCCTTGAGTCCGTAAAACATTGCCAAACTTGGTTCCATAGTGTATGCAACCTTTGGATTTAGAACAAGCAAATGCAACATATTGAGTCAAATAAGCAACATGTTCAACATATATAGTGGGAGGAATATATATAAGTCGTATATATCATACCGGACCCACATACGTCCCTACGTACACGTCATAAATCCGTCGGTCCATTATAGCTGCATACTCTTTCCATGTGTGCTCATTTCTTCCAAAGAACGACGCATCTCAAGTTTGCGCCTGAACTCGCAACCACTTGACACATGTTGGCCTCCTTGTCTTTATCGGCGAAGCGAAGGAACCTGTAAATTGGTGCAACTGTTTCACAGATGTATGCCAATCCATCCCACCACTGCACGTTTGACATCCTTGACTGAGCATACCGACCTTCATCTGTATTTGCCCATTTGCTTGACAAAAACTCAGGAGATGTCATCCACTGCAAGAACTCTGAACGTTTACGACGAAAACTCTCTAGAAACATGTAGTTGGTCCCAAATCTAGTGTCACACCACTTGACCAACTCACCCCGATTGCTTTCCTCATCATTGCATTCAACTTATTATGGTTGTGCAACCAAGTTGAAATTTGCTTGCATGATTTTATCATACCCGCATGATCGGACCTCTTTCCAATATCCTTCAACATCAAGTTGATGGTGTGTGCCATTAAAGGTGTCCAAACAATGTGTGCAAACTCATCTTTCGGCGTTCGAAGCTTTCTTGAAGTTGGAACCATTGTCGGTGACCACATGGACAATATGCTCGGCGCCAATCTCAAGCACGACCTTGCGAATCTCCCGAAAAAGAAGCACAACATATCGCATCTTGTACGTATCCGCATGTAAAAATAAGGATAAGAACACAACAATGTTTAGGAGGTACCGAGTACGTATAGTCCGCATCTTGAGTTAATCCAGTTGCATCAATAGATTTGTGAAACCATGTGATCCCATTGCAATATATCGAAAGTTTATGACACTCATTCTAGTGGGGCCACTCCAAGAATCACATATCAACGTGACGCCAAAGGTGGGCCACTCGGTGCGAAACTTTGCGTACTTAATCTGCAAGTCTTTCACATTCAGATCGAGGTACTTGCCATCAATCTCCCTTCCAGTGGGTGACATGATGCCTTCACCTGAAACCATAGGCAAATAATGAGAACATGCAAAGATTAAAAAATGCCAGAATCTACAACTATAGGTACTTACCATGCTTCGTGTCTCTCGGACCGCACCCACAAAGTAGGGATTGTCTCGCATTTCTTCCCGGGACTCCTATGTAATGGAACCACTTTGACCAAGCTTTACCAATTGCTTCCTTTGCATTTTTTCCCTTAGTTGTCCACTTGCCAGTATCAATCCTTGGTTGGTACATTCCTCTACTCCCACCCATTGCCGCATTGTAGTCCTCCACCACCACAGGAGTCTCCCTCTGTGATCCTGCTCTTCTACTAAACATCCTCTGAATAGGATTCCCCCCACGCGAACCACCACCACCACCACCGCCGCCACTACCACCACCACCGCCGCCACTACCACTACCCCCTCCACGCTCGTAATGACCTCCTCTCTGTCGAACAGTTTGTTCGTACTCATACTGTGTTCTCGACATGTTCATTGCTGCCTGCATCTGAGCCTCATATTCCTCATCACCAAGGGGCTGGTTTCCCTCTTGTGCAGCCGCCTCCTGTGCCGCCTTTACTCGAGCCCGGTCAGTGCTTCTTTCCTTAGTACTGTCAAGCTCTCGCCGAAAGTAGGCACGCACATCTGGTGGCACTCGTTGCAATGCACGACATCCGTCCCGCGCCCGCCCAAATGCCGCTTGAATCTAGTGCAACCACCGCCATGTTTCGTCGGTTTACGAATCGCAATACCATCCAGAGAAAGATTTTGACCATGCTCCCATACACGATCGTGGGGTCTGCCCGACATTGTCTACCTGCATGAACGAACAACAACATAGACACACCAATATATAAATACACCAAGTGCACGAAATGTATGTCAACAATATATATCAAGTGCCTAAGTCACTAAGTCACACCTAAATTCCATGTATCTCGACAATATATAACAAAAATACATGCATCCTACCCCAAATCCTACCTAAATCATACCCTACACTATTAAATCCTACCTAAATCATAGATCGGGCCCAAAATCATACACTAGAAGCATTTCCTATCTAAATCCTAGAGCCAAAACTACTCTAAACAAAAAAAAAAAAAAAAAAAGCACTTACCTACCCCCGGCGGCTAACCGCCCGAGCGGGTCGGTAAAATCGCGCCCGGCCGGGAAACCGCGCCTCCGGGGCGGTTTACCGAGCTCCCGCGCGCGGCGCGGTAAACCGCTGTTCCGGACCGGGAAACCGCCCCCGGCGGCGGTTCGGCGGGGCGGGGCGGCGGACGGCGGCGGCGCGTCGTGACAGCAGCGCGAGGGGGGGCCCCGCCCGCGAGCCGCCGTGTTATGCGGCCTCGGGGCCGATTGGGCCTCATGGTCCTTAAATGGGCCGGCGGGTTTTTTTTTTTCAACCAAGTCAAATTTGAATTTTTTCATATGAGACGACGTCCAATTTGAAAAATTTTTACACCATTGGGTTCCATAATTCAAGAGCTATTTTTAGGAATTTTTTCAGCATTTTTTTTTCAAACTTCAAATTTGAAATTTGGGCCGGTCCGAACCGGACCGAACCGGAACCGGACCGGCCCGGGAAGGTCGGTAACCGCGGTTTACCGACCGGTAAAAAAAACGCAGTACGAGGCCATCTCCGCGGCCGACGTCCGTGCCGCCGTCGTCTCCGCCGCACAGGCAGCCGTGAGGGCCGAGACCATGCAGGGAGGTTGGCACTACCACAGCAGCAGCACGGGGTGGGAGATGGATGCGTACGCAGACCGAATTATGGTACTGTGCCTTCCTATCACCAGAATTAATTATAATCTCTCAAGTTCTCGATGAAAATAGTCCAGTATTTATGGATCTTGTTCTTCTCTGCTTGATGCTTGTGACCTTAGCTGTTATTTAAAGTCAGAGCATGCAAATGGTACACCCAGCTTACATTATTTCAGTTCTATTACTTCTCTCGATTAAACTGAACTCTGCCTTCTATGTAGTAGATATAGATTAACATCAGGATTCTAGGCTACCATTTCTCTTCTTTTGCAAAAAAAATGATCTACCTATTAGATGGGCATGACTAACTGTTGCACTTATCTTTTAAGTCCAACCTTGGTAACTGCTTTCAGTTGGGGTAGTAGAACTTGACTGAAGCCAATTCTGATCTCTGTTAATAGGTGTCCTGAACCCATCTTGAGTGCACAACATCCCCATCTTTTGGGACAGATAAACATGTATAATTAATTCTGAAATGGACTGTGACCAGACAAACATGTATAATCTCTCTCTCTCTCTCTGTGTGTGTGTGTGTGCAGGCAAGACTGGCCTCATCTCCTATCACCGGCTCGGTGAAGATCAAGTTTCGCAACTACCGCGTCACCGGCGTGCGCTTCGATCCCATGGACACACTGGCCGCAGCAGCCGCCCGCTTCCCAGAGGCTCCCGTGGCCCCCATGGCCGCGGCCTTTGTGCACATTGTCCGTGACGCGAGCAGGGATGCTGCCCGGCCAATGACCACCGAGGACACCGTTGCAGCGGCGACAACAGCTGCTACGGCTTTTCTCAAGCTCTGCGCCACCGCCCAACCTCCCCTGCCTCCCCAGAACACCCGGTGGACTCTTGTCATGATCATTGCTTTCCTCATGGTGGCCTTCGTGCTAGCTGAGTGCTTTGCGTTCTATGCCGCCGTCCTCCCGGACAAATGGAGCGAGCACAAGGACGCTGTGATCAAGGCTTACGCAGAGAGCTTCAAGCACGCCTCCTCATGGGGGTTTTTCGGGGAGTCATTGGCGCAGAGGAGGGATAGGATCATTGCTGAGCAGCAGCAGCGGCTGCAGGAGGAGGAGAGGAAGATGATGATGGAGGAGGTCAAGCGGAGGGTAGACGAGGAGCGCAAGCGGATGGTGGAGGAGTTCCTGGCAAGGCGCAGGTACGAGGCCACCATGACGCCTTGGCAGCGGGTTCTGTACCGCTTCAGCGTCGGCGATCGCCGCTTCCAGCGCTACCGGCGGCCGTAGAGCCCACCGGTACGGTACATCTCTAACTGTTTTTGTTGTTGTTCTGCTGTTCTGTGAATTGATCCGCCGCTGAATTCAATCGTTTGAAGTTGGTGGTATGCAGGCCCTGCTTGATTAGTTGTTTTGTAGCATTAACCATGCAAAGAACTTACATCTAGGAGGAGCTTTTGCTTTCCAGACCAACCTAGATGTTTGAGATGTGGGCAGATCCTTGAACTGGATTGTGTAAGCTGACTTGGTAGTATACTGTCCATTGACCGTGTGCAACCAACTAGTGATCCGGTCCTCCTGCTCGGGTTGAAGTGTGCCAGCTTGAATGCGGCCCCATAGGGAGATAAACTCCGCGATCGGCTGGGCAGTCATGTTGTAGTCGACGTCTTGAACCCACTTCTCTCCCGTGAGTGCTTCTTGAACAGTCCTGTTTTTCCTCCTGCTTTGCCTGTACAAATCTGGGAACCTGCCACCAGTGAGCTCCTTGTCACCTGCCCAGAGGAATCTGCACCTGATCTTGTCTAACTCCCTTAGAAATTTCTTCGGAACTTTGAGGGCTGTCAGTAAGTATACAGGCAGGGAGCTTAGCACAGAGCGCGTCAGCTCCCTACAACCTGCCACGTTAAGCAAACGCCCTTTCCAGCCCGCCACTCCTGACTTTGCCTTATCCTGTATATACTGTAGGTGCACCAGTCTCAGACGTCCCAGAGTTAGAGGCAACCCCAAATATGCTATTGGAAAGTTCACTCTTGGTCCAGGGAAGGGTGATAGTACATCATCCATGTCTAAGTCGGAGCATTTGATCAAGGCCACTGTACTTTTGGCTAGATTGATTTTTGTCCCGTTGCCTCCTCGAAGGCCTTCATGATGTCCGTGATGCAAGAAACATCCTCTTTGGGTTGGTGAAGATGACTGCATCGTTAGCGTACAAAGAGATTCTCAAGTTAGCATGTCTCCCTCTTAGCTTGGTCAGGATTCCTTGTTCAGTAGCAATGCTGAAGATGTTATTTAGGACATCGATTGCCAGGATGAACAGGAAGGGGGAAAGCGGGTCACCCTGTCTGAGTCCTCTGAAATGCTGAATAGATTCCCCCTGGCAGCCGTTTAGCATTATAGAGGATGATGAAGTTCTGAGGAGGGTTGCTAACCAGTCAAATCATCTGGTTGGGAATCCCCTTGCATCGAGCAGCTCGAGCAAGAACTCCCAAGATAAGATACCGAATCAAAGGCCTTGCTAATGTCCAGCTTGATTTTGCTTGGCTCAGTCTTGCTAGATTTTGCTTGGGGCATCTTGCAAATGCAATTCTGTGACAGCTGTTGTTCTGTGTTCCCAGTAGACAGAATGCAATCATTTGAAACAAAATGCAATCATTTGAAGTTGGTATGCAGGTCCTGCTTGATTCGTTACTATGCTGCAGCAAAATTGTTATAAGCTGCAGAAGCGTGTCCCCTGAAGGTTCATGAAAATTAGTAGAATCACGTTTTGGTTCTTTACTCGATTTGAACAGTTAACGGAAACACCAGTAACCAGTTTTTGGGCTTTTAAGCACATTGTCAGATGATAGGCACAGGCCTGATCCTAGGAAATAAATGGCACGTAACATAAACAGTCCATCCATTAACCTCCATTCACAGACATGTTCTGAATAAACATCAAAACTCTTGATGCTAGTGTACTTTCTTTCTGCAAAGGTAAAGTTTCTGACAGCAGGGCAGTTTCCTGAAGTGAATGGGATCAGAGATACGAAGTATTCTTGTACCAAAACATTAGGTAAACTAACTCTGGCTGATGCAACTAAAATGGCCAGACTGCATATTGAAGTATTTCAGAATATGGATATGTTTTAGCCTAAAAATATGTTTTGATCTACTTGATTCATCCATGCAGCAATAGGATAGAAGACAGATGCCATGCCTCCTTATCTTATCTCTGACACACACACACATGGAAAGTCTAGAGAGAACTAATCAAATCGTATCCTGCCATGTACTGAATATAAATCAATATATGTAATCAATTGGGTTGACTATAAGAGGTCTGATTCTTTTATTCTATATATGTATGGCTGAATGACTCACAAATGGGGGATTCTTCATCTTTGGCTTCATCAAATATTCACATCTCACCAAACTTGAAGCAGCTGTTTAATGATTTTCTCCTCAGCTTATTTGTGGTGGGAGCAACTTATGACATGGGGGATTCTTCATCTTTGATTAGATCAAGTCTCACCTAGATTTATTCAAAACTGATTATTTTCAACAAATTGAGCGCAACTTACATTTCCAAATTTGTAGCAACTGTAGTTAACTTATATTTTTCAATTTGCCCCTACTCGCAATGTTAACTGTAGTTAACCTATATTTTTTTCAATTTGCCCCTGCTCCTGACGGTGTTGCAACTATACTTAACTTGTATTTTTCTGATTTTCCTTAAGATGTCTTTGGTCTGTGTTCTACATTGCTAATGTCCAGCTTGATCAGGCAAGCTGGCGTCTTGGTCCTCTGGAAGTACCTTGCTAGCCCCCTGACATACATATAATTGTCCTGAATGCATCTTTTCCTGATAAAGGCACTCCGGGCTTTAGAGACAAGCTGATCAATGTAGTATGACATCCTGATTGAAAGAACTTTGGTTAGCAGCTTCGCAAAAGAATGGATGAGGCTTATAGGTCGGAAGTCCTTCGGTTCAATGGCAACCTCCACCTTTGGGAGCAATACTACCTGAGCGCTGTTTGGACTGTCAAGGGCTCCACAATGCTGCATATGAAAGGCCCGGAAAGCGTTGAGGATGTCCAGTTTCATTATCGGCCAGCATTTCTTGTAGAAGTCATTAGTGAAACCGTCCGGACCCGGCGCCTTTTCATTTGGGAGGCTGGCAATTGCCTGGGCGATTTCATACTGGTGAATTCCCTGTCCAGCTCCAGACCCCGGATCTGCTGTAGTGTGCCCATCTGCAGGCCAGGCCAATGGAAGGTCCTCAGCCTTCTTTCTTTTGTACCTAGCAGGTTGACAAAGAACTCTTGTAGGATCTGCAACCTGTCATCATGATTCCACACCAAAGTGCCGTCTTTGCTTTGCAATTGGTTATGTTGCAGCAATATCTAGTATTTGCAATGTTTTTCTCTGAAATTTGGTGCACCTTCTCCTTGCAGTTTGATCAATAGTCTGGTTGCTAATATTTGTTTCATTGATTACTTTGAGCAGGCTTGACGGGGCTCTGGTGTAAAGGGTGGTTTTGGCAACCAACGACTGAAAGGAGGTGTCTGCCAGCAGGACTTGCTGTTCAATTTTGTTGCATTAGAAGTTGAAACTGAAAGAACGATCAACAATGGCGTGTAATGAGTTACTACTGTTCACAGTCTGTCTTATATGAGCGTGAATCTCTTGACTGCACAGACTCGCTGGAGCGCTTATTGCTGGTGCTTACAAACAAGCAGAACAATGGAGTTACTTGCAGTTGCATTAATATACAACTGTTAATGGCTTGTCTACTGTAGTGATTTGGCCCTGTTGTGTTTGCACCATCAGGTTCTTGATTTGGTTGGTGTGGTGTTTTCTGCATCAGGTTCTTGATCTGGTTGACAGGAAGAATCGTATATTATGTGGCACTGAAACGTTGAGTAGATTAGAGCAGTGGCCAAATGAATCACTAGTTCAGTTTGTTATTGCCGATGGATCGAGGCCTGTTGCCAGCCATGGTGCGCACGGGGCGACCGCGAGGCGCCACCGCCGTGGTGCCGCGGGAGGCCGGTTTCCTGGCCGCCTACCCGGTCTCGTTCAGCTCGTCGTGCTGGTACACGGTGAAGGTCTCGAGCTTGCTGGCCATTGTTGTGGCAGCAGATACAGGATAGAATTGATGCGGCGCGGCCATGGTGCTGATGAGCGACGCCGCCAAGGGTCGAGCTCGAGGCTAG
This sequence comes from Themeda triandra, assembly GCA_018135685.1. Lineage (NCBI taxonomy): Eukaryota > Viridiplantae > Streptophyta > Magnoliopsida > Poales > Poaceae > Themeda > Themeda triandra. The sequence continues at coordinate 2,798 of JAENPR010002109.1, read as the reverse complement.
CCCTGACGCACTCCCGCGCTGGGCGTGGCGTGCGAGAGCGGCCGCTCCGACTCGCGGACAGCGGCCTTTCTACCGATATATTCCCGTAATCCCGTGGGCAATGACAGTGGCCCCCCATATACATGAGACAGGTAGAAAATGGCATGGATGGATGAGATGAAATTGTAATAGACAGAAAGTAACCCCATAAATAACACAAATACGTCGCCTAACACAAACGCATCAGAAAGGATATGAACATGCTAAGCCATCCAAAGTAGCTTCTGCATTGCATAAGACAGATCGAGGGACACAACACAGAGGCAGCCAGCCACTCTTTGCCATTGACACCGACAATATACACGGCAACACAACAACAAGTATACATAGCACATGACAATACAGAACTATTCTGTTCATGCATCTTGAGGTCAGCATCCAGATTCAGTTCAAGTTGTCAGGTTATGTGACCAGAATATGTAAAACATGTTGAGAGAACATCTATAAACAGAGTAATCTGATGACGAGGATCCCATTCGCTCTGCCCTGCCCCGCGAGCGCGTTGCTCTCCTCAAGCCAAGGAACGCCGCTGTCACCGACGCATACAACGCGAGGCCTGTTGCCAGCCATGGCGCGGCGCGACGCGTCTGAAGCGAGGCGCCACCGCCGGCCGAGGTGCTGCTGGAGGCCGGTTTCCCGACCGCCTGCCACGGCCGGCCACCATCACTGCCTCGTCGTCTCGTGGAACTTTTGCCCGCTTCGCTTTTGATGGTGTGCTGGAGGACACCACCACAGGCTGTGGGCAAGCACTCGCCGTGGTCAGGCGCCTTTGGCCGGATGGCGCTGGAGGTGCTCCTGGATCGATCACGGTGCGATTGCTGACACACCGTGCCGCCCCCGGGGCGGCGGAGGACGTGGCGGCCTTCGGCCGTTGGGCTCCTGCCTGCCGCGCGCTTGACGGCATGGTGGGTGGTCACTGTGCCACGCTCGCGCCCTTGTTCGAGAAAGACATGGTCCACCGTGGCGATGCGGTTTTGGCCGTGTCACCAGCGAAGCCGTCGCCGTCAATGCCCGCCACTTCGCCGCCGGCTGACGGGGGCACACGTCGTACGTCCCAACAACTCCTCACAGCGAGCGGGCGAGGGAGCTGAGCGCCACGCCGCCACGTGACGCGACGGCCGCCAACATCCACGGCACACCGGGAGCGCGTGTGGAGGCCCGTCGGCCGCTATGCCACCACTGGCCAAGCCGTCGCCTCGCGAATGGTCAAGGTACTTGGACTGACTGCTGGAGCGATGGAGGCCGAGAGGCTCCTGGTGGCAAAGCCCCGGTATGTCGCTGTTTCTGTTCGACGAAATAGAGGTGACGACAAGGCGTAAGCTCCTGCGGATGATGCACGGCCTCAGCGCCGCCGCAGCCTCGGCCTTGGGCTCCCGGTCGCCGCCACAGAGTACACCACCGTACCTGCTTCCGGTAGCTAGCGCTCGTCGGCCTGGTGATCACGCCGCGCGCAGCTGCAGGGTACGCGACCGGCCTCGGCCTTCGGCTTCCGGGTCGCTGCCACTCGCCGGCCCCGTGATGACGCCGCGCGTCCGCCATCGACACCAGCGGCATGTCCGAATCAAGAAGCGTTAGATGCCTTGAACCCGCTCCTCACCGCCATCTGACCATCACCGCACGTCGACGACAACCAGCAGAGTCCATTCCACTGGCGACCGTCGACGCTCGCTCTGGAGTGCGTGGCATGGCAGGTTCGCCACACGCCGTCGACGCTCCGGAGATGGCTTGCGCCGCGATGGCGGTGTCTAGTTCACCAGATGTTCTGTTTCGGTGCGCACCTGACGGCTGACGCTGCAGGCCCTCGGAGTCGACGCGGAAGTCGCTGGAAGGGCCGTCGCCGTCGTTGTCGGAGGCGGGGAAGCCGGCGAACTGCTCCATCGCCCGCCGCGTCATCGTGGCCCGCGGCGGCGCTGATGCCGAGGAGGAGGACGCGGCGCGAGGCTTGGGCGGAAATGCTTGGTTGTTTCGGCTGGCTTGCTCTGCTGCTGGGATCGATGGGACAGGGGGCGGGGGAGGTGGGACTGGAGACGACGCTGACGAGACTGTTGCGGTGGCTTCCTCACGATCACGAGTGCAATCCTAAATTGTTTTACAAAGTATTTTTATTTTTTGATTGATTGATTGATTTTGAGAAAGTGGCGCTGCAGCGCGGGATACGCACGCGTCGGAATCCCGTGTGCGTTGCGTGTGGCCCTGCCGCGTGCCGACTGCTGATGTGGTGCGTGCGTGTCTGATGGAGCCTGCCCTGTGCGGAAAAAAATTGTGTGAGCCCGGGGTCCAGTCGACGGCCGTGCACCCCTACGCTATATTCAGGACGCGTGGCAGTGGGCCGGTACCGCGTCCGCAAGTATCTCGCGGCTTGCTTGCCTATCGAGTATCCACGCTCGGCTCGGCTCCAAGCGCGAGTCCATGATCCACGCCAGGAGGCCGAGGCTACGTATGTGTATAACCGTGTTTTTCTCATCTGCTACGAAACACTTAGGCTACCGGAGTTGAGTATGGACGGCTACGTACGTGGACCAGAGGACATGAACAGCAACCCCGCCACTGCACCATCGGCGATCCCATGCATGGCAGTGGAGCAGCACGGAGGGGGGCCAGGGGGCTATGCTGCCATGGCCGACCATGGCGAAGCCGAAGCCGGAAGACGTGGTGGTCGCTTCTTCTTGTATGATGCAGAGGCTTCGTGTACTCAAACAGATGATGTTTGCAATTGCATCGTCAGAACTTGTACCACACGCCTACATCAAAGGAACAAG
>JAENPR010001832.1:0-105071 GCA_018135685.1 Themeda triandra | reverse complement strand
TTTGGGTCGGAATTTCAGCAGAGTTGAGTGTATTGCCCACAGGCGCGGTATTAAAGCCAGTGGCCGGTCGCGCCGGAGGTACCTGGTAGCCGGGCATGCCCTGGTGCAATCGTATTTGCTGAAATCCGCGACTCCACCCAAATAGACCAAGGTGATCTAATCGACTCCAACGGAGACGTGTGGTTTGTGTGAGGAATACCCGCCACCGGTTTGCAATCGATTATAATCGCCATCGTTCCCGGACAAAAGAACACTTGACCGAGCAGCGGCACTGTCGCAAATATGTGTGTAATGTAAGATGGTTATGGTTCTGATGTTGTTGATGCTAGTATGCTCAACCGAAAGGATAAAATAGTGTTGTTTGCTCATACCCTGGAGTTGGAGTAGTACAAGTGCTAATTTAGTGATGTCAGGATCCAACTTAAAAGATGATAAGCTAGAGAGTCCTTTATCACTAAATGATTATTTAATAAGCTCACCTTTTATTGCAATTAAATGAGTCAGCTATCCCACTTATAAAGCCTTGCATACTCCTTGGTGTCACTTTATTTTTGGTTTATGACGGGTAAGTCTAGCTGAGTACCTTCTTGTACTCAGGGTTTTATTCCCACTTGTTGCAGATCATAAGACCTTTGCCGTGGCAACAAGATGGACCTGTATCCCACTATGGGAGGATTAGACCTTGGGCAAGGTCATCTCTTATATCTCATTCCTCCATGCTTTTGCCGGATTTGATGATGGAACAGCACTATTTTTAACTAAGTGTGCGTTTGTAAAACAACACTTTATTTTGCTTCCGAGCTTTGTTTCCAACTTGGCAATGTAATAACTATTTCATAAACTCCGATGTAATCAATTACTTGTGAACTTATGTATTACTATGAATGGTTTATGTTGAACTTAATTCGGTCTGGGCTGTATTGTGGAAAGTTTGAAATCCTTCGTGGTTTCACGGACTACCGGGTTGATATAAGCGTCATGTGCTAATTAGGTTGCTTAGGCGACATCATTAGTACATTATGTTTATATTAATTGGTCGGTTCAGTTATAGTCAGCATTGGAGCGGTTCAACGTATTATTGTTCATAAGTATATTTAAAACAAAATGAATTTGTTTTATAAACAGTAATTACGAACTTATAGCCACTTAATCTCATATATAGGCTTTTCAAAAGTGTGTGGTTTTCAAAACTTATATATGTGCCTTGGACCAGTCATATCCTTTATGCCCAATTAAGGACTTCAGGTGGCTTATATTAGTACTAACTTGGGGGATTTCTGCATCATATTTGCTATTTGTTGTGCTCATACACAACGGATATGTATGAGGGCCATTCACTTGAATGGTTATGTATGGATCAATTTGCCCCTACGCCAAGGTAAGATTGGTTTGCCGCTGAGGTAAGTGTGAGTTGTGAGAGCATGATCGGACGCAATGCCGATCTAGGGGAGTGCTTATTGGTGCTGGATTATATACATGTTCACACATGTTTATAAGAAGGTACCCTATGTGAGGGTGTCGTCTTCGATGACTTGTTGGGTAGTATGCACTCGGGAATGGGTGCAAGTAATCGGAAGATTTCACCTTGTTCTAAGGTGCGTGGATTTTTACGTCGCTTGCATTCATTGGGATATTGGGCTGAAATGAATTTTCTGCAGGTACACTAACTACGCAAGATCGTGTAGCCCGACTAGTTTACGCTATATGAGAGCACGTTGGTATGCCACCGTCTAAAACGCTAGAATTTATTAATTTCCAGATTTGTGAGGACGTACGAAACGTGCATGCATCATGGCACATAATCATTTCATGGCAACTGCATTATTTCTTCCCTTGTAAAAGAATGATTCTCTCTTTCTATAAAAGTCACCAACTTAATCTCCGTCTCATGAGGGTTGTGATTCAGTTGGACAGATGGCAAGAATGAAGCGCATCAAACCCAAGTCAACCAAGGGAAAAGTTTCGCATGAGCAGTTTGCCACCCGTGAGCCACGTGGTGCCAAAAAGTTTCTAAAAGAATATCGAATGCCTTCCTTGCTATGGCGAATTCTGCACTCAGTGGGCTATCCCACGGGTAAAGAACCTCGCTATCAATGGAGCAAGGAGCTGGAGAGTCAGCGTATGAGTTTGATTCCAGTTGAAGTGGTAATTCCCGCCAAGAGTGAAGGAGCATCACTTTGGTGTGGACGTCGGTTCATTGCTCGAGGTAGGAATCCTCAGGAAGGTGCAAATGTGGTTGCATACAAGGCACTGCGGGATTTGCTCAAAAGATGCCCCGAAGAGGTTGCTCGTGCCACTGCAGGTGTGTTTCCTAAGGGTGACCCATACCATGTTGTGTGGCGTCCGCTTAGTGAGACTGCACTTGTCGGTGGTAAAGATGAGGCTGAGAACAGCAATGGTCCTGCTAGTAGCGCAATGTTTGCTATGATGAAGAGTTACTCCTGCCTGGAGAATGCATTGGAATCCCTTAATCGCGAGTTCATCTACGTCACCTCATTTAAGCGAGAGATGAAGAAAGAATATGAAGAGGAAGTTGAAAGGCTGACCAAATTGCTTGAGCAGATGACAATCTCCAAAGATCAGGCCATTCAGAGAGAAAATGCTGCTTTTTATGAGACCTTTGTGGCACAAAGTCAGTTTCAGGAGTTGCTTGCCCTACTTGGTCAGTGGCAACAAGCCTTTGGTATAGTTGAGCGACAACGAAATGAAGCTTGGAATGAGGAATACCGTCTGAGGGAGCAAGTGCTTGCATTAGAGGTCATCAATGGTGCTTTGCAAGGAGAAGCTACGGGTCTACAACCGGCTTACCCCAATCCTCTCGGTGTTGATGAGGAAGGACTTCAGATAGTGCCCAACATTGATAGTGCGAATACCGGAAATGCGTAAAGTGTTGAGAACATGGACCATGACCATGAGGAGTAGGCCCGATGAGAAGTCTTTAGTAGGAATGTTATGTTTTCCGTTGAGAAGACCCGTTGTAATGAGTCCGTACTCCTAAGCGAGATGGTACAATGGTTTGTGGATTAGTGATTATGAATCTTAGCGTGTTTAAGTGATGTATTCGTCCTATGTAGCCTGCAAGAACAAGTTTTATATGTCATGTATTTTGGGCATCAAAACTTAGTCGTTGATCAAATTTGTATTCTATCCTTGTCCATGTAAATTCACTTCTATTCCTCTCGGTCTATAATGATATGTTGACATTGGTTTCTTGTTGTCACATGCCTAGACCAATTGTTAAGTGAATATTGTTATTAATCATCCCTTGGGTACGACGCGACAATAGTATGTAGCACATGCTATGCCATTCAAAATTATTCCTTGCTATCCTCAATTTTAAAATTCTCGGTAATTCCTTCCCCTTGTCTTGTGCATAGAGCTTGGTGGTACAAGACATCATATATAATTCGGTTATCTGGTAAATTATTCTATCAATCATAGTCATGGCAATATTGTCTCGGTTAATAAGTTACCGTGCCGCGACAAGAACCTAGACCATTTCGGTGGACGCACCTAGATGGATTACTAGGGGGTACGCAGTATTGTAATTATTAATCGTAACCCATTGTTTCGTCTAAGCCTAGACAACATCTTTGCCATAAAACCTCCCTTGAATGTTTGTTTATGCATATCCTTGTTAATGCAATCCACCCACATTCAAATCGTGCCATGATATTATGACAAGAGGTTGCTACAAATTGATGTAGTTGACCTTTTCTTATTACCCCGTGTCCTTGTGACTATCTTTCGTATATCTCACTTTTACCTTGCACGTAATGCCTATTCGTGCGGGAATACCTCCAATCATGTGGAATTGCATCTCAAACGCAAGATTTGTAATGGAGTCCTGATTAATGACTGATGGTGCCGCGACGAAACTGAGAGCACCCTGTGGCTGCAGACACATGGATGTGCTGCTCGGCACGCGCAGGTATCACAATTGTTGATCTCGACCTGTACAGAGATTGCCTCGAGGTGTCGTTTTGTGTGAACCTACCTTGATTTCCTCTCGATACTCATCATCCAAATCTCTTATGACATTTTCTCCCGAAGAGCAAAAATCAGGAAAAACAAAGAGAATGAGATCGCTTACATTAAGGCCAATCGGACTACAAGAGGTGGTAGACAAAGGACTATACCAACTTGTTGTCGATCAAGAGAATGGTTTCCTATTCCATGGTACTCCTCGGTAGAGACTTAGAACTCCTATACATCTATTAGGTATTCTAAGGCCTTATGGAGTATTCATGCTTTATGAGAGACAATGAAGGAAATTCTTCGACAAAAACTTCTTATAAATGGATTATGACAGCAATTTTGGGGATGCATCTGGTCATGAGCTCAAGTGTCATGATGTCGGATTCAGCTATGCATTGGGTACGCATCGTACAAGTGCTTGGGTGTAACCTTGGATTTACCAAAAAAAACAGTTCTGCTTTGAGTATCAAACAAAAGTCGTCTGAATAAGAGAATTTGGTTCAGTAGAGACAACGCTCTGAAAGAAAGGTTGGCACGCTTATCATTAGGAAGGAATGTTGGTTGGATAACAAAACTCAACAATTCCCTGCTTCAAGAGCATGACTTATAGAAAGGAATTGGTAATCATGAGTCCTTGCCAAAGAATCTGCTCATGTTACTGTTTTCGTCCAATAAGAGAGGTAATTGGTTGGTTTCTATGGAGTTAGAGAATCATTGACCTAGGAATTTTGATTCCTACATGAGATGATTTGGATATCTTTGACCTAAGAACTTTGACTTCTACATGCAAAAGAGTGGACTTCGTCAGTCTGGCTGGTTCATATTAGCATACATTGGTATGTGCTCTTATGAAGGAATATACCAGTGTTGACTCACTTCAAGTAATCCAATGTTGATAACCAATTCAGCTTGTCCTTTGCGCACACAGGTCCTTGGTGATATTGTAGAAAGTTTTTGCAGATGCTATTCTTATTGACAGCAAACATGATTTGGATTTAGCTTGACAGATGTGCAAACCTCAGCTTGACCTGCCCTGTAGTGGTAAACACTTTGAGGGTTGAAGCACCTTTGGAGGTATTTGATGATGCGAATAGCAGATTCTCTCACATTCAACCCTTTGATGCCTCCAATAGGGTAATTGTTGGTTACGCTTTGCGTTAGCCTGCCCTAGTGAGTAGTAATTTTGGGGTTTAATGAGAGAGTAAATCGTACTATTCCTATCATCTTCATACTTCAGATTAAGAAAAAGGATTTGACATCGGAGTAGAAGAATGGTCTTGGAAGTGGAAAAATGAATATGTGGACAACTGGAATGGTCACAGCAAGTCAACCAGATGAGAACCGTTGCAACCCTAGGGGACCCACTTGGGCACTGTGTTCGCGTGATCGCCGCACTCGCAGCACCTGCACAGGGTACTCTCCTTTATCCTGTCGCCCTGTCAGCTCTCGCGCCTCGTCCTCGTTCTCGTGCCGGACCCCTCCTCTCCTTTCCGGCTTCAAAAGGCGGTCGCTCGCCCGCCTCCTCGCCGACCGAATCTATTCCCTCCTTTATCTTCTCCTCGCCCGTGCGTGAGTGACTCGTCGTCCATCTTCTTCCTCTTGCCTCCGCTCTGGTGCCTTGCATCACTCTGTCTTCCCACTCCGTCGTGGATGCCCTCCTGTGCATCTGTTCTTCTTTCCCATCCCCAAATCTGAAACCTTGCCCTGAGAAGAGAAATTTGAGAAAGCCATCGCTTTGGAAAGAGGGAGCAATCAGGAGCAGAGTGGTAAGATTCGGTGTTTGTTCGTGGATCCAGAGTCGCCAGCGTAAGAAAGAAGAAAGATATGTATTTCATGGAGGAACTCCTGATCTGTTTTGGATTGATTTTGCTGGTTGGGTTCACGATGGTGGAGTTCACCCTGGAGGTTTTCTGGTTCTTATGGACATTCTTGACGTTTTGGAGCGTCGTGTTTATCCTGTGCCTCCATTGTCCCTGTATCAGTCGATATCTGGATTAGGCTAATGATTCTCGTGTATTTCTCATAGCCTTGTTCTCTTAAATCATGAGAAGCTTTGTATCAGAGTCGTGTAATCCTCGATGTAAATCCAGATCTATGATTAAAGCTCTTATTTCTCCCCTTTTCCCCTCTTCTTGCTTTAAATCTCGGGGCGAGATTTCTTTAAGGGGGGTAGGCTGTAACAACTCCAGTTTTCGGCATAATAAACCTTGCACATCATGAGCATAAGAATCTCATAAGCATAACATGTTCATCATTGGCTGAATTGCTTGATGTTTGTCTCTTTGTGGTGAAATAGATTTTTTGGGTAAATATATATATATTAGTTTCCAAATTTTTCCAAAAAGCCCCGTTTACATTGCTCGATGAAGTTGGTACCCGAATAGAGTTTTAGAGCAAATTATTTGGAGAAAACTTTGTTTTTACCCCAAGTCATGAAAATGGGTTTAAGGCTTTCAAAAGGGCAAAAACGAAAGGGGAATATTGAAAAAAATAATATTTTTTATAATTCTAATTTGACCCTAATTCACATTTTCAAATCTAGGCCGAATTAGCAAAAACTTCCTATAGGTGAAATATTCTACTCGTCGAGAGGAACATTTTTCGTGTTCAAAGTTTTTCCAGATTCGGCACCGTTTGGGAGTTATCGCCGGTCAAACTTTGCAAGTCGAGACAAAAAAGGGTGGACCCACCCGACCCACCTGTCATCATCGTCCCTCTTCCCTCTCTTTTCCCCGATTCCCGTCGGCGCGCCGGAGGGGAGCGATGGCGCCGGCGCCCGGCTGGCTGCTCGCTCTGCCGCGCCCGCGCTCGCCACACGCCTCGCGCCGATGCCGCACGCCGCTCCCGCGGACGCGCGACGCGACGCCGCCGACGAGCACGCCCGCCATCACACGCGCTCGCACCGGCGCCGCTGTCATCCTTGCGCCGAGCGCCGTGCCCGAGCTCGCGCCCGTGACTCCTCCCGGCCGAATTGGAGAGCGACGAGCCGCCTTTATAAGCGCCTCGCCCGCCCACTCGCTCGCCGCCCCGCTCCCCTCCCTTTCTTCTTCCCGCGGCCGAGCAGCCGCACCAAGTCGCCATGGCCGCCATGGCCGCCGCAAGCTCCACCCCCAAATAGCCGTCGATTCGCCCCGTCATTTTCTCCACCGAAAGCACCATCGCGTTCGCCTTACTCCCCTCTAGCCTCGACGCCCATCGCCCGGCTCGATTGGGCACCGCAGCCCTGTTGCCGGGGAGCCGCCGTCGCCGGCCGCCGCCCATCACGCCGGCGGGGGCCCCGGGCCACCTCCGGCCTCGATAGGAGCCCCGCGGGTGCGCGAGGCCCGCCGGGACCTCCGCCGCCTCCCTCTACGGCCGCCGCGAGCCGCTAGTCCGCCGGTCCGGCGAGCTCAGGGAGCTCCCCTGTTCCCTCCCGCGCGGGGACCTCCCCCCTTGAATTAGAAGAAGGATAAGGTCCCATGCGCAAAAACACTAGGCACAGCATCTTGCAGACCGGGTCTCGGTTAATTTTGGGAAAGGTAAAGGGCCTCGTGCAAAAGTGCTGCCACCTGTGCCCATGACGTGTGGGCTCACGGTGACGTCATCGCTGACGTCATTGCTGACGTCAGCATACCTAGGTGCGGGTGTATGACATGCGGGACCCAGGGTGACGTCATGCTGACGTCATCTGTGACGTCATCAGTCACATGCCTGGGTGCACGAGTCGGGTGTGCCTAGCGAACATGCAGCCCTTGGTACAGTCCGGGTGCACATAGCATTTTAGGGGGTCGATTTTCAGAAAAATAGTTTTTGGCAGATTTGAATATAAAGCTTTGGAAAATCATATCTAGAGCTAGGAGTGTCCAAATTAGGTGATCTTGGTCTTGTTGTAATCCTTGTGAAGTGTACTATCTAGGAAAAATATGTTATACCATGTTTGAGTAAAGTTTCTGTATAGTTTTATTTAAAATGTTACAATTGGATTAATTGTTGTTTATCTTTGAAAATGCATAGATAATTCTAGGAAGCTCAGAAAAATGTGATTTTGGTCTTGTTGGTCTTGTATTGAGATGCTCTGTCTAGGGTAAAGTTATCACATGCATGTTTAGTGTAATTTTATAGAGTTGCAGTTCACGTGCCTATTATTGCTATGCTCATTTTAAATTCATAAATAGGGTCTTTACTTCAAGTTAAGAGTTAATTCTTTTTGTGGGCTGTTTATATATTAGTAGGAAGCCATTTATGTGATTAACACATGAGTTTGCCATACTTCATAATACAAAGTATTAATAGGTCCAATTAATTGTGCTGTCTTGTGATTTATGTGTAGGCCAGAGGGTTTATTCAAATGGGATAAAATTTGATTGGTAGACTAGTATTACCATGCTATGTCTACTGTAATGTTTGTAGGATTTTAGGAGTAGCCAATCATGGTGCTCCTGTTCAACTCTTGGATGTTCAAATTAGGGGTTAAGTCCATTGATGCTAGGCTAATCTAATTATAAATTGGGTTTCTGGTTAACTTGTCTAAAGATGATAGTTAGTGTGTTAGCTTGACCATCTACTGTTAAAGTTTCATGGTCATTGCATGAATGGTTTAGGAGTTATGGGTGTGACAAGATAGTCACCAGGGCTGTTTTAGTGGCTGTTTTGCCAGAATCAGTCCCGATGTTCTGTGTTTTAGGTGTAGTTAACCTGGGAATCAGTTTGTGATGTCTTCATATGTTTGATGGATAATTTCATAAGCTTTCCAGAATGTCTTCATTCAGGTCCATAGGGTCTATGGTTATTTATTTATGATTTATTTACTGATCTGTTAGTTATATGGTTAGGACTAGTATTGATGCTTGAATAAGTGATGTTGTGTGCTAGGATTATTGTCAAGTGTTCAAGGTGATTAGTGGTATGATGGGTGGTTAAGTAGAATACTATGATGAGTAGATCATGATGAATTGGTTAGGATGATTATGCTTGAGTGTAGTCTCTTTGACTTTACTGACTTGTTTGCCGGTGATAGTAGAAAGGGATGTCATACTAGGATTACCTTGTTGTAGTAGAAAACGTAGTAGATGACATGTGCTTATGGTACACGTTCTTGGATGATGTTGATTACCTTGTAGAAAGAATAAGCAAGCACGCATTCGCATTATCATACCATGTGTATTCTTAGTATTCATACATGCACCCGCATCATACAGGATCGCTAGGAGAACAGAACGTGACGTGGGGCAAGGATCCAAAAGAGGAGTCACCAAGGAGAACCTCAGCACGTGAAGTGATCGAGAACCAGGAACCAGACGTGGAGTGATCAAGTGCTGGGAGCTTCAACATTGATCGTATTAGGAAGGCAAGCCCCGGCGCATTTCTCCTACGGTTTGCAAAATGATTTACTTTGCGTCCTTTATTGTTTATGATGCATTAAGTTTATAGGTGTTACTTGGAACTTATGCATTATGAGTACCTTGATCCACCCGAATACCTTTACCCTTTTTAAGTTCGGGATCGTTCATATGCTTAGCACCGCTTAATTAGATCGGTAGAAGACGGGTGATTGACCCTCATCCGCGAGGTAGGTGGTTACTACCCTATGGTTGATACTATGGAGGTTGGTTTAGAGATAATAACCATGTGGCCATGTTAAATCACGACTAGTCGGGGTTTGTGGTGTGTTAGACCACGGAAACTCAGGCGATGTCACATAAGGAAATATGACTTTGTACGTCCTCGGATCATGTTGAACAATGCCTCACAGATAGCTGGAAGGATGCGGACATCCGACCGCGAAGCCTTGAGGATGTTTGGGCCGGAATTTCAGCAGAGTTGAGTGTATTGCCCACAGGCGCGGTATTAAAGCCAGTGGCCGGTCGCGCCGGAGGTACCTGGTAGCCGGGCATGCCCTAGTGCAATCGTATTTGCTGAAATCCGCGACTCCACCCGAATAGACCAAGGTGATCTAATCGACTCCGACGGGAGACGTGTGGTTTGTGTGAGGAATACCCGCCAGCTAGTTTGCAATCGATTATAATCGCCATCGTTCCTGGACAGTGAACACTTGACCGAGTAGCGGCACTGTCGCAAATATGTGTGCAATGTAAGATGGTTATGGTTCTGATGTTGTTGATGCTGGTATGCTCAACCGAAAGGATAAAATAGTGTTGTTTGCTCATACCCTGGAGTTGGAGTAGTACAGGTGCTAATTTAGTGATGTCAGGATCCAACTCAAAAGATGATAAGCTAGAGAGTCCTTTATCACTAAATGATTATTTAATAAGCTCACCTTTTATTGCAATTAAATGAGTCAGCTATCCCACTTATAAAGCCTTGCATACTCCTTGGTGTCACTTTATTTTTGGTTGATGACGGGTAAGTCTAGCCGAGTACCTTCTTGTACTCGGTTTTATTCCCACTTGTTGCGAGATCATAAGACCTTTGTTTGTGGCAACAAGATGGACCCGTATCCCACTATGGGAGGATTAGACCTTGGGCAAGGTCATCTCTTATATCTCATTCCTCCATGCTTTTGCCGGATTTGATGATGGAACAGGCACTATTTTTAACTAAGTGTGCGTTTGTAAAACAACACTTTATTTTGCTTCCGCAGTTTTGTTTCCAACTTGGCAATGTAATAACTATTTCATAAACTCCGATGTAATCAATTACTTGTGAACTTATGTATTACTATGAACGGTTTATGTTGAACTTAATTCGGTCTGGGCTGTATTGTGGAAAGTTTGAAATCCTTCATGGTTTCACGGACTACCGGGTTGATATAAGCGTCATGTGCTAATTAGGTTGCTTAGGCGACATCATTAGTACATTATGTTTATATTAATTGGTCGGTTCTGTTACAATGGAGCCATGGTTAAGGGCCATTCAGGTTCTCGGGCGGCAACAAATGCTGTGGTGGAGAGGCTAGAGGTGTCAAAATGCCTTAACCATGGCACATGGGCGTGCTTGACTTGGTGCGAGGAGCCGTAGGACGCGTAGGAACTGGCCGTGCGGCAGCAAAGTCGTGTGTGGAAATATGGCAGTTCTGGAGCCGTGGAGTCGAGGTTAAGGGCCGTTCAGGCTCTCGAGCTATGGCAAACGCTATGGTAGATAGGCCAGAGGTGTCAAAATGCCTTAACCATGGCGTACAGGCATGCTTAACTCAGTGCAGGGAGCCATAGAACGCGTTGGGACCGACCGTGCGGCAGCATGGTCGTGTGTGCAAATATGGCAGTTTTGGAGCCGTGGAGCCATGGTTAAGGGCCCTTTAGGCTCTCGGGTGATGGAAAACTCTATGGTGGAGAGGTGAGAGGCATCAAAATGGCTTAACCATGGAGTACAAGCGTGCTTGACCCGGTGCCGAGAGCCGTAGGATGCATAGGATCCGGCCGTGCGGCAGCACAGTCGTGTGTGCAATTATGGATGTTCTGGAGTCGTGGAGCTGAGAGGCATCAAAATGCCTTAACCATGGCATATGGTCATGCTTGACCTAGTATCGAGAGCTGCAGAACATGCACGAACCGGCTGTGCGGTAGCAAAGTCGTGTGTGGAAATATGGCAGTTATGGAGCCGTGGAGCCGAGGTTAAGCGCCGTTCAGGCTCTCGAGCGATAGCAAATGCTATGGTAGAGAGGCCAGAGGTGTCAAAATGCCTTAACCATGGCATACGGGCATGCTTGACTCAGTGCCGGGAGCCATAGGACGTGTTGCAACCGACCGTGCGGTAGCATGGTCGTGTGTGCAAATATGGCAGTTTTGGAGCCGTGGAGCCGTGGTTAAGGGCCCTTCAAGCTCTTGGGTGATGGAAAACTCTATGGTGGAGAGGTGAGAGGCATCAAAATGGCTTAACCATGGGGCACGAGCGTGCTTGAACCGGTACCGAGAACCGTAGGATGCACAGGATCTGGCCATGCGGCAGCATAGTCGTGTGTGCAAATATGGAACTTCTGGAGTCGTGGAGCTGTTGTTAAGGGCCATTCGGGCTCTTGGGTGACGACAAACATTATGGTGGTGAGGCCAGAGGTGTCAAAATGCCTTAACCATGGCATACGGTCGTGCTTGACCTAGTGCCGAGAGCTGTAGGACACGCAAGAACCGGCTGTCCGGTAGCATAGTCGTGTGTGCAAATATGGCAGTTCTAGAGCTGTGGAGCCATGGTTAAGGGCCATTCGGGTTCTCGGGCGGCAACAAATGCTGTGGTGGAGAGGCCAGAGGTGTCAAAACGCCTTAACCATGGTGCATGGGCATGCTTTACTTGGTTCCAGGAGCCGTAGGACGCGCAGGAACCAGTCGTGCGGCAGCAAAGTCGTGTGTGCAAATATGGCAGTTCTGGAGCCGTGGAGTCAAGTTTAAGGGCCATTTAGGCTCTTGAGCTATGGTAAATGCTATGGTAGAGAGGCCAGAGGTGTCAAAATGCCTTAACCATGGCGTACGGGCATGCTTTACTCAGTGCCGGGAGCCATAGAACGCGTTGGAACCGACCGTGCGGCAAAGATGGTCGTGTGTGCAAATATGGCGTTTTGGAGCCGTGGAGCCATGGTTAAGGGCCCTTCGGGCTCTTGGGTGATGGAAAACTCTATGGTGGAGAGGTGAGAGACATCAAAATGGCTTAACCATGGCGTACGGGCGTGCTTGACCCGGTGCCGAGAGCCATAGGATGCACGGGGATCCGACCGTGCGGCGCAAAGACACGTGTGTGCAATTATGGATGTTCTGGAGTCGTGGAGCTGTAGTTAAGGGCCGTTCGGGCTCTCAGGTGATGACAAACATTGTGGTGATGAGGCCAGAGGCGTCAAAATGCCTTAACCATGGCATACGATCGTGCTTGACCTAGTGTCGAGAGCTGTAGGACACGCAGGAACCGGCCGTGCGGCAGCAAAGTTGTGTGTGCAAATATGGCAGTTCTGGAGCCATGGAGCCAAGGTTAAGGGCTGTTCAGGTTCTCAAGCGATAGCAAATGCTATGGTAGAGAGGCTAGAGGTGTCAAAATGCCTTAACCATGGCGTACGGGCATGCTTGACTCAGTGCCGGGAGACATAGGACACGTTGGAACCGACCGTGCGACAGCATGGTCATGTGTGCAAATATGGCAGTTTTACAGCCGTGGAGCCGTGGTTAAGGGCCCTTCAGGCACTCGGGTGATGGAAAACTCTATGGTGGAGAGGTGAGAGGCATCAAAATGGCTTAACCATGGCATACGGTCGTGCTTGACCTAGTGCCGAGAGCTGTAGGACACGCAGGAACCAGCTGTGCGGTAGCATAGTCGTGTGTGCAAATATGGCAGTTCTAGAGCTGTGGAGCCATGGTTAAGGGCCATTTGGGTTCTCGGGCGACAAGAAACGCTATGGTGGAGGGGCCAGAGGTGTCAAAACGCCTTAACCATGGCGCATGGGCGTGCTTGACTTGGTGCGAGGAGCTGTAGGACGCGCAGGAACCGGCCGTGCGGCAGCAAAGTCGTGTGTGCAAATATGGCAGTTCTGGAGCCGTGGAGCCGAGGTTAAGGGCTGTTCAGGCTCTCGAGCGATGGCGAACGCTATGGTAGAGAGGCCAGAGGTGTCAAAGTGCCTTAACCATGGCGTACGGGCATGCTTGACTCAGTGCCGGGAGACATAGGACACGTTGGAACCGACCGTGCGGCAGCATGGTCATGTGTGCAAATATGGCAGTTTTACAGCCGTGGAGCCGTGGTTAAGGGCCCTTCAGGCTCTCGGGTGATGGAAAACTCTATGGTGGAGAGGTGAGAGGCATCAAAATGGCTTAACCATGGCATACGGTCGTGCTTGACCTAGTGCCGAGAGCTGTAGGACACGCAGGAACCGGCTGTGCGGTAGCATAGTCGTGTGTGCAAATATGGCAGTTCTAGAGCTGTGGAGCCATGGTTAAGGGCCATTTGGGTTCTCGGGCGGCAAGAAATGCTATGGTGGAGAGGCCAGAGGTGTCAAAACACTTTAACCATGGCGCATGGGCGTGCTTGACTTGGTGCGAGGAGCTGTAGGACGCGCAGGAACCGGCCGTGCGGCAGCAAAGTCGTGTGTGCAAATATGGCAGTTCTGGAGCCGTGGAGCCGAGGTTAAGGGCTGTTCAGGCTCTCGAGCGATGGCGAACGCTATGGTAGAGAGGCCAAAGGTGTCAAAATGCCTTAACCATGGCGTACGGGCATGCTTCACTCAATGCCGGGAGCCATAGGACACGTTGGAACCGACCGTGCGGCAGCATGGTCATGTGTGCAAATATGGCAGTTTTACAGCCGTGGAGCCGTGGTTAAGGGCCCTTCAAGCTCTCGGGTGATGGAAAACTCTATGGTGGAGAGGTGAGAGGCATCAAAATGGCTTAACCATGGCATACGGTCGTGCTTGACCTAGTGCCGACTGCCGAGAGCTGTAGGACACGCAGGAACCGGCTGTGCGTTAGCATAGTCGTGTGTGCAATTATGGATGGCTCCACGACTGTGCTGCCGCACGGCCGGATCCTGTGCATCCTATGGCTCTCGGCACCGGGTCAAGCACGCTCGTACGCCATGGTTAAGCCATTTTGATGCCTCTCAACTCTCCACCATAGAGTTTTCCATCACCCGAGAGCCTGAACGGCCCTTAACCTCGGCTCCACGGCTGCAAAACTGCCATATTTGAACACACGACCATGCTGCCGCACAGTCGGTTCTAATGCGTCCTATGGCTCCCGGCACTGAGTCAAGCATGCTCGTATGCCATGGTTAAGGCATTTTGACACGTCTAGCCTCTCTACCATAGTGTTTGCCGTCGCTTGAGAGCCTGAACGGCCCTTAACCTCGGCTCCACGGCTCCAGAACTGCCATATTTGTACACACGACTTTGCTGCCGCACGGCCGGTTCCTGCGCGTCCTACGGCTCCTCGCACCAAGTCAAGCATGCCCATGCGCCACTCTGGCCTCTGTTGATGGTTGTTAATGATTAATTTTACAGGTCAACCAGAGAGAGAAAGAGGGGTATAATCTGTTCACCACCATAGACTTAGGGTTTAAACTGACAGATTCCACAAGTTTTGGTGAATATGTGCTTTCGCAGGGGATTACCAGGAAAACATCCAAGGAGGCCCACATGTCATGATTACATAGAGAGAAAGACCGAACGGGTAAAATTGTATACTCTAGAAGACTCCAGAAGGCAAACCCTGGAAGCGGAGCCCCACCTGTCATTGGCCAGGGGCGGCCGACTCTAGGGGAGGGGCGGCCGCCTCTCCACCTCCACCAATCAGGTGGAGTCTCGCGGATCCTGCCTCCACCGACCTTGAGGAGCAATAATTATCGTCCATTTAGGTCGGTTTGATCTGATGGCTGTGGTTCCTTCAAGGGGGCTATATATTCAGGAGGGGTGAAACCCTAATTCATTCTTGAATTCAGTATTCAGAGGTAGTCATCAGCAAAGCCGGGGTTTAGAGAGATCTCTCCACCGGAGAATTAGAATAGCTACTCTAGTTCTTCAAGTTCTACATAGGTTTAGACTAGATAGAGGAAGAATCGGGCGCTGTGTCCGGATTCCGGATCTTCATCATCGAATTTGGTATTATCTTGTATCTATTCTTGTGACTTTATTCTAATATCATTATGTTTCTATTTATTATATTCCTAGTTTATTCTAGTTCTACATTAGATATGGTTATGATTGATAATAAGTTTATGTATATGTTTGCAAAGCGCTTAGCTCTCTTCGCGGGAGGGTTAGGTGGTAGATTTCATGTGAGCATGGTGCTTAGATGCCGTTTACCTGCAAATGCACCCTATTGGCCGGGTCGTGTGGTAGATCGTGGAAGTGACAGTTCCATTGAGTCCTCTGTATTCCATCCCCCGTTGGTAGGTCTAGCAGAACCAAAGTTGCGTAGTAAGACCTGCTATGTCTTGGCTTGTTATAGCAATGATCCTTGTACATAGATGAAGAGTCTTTTGTGTTGTATATGATAGTGTAGCATTGGAGTAGATGAATGACTTAGTAGATTAGAACCTACATAGGATTTCTATTTCTTGTGCTAATCAGATGTCAACCTACCTTTTGTGAGTAGTCTATATCTAATCTCTCGTGTGATTTATACCCCGAGCTTATTACTTTATATTCCCTTATTTATCATGGTTTACCCAAACTGCCAAAGTATGTGACAAGGCAATCAATCACTCATAAGTAGTCGTGTTTAGCAAGTTTATCTCATTGTTTAAGTCCTTAGTTCTTTCCCTTGAGCTAAATATAAATTATGATACCTGGAATACTTCCCGGTAAAATGCTACGATGGTGTATTATCTGTTCGCTTGCGGATCCCATATTTTCTTGACTAGAGGAGCAGTTTCTATACCAACACTTCTGGCGCCATGCTAGGGATGACAACTTAGCGTGAGTGGTGTTAGAAGTGTCAACAAGCATTTTTGACGCCGTTGCTGGGGAAGGAATAAACTTTTAGAGAAAAATTGCTTAAGCAGATACTTAGAAAATGAGTGATTGTCACTAGTCACCACTACTTTGGCAGGTTCACCCCTGTTGTTTTTCTTTGTTTATATTTTATACAGGGTATTAGCAGGATTGAATCTGATTCATTCAAACTATCGATCATCAGAGTCGGATCAATCAAGAAGGAAGCTCGTCACCAATCCAGATGGCTGAGAAGACCTTGGTGGAGTTCTCTGCTCCAATAGTAGAGAGCATCCGCACTGGTCCAGCATTGGACACAACTAATGTTGAGTTCGAGCTCAAGCCAAGTCTCATCAACATGGTGCAAGCTATCCAATTCAGTGGAAAGGTACATGAAGATGCAAGTACACATTTACAAGACTTCATGGAGATTGGAAACACCATCGCCATAGACGGAGTTAAAGAAGACATCATACTTCTTCACCTCTTTCCATTCTCACTAGTGGGAAGAGCAAAGCAGTGGTTCTATGCAAATAAAGAAGATATCAATACATGGGCGAAGTGTTCCAAGGCCTTTCTAGCAAAATTCTTCCCAATAGGCAAAACCAATGCCTTAAGAGGAAAGATTACCAACTTCCAACAGCAGAAGATGGAGACCATGTCGGAAGCTTGGGAGCGTTTGCAAGGATACATCCAAGATTGTCCCCATCATGGGATGGAAGAATGGTTACTCATGCAAGGTTTCTATCATGGATTAACTCCGAAGGCGCGTGAGCACCTAGATGCAACTGCTGAAGGATCATTCTTATCACTCACTCTTGGGAGAGCTAAAAGACTCATGGAGAAGATAGCAGATAATCAAAGCTCGTCCCAGGACAACACTCAAGATTGCCATCAGAGTGAAGAAGCAATTGAAGAAGTAAATGCATTGTCAACCAAGATGGATGCCTTACTCCACTGGCTTGACCAGAGGGCCAAGTACAAGGAAGATCAAAGGGCAATTGAAGCAACATACAAACAGAATTCAAGCCCTCCCACATTGGGTGCAATCATCAATTAACCAAGGTACACAGTCAGGTAATTATGCAAAGCAACCTACTTTAAGAGAGTTGGTTTTACAACAGTCCAAGATCAATTCATCTATGGAGGATAGGCTTGCTGCTAATGACAAAACCTTGGAAAATTTAAGTACTAAAATGGATAGTTTCTCCTCTGCCATTAATGATCAACTAGAGTTCAATAAAAAGATAGAAGAAAAGTTAGCAAAGTTGGCCATTGCATTGCCTGTTGCCACTAACCCTGAGTAGGTGAGATCTATTACTACAAGAAGAGGGAGTTCCACTAGAGATCCTCCCTATCCAAAAGGAGCAAGAAGGCCGTCCGTGCTACCACCAGTGACAGAAGAAGAGAACTTCCAACCTGAGTTAGAAGTATTACCACAAGAATCAGTACAGAAGCCAGTACAAGAGCCAGTACAAGATCAAGAAATGAGACACAATTTTTGAGATACAAACTACTTACCATTCCCTCGAAGGAACAGAGGACCACAACAGACAGATGAGCTGTTTGGCAAGTTCATAGAGGTAATTCAAAAGTTACATGTCAATATACCTCTGCTGGATGCCATACAGGTCCCCACTTACGCCAAGTACATAAGAGATATTCTCAACAAGAAGAGACCACTGCCATCCAATGAAGTGATCAAGCTAACCGAAGAATGTAGTGCGGCCATCCTCAACCAACTACCAGAAAAGAAGAAAGATCCAGGATGCCCCACTATCGACTGCACAATTGGAGATCAATATTTCAATAATGCACTCTGTGATCTTGGAGCAAGTGTCAGTGTGATGCCCGCAGCAGTCTACTACAAACTCAACCACACTACACTTGAGCCAACATCAATGTGTCTACAACTAGCTGACCAATCGGTTCGTTATCCTTTGGGCATTGCTGAAAACATCCCAGTCAAGATAAGAGAGTTCTTCGTGCCAGTAGACTTTGTAGTACTGGATATGCATCCAGACTCAAAGGTGTCACTCATCCTTGGAAGACCCTTCTTGAGCACCACCAATGCACACATTGATGTCGGGAAGGGAGAAATCAAGTTCACTATAAATGGGCAAGAAGAGCAATTCGCATTCAAGTCAAAACAAGAGCTCAACAAATCCGCGAAGATGGTAGAAGAAGATCAGATAGTACAACCACCAGAGGCAGAGGATGCATCTCTCGGGAACATCGCGGAATAAATATTTTGGAAGGACCAATTCGAGAGGACTTTAAAAATCCAAATCCTCGCCGGAAGGTAACTCGGTACTTATCCGCATTTTAAAATTGCATTTCTTATAATTCTCTTAGACATATTTATTTCGGCATTGCATTATAAAAATTTTGCGCCCCATATAAATAATTTTACGGTGTGTGACAACCCGTCAAAAATATTTTATCGTGGTGGCACAAAAATCTATCATTTCATGCATTTAAATTAGTTTACCTTCATTTAAATTTCTGCATTGTTTATAATTTTTATCATGGCATTTAGTGCTTGGTGGGTCCCTCACCATGGGTCCCACATGTCATAGACTACACCTCACATACATCAAATCACATAATTTCATCCACTATCCTCTCTTTTCCACCTCCAAATCCACTCAACCGACCAAAAATTCTGGATTGACAAAAGATCACGCAATAGCATGTGAAGGGGCAGCCAGGATGGCCACCCTTGGTGGGCGGCCGCCCCCACCATTGGGGCGCCCGCCCCTCCACCTCCTCCTCTATAAATAGACCTCCTCCCATGGCTTCCTTGCACCACCCACACTCCAGAATTTTAGCCAAACCTTCTGCTCTTGACTTCGAGTTTCCTGGAGAGAGCTAGAGAGAAGAGGAGAAGAATAGGAAGAGAGAAGAAGTGAGTAGAAAAACTAGAGAGTGAGCAAGAGTTTAGTGGCAAGAGAAGAGAAGGGATAGTGCTGAGTAGATCATCACACAATTAGTGGAGATGCTGTCCAAATAGGTTAAAGAAAATTTAAAATCAAGGGGAGGTTCTGTCAAAATCAAGACCTGAAGTTCAGAACTTTTTGTCATGAAGAACGACTAACCCCTGGACCGCTGACTCTGGACGGCTAACCACTAACCTTGTGCTAATCCTTCTCTCCACTAGTGTTTGTTTTTGTTTCTTTTGAGCAACTTGCAGGATGAAGGGCATCTTCAAGGGGATCTCAGGAACCATCAGGAACATCAGGACAAGAAGTGCATCCCGCCAGAACTCGGTGGCTGGTTCCGACATGAGTGTCGACCCACCACCAGCAGCACCTACAGCAGCACCTGCAGCAGCACCTGCAGCACCACCAGCATCTCAAAGAGTTCTCATGAGAACATCCGACCTCGTCCTGAGGACCGCCCAGGAGAAGGAGATATACAAGAAGCTCAAGAATAAGCACTTCATCCACACGCCAGTCATCGACCCAACACTTCTGCTAGAAACAGGTATGGCTCAAGAATTCGACACAATTTTTCCACTAGTTGGTTGGACATCCTTTGCAAACCTCACTGAGAAGGGGATCAGGCTCTTGACCATAGAATTCCTTAGCACCCTTAGATACACGGATAATGGGGTTTATTTTAGAATGTTTGCTCTGGAATATTCTGTCTCATGGAGAAACCTTAGTGACCTCCTAGGTTTCCCTCAAGATGCCCTCATAGACCTAAATGCAGCACTAGGTGATTCTGACGCACATAGGTTTTGGAGCTGCATTGCTAGAGGACCTTATCACTTAGCACACCGCACGGCAGACATAGAGCATCCTACGCTTAGATTTTTGCATCGCTGGATAGGAGCCACCTTTTTCCCATGACATGATGAAAGCAAGATCAGAATAGCCGACTTGCAGCTGCTTTACGCGGCTGTCAAGAAACAGAAAGTGTCCCCTGTCCACCTCCTAGTGAACCATTGGATGAGTGTCCCTCATTACAAAGTAGGAAGTGTGGCCATTTGCTCGCTTATCACTCGCATTGCCACACACTTGGAATTGTTAGAAGGAGCCACTTTTGAGTACATTGAACATCATAGAGAATTTTATGACCTCTACACTTTTGTCCAAGGTCACGTGCTGAAAAAAGTGAAAGATGTTTTGTATGCAAAATATGGTAATGCTGCGATCCGGTTACCTAACCTGGAGCTAGCTTTGTATCATGTGTAAGAATATCATGTTGAGTTGCAGGGAGAACCAGTGAATGAGAGAGCACCTCGAAGAGTTCGCTCGGAGAGGGTGACAGAAATCGTGAACCCGTTTGGCGTGGTGCCGAAACCGCCCCGAGAAGAACCAAAGACATGCCGGTTTCAATGAGTGGAATGTACCTCGGACCACTCACTAAACTCATGGGTGTACCCACCACAGAGCCAACCACATCAACCATTCTATGGTTTCTACCCACCATACACCAACCCAGGAACATCAGAGCCAGGACCATCAGAGCCAGGACCCTCACAGCCACCAAGATACTCTTATGACCCCTATGGTACCACCGATGAAGAAGAAGAACCCCACCATGACTTTGAGCCACGTCGCCACTCCGATGCTACCGGTTTCATTTTCACCCAGCAGCACTATGATGAACAAGTAGCCTTCCCAAAGATAACACCACCGCCACTCTAAATCACCATGATCGAGGTGGAATGACCAAAGACCAAGTGGAACCGAGAACACCACCCAGACACTAGGCACCATTCAAGAGAACCAGGAGGAAGCCGCCTCCATGCTGCATGGCTTGGTGGACCTGTTGCACATCCATTATCCACCACCGCCGTCGCAAGACTAGCTTGGGGGAGGACCCCCATTATCAAGATAAGTATTTCTTTTCTTTTATTTCAGTTTGTTTGCTTTTTAGTTTGTTTATGCATCTAAAAAAAATCAGAAAAACTAGAAAAACCCAATAAAAATTTGCTTGCTGTTTCAAGAAGTTTGTTTAGTTTGCTTTCTTTAAGTGTGTTTGCTTACATTTTAAGTTTGCCTTGAGATGAAAAACCAAATAAAAAGAGTGTGTAAGTTTGCTTTCAATTCAGTTTGCTATAAATAAAATTGTGTAGACTTGAGGATTGCATAATGGAAATGATGAATAGTTGCTCGCCCTAATTCTTTGCAAGTACCTAGCTTTAAATTTGAGTTCTCCCAAGATTTGGATACACTTGTTTGACAACCGGATTTACTCTACACCTTAAACCCGTGGGAGCATATGCTTAAACTAAGTCTAGGTAGTTGACGGACATGATATGATGATAGTCTCGAGTCTTGTTCATTGTGTTCCAAAGTGCCACTAAATTCTCGAGATTTGTTTATGAAAATTATAAATGTTTCATGATGAGTTCCTTATATGACAGAGAGTTAAAATTCCTACCACAGCCAAAACTTGATTATTAGAATAGGAAGCCTTCTCATTAGGGCTCGTGCTATCGGCTGTGTTGTATCCTTATGAACTCATCATACAGCTAAATCCTGGTTTCACACACTCACATTCACCCCTGCTACTTCTACCCTGGAAGTACGCACCACATAAAGCCTATCGTCATTCATTGAAATTGTTCTACTCTTACACTGAGAGTGAACACACCAAAAATATCCCCCTGTTCATTTTTGCTAGCCATTTATCCAAGATCAATGCTCCAAGTATCATTTGTTATTCCCGATGTGAAGTTGTCATATGAAGAAGAGTTCCATTCAAGAAGTATTTCATTCCTTTTTGGGCTGCAAGAATTGTAAAAAAAAAGAAGAAAAAGAAAGATTTATGAGCCCAGTCTTTGTCAAGTTTCCAAGTTCAAAGTTCCAAGAAGTTCAAGTGTTGAAGTAGTTCCAAGTTTCTTCCAAATAAAGGAGCATTGATAATTCTTTTTGTGCACCCCTTCTCCTCCCATAAATATTTCTCTCTATTTCATCATCCACATATAAAACCACACATGCACACACCGATTGGTTGTATGTTGAGTTCCTTCGGATCCATGGTTTGATCAGGCCAATGCATTAGTTCTCCACACCTATGAGCTCCACATAAGCCTTTATTAAGATAGGGCGAGAGAGAGAGAGAGTGAAGGCTCATCTATAAATGCCTTGAACCACAAATACCACATATTCTGAGAGTAAGAGAGAAGGCATACTTCCTTTCAATGCCTTAGAGAGGATCCAAAAATACCACATATTGAGAGACTTGAAAGGGTCGTATTAAGGAACTCGAGTTTTATTGAAAATCTTGTAAAAACTCCGGAACGAGGTGGAACAACGAGCATGAGACAACGATGCTTGACTTAATTGTTCTGTCTTTCAACTACTCAACACCCAAGTGCAGGTAAAAGCCCCATGGTTGAAAGAAACATGAGTAAGTTTGGGAGTTATGATAGTTCACTCTAGTCTGGGGATGAATTCTTGTTTAGAGCATGTGTGTTTGTGAAGTGTGAAAGCATTGCAGCAACTCCTGATCCATCTTCTGTAGCTATTTGCTCAGGGATGAGCAAAGGGTAAGCTTGGGGGAGTTTGTTGACGGTTGTTAATGATTAATTTTACATGTCAACCAGAGAGAGAAAGAGGGGTATAATCTGTTCACCACCATAGACTTAGGGTTTAAACTGACAGATTCCACAAGTTTTGGTGAATATGTGTTTTCGTAGGGGATTACCAGGAAAACATCCAAGGAGGCCCACATGTCATGATTACATAGAGAGAAAGACCGAACGGGTAAAATTGTATACTCTAGAAGACTCCAGAAGGCAAACCCTGGAAGCGGAGCCCCACCTGTCATTGGCCAGGGGCGGCCGACTCTAGGGGAGGGGCGGCCGCCTCTCCACCTCCACCAATCAGGTGGAGTCTCGCGGATCCTGCCTCCACCGACCTTGAGGAGCAATAATTATCGTCCATTTAGGTTGGTTTGATCCGATGGCTGTGGTTCCTTCAAGGGGGCTATATATTCGGGGCCCCTCCCCTGGGTGAAACCCTAATTCATTCTTGAATTCGGTATTCGAGAGGTAGCCATCAGCAAAGCCGGGGTTTAGAGAGATCTCTCCACCGAGAGAATTAGAATAGCTACTCTAGTTCTTCAAGTTCTACATAGGTTTAGACTAGATAGAGGAAGAATCGGGCGCTGTGCTCGGGATTACGGATCTTCATCATCGAAATTTGGTATTATCTTGTATCTATTCTTGTGACTTTATTCTAATATCATTATGTTTCTATTTATTATGTTCCTAGTTTATTCTAGTTCTACATTAGATATGGTTATGATTGATAATAAGTTTATGTATATGTTTGCAAAGCGCTTAGCTCTCTTCGCGGGAGGGTTAGGTGGTAGATTTCATGTGAGCATGGTGCTTAGATGCTGTTTACATGCAAATGTACCCTATTGGCCGGGTCGTGTGGTAGATCGTGGAAGTGACAGTTCCATTGAGTCCTCTGTATTCCATCCCCCGTTGGTAGGTCTAGCAGAACCAAAGTTGCGTAGTAAGTTCTGCTATATCTTGGCTTGTTATAGCAATGATCCTTATACAAAGATGAAGAGTCTTTTGTGCTGTATATGATAGTGTAGCGTTGGAGTAGATGAATGACTTAGTAGATTAGAACCTACATAGGATTTCTATTTCTTGTGCTAATCGGATGTCAACCTACCTTTTGTGAGTAGTCTATATCTAATCTCTCGTGTGATTTATACCTGAGCTTATTACTTTATATTCCCTTATTTATCATGGTTTACCCTCCGCCAAAGTATGTGACAAGGCAATCAATCACTCATAAGTAGTCGTGTTTAGCAAGTTTATCTCATTGTTTAAGTCCTTAGTTCTTTCCCTTGAGCTAAATATAAATTACGATACCTGGAATACTTCCCGGTAAAATGCTACGATGGTGTATTATCTGTTCGCTTGCGGATCCCATATTTTCTTGACTAGAGGAGCAGTTTCTATACCAACACTTCTGGCGCCATGCTAGGGATGACAACTTACCATGAGTGGTGTTAGAAGTGTCAACAGCCTCTCCACCACAGCATTTGTTGCCGCCCGAGAACCTGAATGGCACTTAACCCTGGCTCCACAGCTCTAGAACTGCCATATTTGCACACACGACTATGCTACCGCACAGCCGGTTCCTGCGTGTCCTACAGCTCTCGACACTAGGTCAAGCACGACCGTATGCCATGGTTAAGGCATTTTGATGTCTCTGGCCTCACCACCTCAATGTTTGCCATCACCCGAGAGCTCGAACGGCCCTTAACTACAGCTCCATGACTCCAGAACATCCATAATTGCACACACGACTGTGCTGCCGCACGGCCGAATCCTGTGCATCCTACAGCTCTCGGCACCGGGTCAAGCACGCTTGTACTCCATGGTTAAGCCATTTTGATGCCTCTCACCTCTCCACCATAGAGTTTTCCATCACCCGAGAGCCTAAAGGGCCCTTAACCATGGCTCCACGGCTCCAAAACTGCCATATTTGCACACACGACCATGCTGCCGCACGGTCGGTTCCAACGCGTTCTATGGCTCCCGGCACTGAGTCAAGCATGCCTGTACGCCATGGTTAAGGCATTTTGACACCTCGGGCCTCTCTACCATAGCGTTTGCCATAGCTCGAGAGCCTGAATGGCCCTTAACCATGACTCCACGGCTGCAAAACTGCCATATTTGCACTCACGACCATGCTGCCGCACGGTCGGTTCCAACACGTCCTACGGCTCCCGGTACTAAGTCAAGCATGCCTGTACGCCATGGTTAAGGCATTTTGACACCTTTGGCCTCTCTACCATAGTGTTTGCCATAGCTTGAGAGCCTGAACGGCCCTTAACCTCGGCTCCACGGCTCCAGAACTGCCATATTTGCACACACGACTTTGCTGCCGCACGGCCGGTTCCTGCGCGTCCTACGGCTCCTCGCACCAAGGCAAGCACGCCCATGCGCCATGGTTAAGGCGTTTTGACACCTCTGGCCTCTCCACCATAGCATTTGTTGCCGCCCAAGAACCCGAATGGCCCTTAACCATGGCTCCACAGCTCTAGAACTGCCATATTTGCACACACGACTATGCTACCGCACAGCGGTTCCTGCGTGTCCTACATTTCTCGACACTAGGTCAAGCACGGCCGTATGCCATGGTTAAGGCGTTTTGACGCCCCTGGCCTCGCCACCACAATGTTTGTCATCACCTAAGAGCCTGAAGGGCCCTCAACCACGGCTCCACGGCTGCAAAACTGCCATATTTGAACACACGACCATGCTACCGCATGGTCGGTTCTAACGCGTCCTATGGCTCCCGGCACTGAGTCAAGCATGCCTGTATGCCATGGTTAAGGCATTTTGACACCTCTGGCCTCTCTACCAAAGCATTTGCCATAGCTCGAGAGCCTAAATGGCCCTGAACCTCGGCTCCACGGCTCCAGAACTGCCATATTTGCATACACGATTTTGCTGCCGCACGGCTGGTTCCTGCGCGTCCTACGGCTCCTGGCACCAAGTAAAGCACGCCCATGCGCCATGGTTAAGGCATTTTGACACCTTTGGCCTCTCGAGCATAGCGTTTGTTGCCGCCAGAGAACCTGAATGGCCCTTAACCATGGCTCCACAGCTCTAGAACTGCCATATTTGCACACATGACTATGCTACCGCATAGCCGGTTCTTGCGTGTCCTACAGCTCTCGGCACTAGGTCAAGCACGACCGTATGCCATGGTTAAGGCATTTTGACACCTCTGGCCTCACCATCATAATGTTTGTTGTCACCCGAGAGCCCGAATGGCCCTTAACAACAGCTCCACGACTCCAGAACTTCCACACACGACTGTGCTGCCGTATGCCGGATCCTGTGCATCCTACGGCTCTTGGCACCTGTTCAAGCACGCTCGTACCCCATGGTTAAGCCATTTTGATGCCTCTCACCTCTCCACCATAGAGTTTTCCATCACCCGAGAGCCTGAAAGGCCCTTAACCACGGCTCCACGGCTCCAAAACTACCATATTTGCACACACGACCATGCTGCCGCACGATCAGTTCCAACGCGTCCTATGGCTCCCGGCACTTAGTCAAGCATGCCCGTACGCCATGGTTAAGGCATTTTGACACCTCTAGCCTCTCTACCAACGTTTGCCGTCGCTCGAGAGCCTGAACAGCCCTTAACCTCGGCTCCACAGCTTCAGAACTACCATATTTGCACACACGACTTTGCTGCCGCACGGCCGGTTCCTGCGCGTCCTACAGCTCCTTGCACCAAGTCAAGCACGCCCATGCGCCATGGTTAAGGCGTTTTGACACCTTTGGCCTCTCCACCATATCATTTGTTGCCGCCCGAGAACCCGAATGGCCCTTAACCTCGGCTCCATGGCTCCAGAACTGCCATATTTGCACACACGACTTTGCTGCCGCACGGCCGGTTCCTGCGCGTCCTACGGCTCCTCGCACCAAGTCAAGCACGCCCATGCGCCATGGTTAAGGCGTTTTGACACCTCTGGCCTCTCCACCATAGCATTTGTTGCCACCCGAGAACCTGAATGGCCCTTAACCATGGCTCCACAGCTCTAGAACTGCCATATTTGCACACACGACGATGCTACCGCACAGCCAGTTCCTGCGTGTCCTACATTTCACGACACTAGGTCAAGCACGGCCGTATGCCATGGTTAAGGTGTTTTGACACCTCTGGCCTCGCCACCACAATGTTTGTCATCACCCGAGAGCCCGAACGACCCTTAACTACAGCTCCACGACTCCAGAACATCCATAATTGCACACACGACTGTGCTGCCGCATGGCCGGATCCTGTGCATCCTATGGCTCTCGGCACCGGGTCAAGCACACCCGTACGCCATGGTTAAGCCATTTTGATGCCTCTCAGCTCCCCACCATAGAGTTTTCCATCACCCGAGAGCCTGAAGGGCCCTTAACCACGGCTCCACGGCTGCAAAACTGCCATATTTGAACACACGACCATGCTGCCGCACGGTCGGTTCCAATGCGTCCTATGGCTCCCGGCACTGAGTCAAGCATGCCCGTATGCCATGGTTAAGGCATTTTGACACCTCTGACCTCTCTACCATAGCGTTTGTCATAGCTCGAGAGCCTAAATGCCCCTGAACCTCGGCTCCACGGCTCCAGAACTGCCATATTTGCACACACGACTTTGCTGCCGCACGGCTGGTTCCTGCGCGTCCTACGGCTCCTGGCACCAAGTAAAGCATGCCCATGCGCCATGGTTAAGGCATTTTGACACCTTTGGCCTCTCCAGCACAGCGTTTGTTGCTGCCAGAGAACCCGAATGGCCCTTAACCATGGCTCCATAGCTCTAGAACTGCCATATTTGCACACATGACTATGCTACCGCACAGCCGGTTCCTACGTGTTCTACAGCTCTCGGCACTAGGTCAAGCACGACCGTATGCCATGGTTAAGGCATTTTGATGCCTCTGGCCTCACCACCACAATGTTTGTCATCACCCGAGAGCCCGAACGGCCCTTAACCACACCTCCACGACTCCAGAACTTCCATATTTGCAAACTTGAGTGTGCTGCCGCACGGCCGGATCCTGTGCATCCTACGACACTCGGCACCGGGTCAAGCACGCCCATACCCCATGGTTAAGCCATTTTGATGCCTCTCACCTCTCCACCATACAGTTTTCCATCACCCGAGAGCCTGAAGGGCCCTTAACCACGGCTCCACGGCTCCAAAACAGCCATATTTGCACACACGACCATGCTGCCGCACGGTCGGTTCCAACGCGTTCTATGGCTACCGGCACTGAGTCAAGCATGCCTGTACACCATGGTTAAGGCATTTTGACACCTCTGTCCTCTCTACCATAGCGTTTTTCGTCGCTCGAGAGCCTGAACGACCCTTAACCTCGGCTCCACGGCTCCAAAACTGCCATATTTGCACACACGACTTTGCTGCCGCACGGCCGGTTCCTGCGCGTCCTACGGCTCCTCGCACCAAGTCAAGCACGCCCATGCGCCATGGTTAAGGCGTTTTGACACCTCTGGCCTCTCTACCACAGCGTTTGTTGCCGCCCGAGAACCCAAATGGCCCTTAACCATGGCTCCACAGCTCTAGAACTGCCATATTTGCACACACGACTATGCTACCGCACA
This sequence comes from Themeda triandra, assembly GCA_018135685.1. Taxonomy (NCBI): domain Eukaryota; kingdom Viridiplantae; phylum Streptophyta; class Magnoliopsida; order Poales; family Poaceae; genus Themeda; species Themeda triandra. Next base: position 76,644 of record JAENPR010001832.1, on the reverse strand, counting down.
GCCGGTTCCTGCGTGTCCTACAGCTCTCGACACTAGGTCAAGCATGACCGTATGCCTTGGTTAAGGCGTTTTGATGCCTCTGGCCTCACCACCACAATGTTTGTCATCACCCGAGAGCCTGAACGGCCCTTAACTACAGCTCCACGACTCCAGAACATCCATAATTGCACACACGACTGTGCTGCCGCACGCCCGGATCCTGTGCATCCTACGGCTCTCGGCACCGGGTCAAGCACGCCCGTACGCTATGGTTAAGCCATTTTGATGCCTCTCACCTCTCCACCATAGAGTTTTCCATCACCCGAGAGCCTGAAGGGCCCTTAACCATGGCTCCACGGCTCCAAAACTGCCTTATTTGCACACACGACCATGCTGCCGCACGGTCGGTTCCAACGCGTCCTATGGCTCTCGGCACTGAGTCAAGCATGCCCGTACGCCATGGTTAAGGCATTTTGACACCTCTGGCCTCTCTACCATTGCATTTGCCGTCGCTCGAGAGCATGAACGGCCCTTAACCTCGGCTCCATGGCTCCAGAACTGCCATATTTGCACACACGACTTTGCTGCCGCACGGCCGGTTCCTGCGCGTCCTACGGCACCTCGCACCAAGTCAAGCACGCCTATGCGCCATGGTTAAGACGTTTTGACACCTATGGCCTCTCCACCACAGCATTTGTTGCCACCTAAGAACCCGAATGGCCCTTAACCATGGCTCCACAGCTCTAGAACTGCCATATTTGCACACACGACTATGCTACCGCACAGCCGGTTCCTGCGTGTCCTACAGCTCTCGGCACTAGGTCAAGCACGATCGTATGCCATAGTTAAGGTGTTTTGACACCTCTGGCCTCACCACCACAATGTTTGTCATCACCCGAGAGCCCGAACGGCCCTTAACCACAGCTCCATGACTACAGAACTTCCATATTTGCACACACGACTGTGCTGCAGCACGGCCGGATCCTGTGCATCCTATGGCTCTCGGCACTGGGTCAAGCATGCCCGTACGCCATGGTTAAGCCATTTTGATGCCTCTCACCTCTCCACCATAGACTTTTCCATCGCTCGAGAGCTTGAAGGGCCCTTAACAACGGCTCCACGCCTCCAAAACTGCCATATTTGCACACACAACCATACTGCCGTACGGTCGGTTCCAACGCGTCCTATGGCTCCTGGCACTGAGTCAAGCATGCCCGTACGCCATGGTTAAGGCATTTTGACACCTCTGGCCTCTCACCATAGCGTTTGCCATAGCTCGAGAGCCTGAACGGCCCTTAACCTCGGCTCCACGGCTCCAGAACTGCCATATTTGCACACACGACTTTGCTGCCGCACGGCCGGTTCCTGCGCGTCCTACGGCTGCTCGCACCAAGTCAAGCACGCCCATGCGCCATGGTTAAGGCATTTTGACACCTCTGGCCTCTCTAGCATAGCGTTTGTTGCCGCCGAGAACCCGAATGGCCCTTAACCATGGCTCCACAGCTCTAGAACTGCCATATTTGCACACACGACTATGCTACCGCACAGCCGGTTCCTGTGCATCCTATGGCTCTCGACACCGGGTCAAGCACGCCCGTACGCCATGGTTAAGCCATTTTGATGCCTCTCACCTCTCCACCATAGAGTTTTCCATCACCCGAGAGCCTGAAGGGCCCTTAACCACGGCTCCACGGCTCCAAAACTGCCATATTTGCACACACAACCATGCTGCCGCACCGTCGGTTCCAACGCGTCCTATGGCTCCCGGCACTGAGTCAAGCATGTGTCGATTACGGATAACCGGCAGTCTACCACTGGGTATCCCACGGCAGTAGAATTGCGGTGAAGGTGCGGGAGAATACGAACTAGACGTGCAACAGAGGATAGAACACATGGTTTACCCAGGTTCGGGCCGCTAAGAAGCGTAATACCCTTAGTCCTGCTCTCTATTGAGTTGTATTGATTTAATCTGAGCTGCCTTAAACCACGGAGGTTTGGGTTATAAGAGAGACCGTAGAGATCTGCTCCATATTTCGTTGTCCACTAAAGGACCTCTGCCCCTCCTTATATATGCCGAAGGGACAAAGTTACAAGTAGAATAGCCTATTTGGTACTAATACTAATCCGTGCGGATCACGTCGTGTGTCGCACGTCTTCGTCTGGGACTGGGCCGTCTTCGGCGGTGAGGCCCAAAGATAGCCGCGAGGGTATATGGGGGTCATATCCCCACAGCTAGTCCCCGAGCACCATGTATCTTGAGGGAGTCATTGTCTTGACCTATGCCGAGCAGTGTAGATGCAGACCACGTAGTGCCAACCAGCAAGGATGTCGACCACGTAGTGTTGACCAGCGAAGATGCTGACCACATAGTGCTGACCAGTGATGATGCTGACCACATAGTGCTGACCAGTGATGATGCTGACCACATAGTGCTGACCAGTTTCATCCCGAGCAGTTCGTAAGTCTGCTGTTGACCACCGCTTCTGTAAACGAAGATGATCTGTCGAAAGATGCATGATGCTCTAAGAAAAAAGAAAAAACTTTTCACGTCCTGAGACGTGGGCCCATGTTAACACGTGATATGGAGTATCACTGAATGCTAACACGAGCAATCCGCATAGGTAAGACTACCGAACCAAGAACAGAAGATAGGCCCCAGTCACCGCGAGGTGACGTGGGCCCACGTAGTCCCCAAGCTCGATAGAAGATAGAATATGTTGTATTGAGATTTTAAGAAAAAACTCAACATAACACTAACTAGTCCGTAGTCAGTGCCAAGTGACAAGTCGACGCGTAGTCCCCAGGCGATTCCTGGACGGAGCACAGGCTCGATTGGGTCGAGGGACACCGAGAACCACTGGTCCGTAGACACCGCTGGGTGGAAAGTCGAATCCATAGTCCCTAGATATGGAGCCGAGGCAATGAAGACGAGTCCCCGAGTAGCACAGTCAGAGACGAGACTTCATGGTGCGTGGCACCGAGCTGAGGCGATGACGACGAGTCCCCGAGCAGCATGGTCGGAGACGAGACTTCACGGTGCATGGCACCGAGCCGAGGACGGAGGCGAGGATGTGTGGTGCATAGCACCGAGCCGAGGTGATGACGACGAGTCCCCGAGCAACACGGTCGGAGACGAGACATCACGGTGTGTGGCACCGAGCCGAGGACAAAGGTGAGGCTGTGTGGTGCATAGCACCGAGCCGAGGCGATGACGATGAGTCCCCGAGCAGTACGGTCGGAGACGAGACTTCACGGTGCGTGGCACCGAGCCAAGGACAAAGGCGAGGCTGTGTGGTGCATAGCACCGAGCCGAGCGATGACGACGAGTCCCCGAGCAGCACGGTCGGAGACGAGACTTCACGGTGCGTGGCACCAAGCCGAGGACAAAGGCGAGGCTGTGTGGTGCATAGCACTGAGCCGAGGCGAGGCTGTGTGGTGCATAACACCGAGCCGTGGCGATGAAGACGAGTCCCCGAGCAACACGGTCGAAGACAAGACTTCATAGTGCATGGCACCGAGCTGAGGACGAAGGCGAGGCTGTGTGGTGCATGGCACCGAGCCGTCGGACCAACTGGTTGGACGCGAAGTCCGAGTGCTAGGTGGTATGACCATCTGGACGATGATCCTCGATCGAGTCCCCAAGCGTATGAAGTATGTTCGGCAACCGAACCTTGTCCCTGAAAAATAAACATGAAGGGCGGTAATATATGATGTGCAAAAAATCAATGGTTGATGTATTTTTAGGTAGACATGTTAAGCCAGTGAAAACATATATGCCGTTTTGAAGTATGCAAAGTCTTGGTTTGCAAAAAATTATGTCGACAATTAAGTTTTGCCTCCACCCTCGAAGCAAGCTAACTCTGTCGGGTGACAAAGGGATGCACTAGTGAACAGCGCGGGACGCCAGGATCACTAGGTACAATCCTAGGTACCTTTAGAGAGCGACTGCCGAATCTCCAAGTGCCATGTAGCGCGGAGCTGTAACACATCATAAGAGGATCGAGACAGTGCCTTGTCAAGCCGTTCTCAGCGGGCAAGAAACAAAGTTTAATTGTGACTTATGCAGGGCGCATGTATGACAGATTGGTGCACGGACGCAAAACTGTAACAGGAAAAAAGAACGAAGAATAAACTTTATTAATTCATGAAGAAACTTAGCTTGTCTTTGGAGACATGTTGCTGTTGTGGTCAAGCAGATAGACGTGGTCGATCTGTAGTCTGCTCGACGTGGTGCTTATGGACGTGGCTCGGACAACTTGCTTGGCTCGCTTCGGACAGCTGCGGGTCGACGAGACATGGAGCAGCCTCATGGGAGCAACGAATCTACATATCGTTTGGGCGCAGAACGACGACGAGCAGAATCCTGGCAAAATAATCAAGTATATATATAGATACCCGAATACATATATATAAATATATTTATGTATATACATAGATATATTGTAGGTAGATACGAGAACACATATCGAATATTGACTTAGCTTTGTCGTATGCCGAGCAGGATGTTGTCGAACGGAGATCGACTCCCATGTAGTAGATGCGTTCATGCTCTAGATCGCTTGCTCTTGGTTTGCCGTAAATGTACGCACAAAGTATGCTTGTATGTCTACGATGCGTCCGCATATGCATGTATGAGGATTGGCTGGAGTCCTATACCACCATGTTATCATGGTGATGTACATCACGTGCGGCTGGCTTGCTTTGTGATCGGATCCAACTGGAAGTCAGAGTCGAATTCGGGAATTCGACGGGATGGACACGCCGCACACCACGAGGTTGCTTGATGTTGTACGCTCGGTGGTGAATGGGCCACGACCAGATTTGTATCTGGGCGGCTTAAGCAGTGGTCGGCCCGCAATCAGATTTGAATCTGAGCGGCTCGCGTGGTCCGTACGACTCGTATGTCCGCGCCGACGGTGATGAACAGTGGTGAAGCTATCCTCAGCAGATCAATGTGGATCGATCTGCCAAGGAAGCTACCGATGAGTTGCAGACGACCCCAGGAGTGATCCCGAGATCAAACTTGTCGGCGAAGTGGTCGATGATGTTGGTGCAGAAGCGGGCTGCACCGTCTCCATGACTCCGGTGGTCGTCGCTACACCGGTGGTCGATGAACGCGCTGGCGGTGAAGGCCAGACCAGCCTCGAACCCCATGGAAGCCGAGAAGAAAAAACCATCTAGTTCGCCTATAAATCTGCGCGCACACCCCCTACCTGGCGTGCCACTGTCGATTATGGATAACCGGCAGTCTACCACGGGGTATCCCACGGTAGTAGAATTGCGGTGAAGGTGCGGGAGAATACGAACTAGACGTGCAACAGAGGACAGAACACACAGTTTACCCAGGTTCGGGCCGCTAAGAAGCGTAATACCCTACGTCCTGCTCTCTGTTGAGTTGTATTGATTTGATCTGAGATGCCCCAAACCACGGAGGTTTGGGTTACAAGAGAGACTATAGAGATCTGCTCCATATTCCGTTGTCCGCTAAAGCACCTCTGCCCCTCCTTATATATGCCGAAGGGACAAAGTTACAAGTAGAATAGCCTATTTGGTACTAATACTAATCCGTGCGGAGCACGTCGTGTGTCGCACGTCTTCGTCTTGGACTGGGCCGTCTTCGGCGGTGAGGCCCAAAGATAGATGCGAGGGTATATGGGGTCATATCCTCACAGCATGCCCGTACGCCATGGTTAAGGCATTTTGACACCTCTGGCCTCTCTACCATAGCGTTTGCCGTCGCTCGAGAGCCTGAACAGCCCTTAACCTCGGCTCCACGGCTCCAGAACTGCCATATTTGTACACACGACTTTGCTGCCGCACAGCCGGTTCCTGCGCGTCCTACGACTCCTCGCACCAAGTCAAGCACGCCCATGCGCCATGGTTAAGGCGTTTTGACACCTCTGGCCTCTCCACCACAGCATTTGTTGCTGCCCGAGAACCCGAATGGCCCTTAACCATGGCTCCACAGCTCTAGAACTGCCATATTTGCACACACGACTATGCTACCGCACAGCCGGTTCCTGTGTGTCCTACAGCTCTCGGCACTAGGTCAAGCACGACCGTATGCCATAGTTAAAGCATTTTGACGCCTCTGGCCTCACCACCACCATGTTTGTCATCACCCAAGAGACCAAACGGCCCTTAACCACAGCTCGATGACTCCAGAACTTCCATATTTGCACACACGACTGTGCGGCCGCACGGCCGGATCCTGTGCATCCTATGGCTCTTGGCACTGGGTCAAGCATGCCCGTACGCCATGGTTAAGCCATTTTGATGCCTCTCAGTTCTCCACCATAGAGTTTTACATCACCCGAGAGCCTGAAGGGCCCTTAACCATGGCTCCACAGCTCCAAAACTGCCATATTTGCACACACAACCATGCTGCCGCACGGTCAGTTCCAACGCGTCCTATGGCTCCCGGCACTGAGTCAAGCATGCCCGTACGCCATGGTTAAGGCATTTTGACACCTCTGGCCTCTCTACCATAGCATTTGCCATCACTCGAGAGCCTGAACGGCCCTTGACCTCGGCTCCACGGCTCCAGAACTGCCATATTTGCACACACGACTTTGCTGCCGCACGGCCGGTTCCTACGCGTCATACGGCTCCTCGCACCAAGTCAAGCACGCCCATGCGCCATGGTTAAGGCGTTTTGACACCTCTGGCCTCTCCACCACAGCGTTTGTTGCCGCCCGAGAACCCCCATGCACATGGCACCATGACTCGGCACTAAGTTAAGGGCCATTCAGGTTCTCGGGCGGCAATAAATGCTGTGGTGGAGAGGCCAGAGGTGTCAAAACGCCTTAACCATGGCACATGGGCGTGCTTGACTTGGTGCGAGGAGCCGTAGGACGCGCAGGAGCCGGCCGTGCAGCAGCAAAGTCGTGTGTGCAAATATGGCAGTTCTGGAGCCGTGGAGCCGAGGTCAAGGGCCGTTCAGGCTCTCGAGTGATGGCAAATGCTATGGTAGAGAGGCCAGAGGTGTCAAAATGCCTTAACCATGGCGTACGGGCATGCTTAACTCAGTGTCGGGAGCCATAGGACGCGTTGGAACCAACCGTGCGGCAGCATGGTCGTGTGTGCAAATATGGCAGTTTTACAGCCATGGAGCCGTGGTTAAGGGCCCTTCAGGCTCTCGGGTGATGGAAAAATCTATGGTGCAGAGGCGAGAGGCATCAAAATGGCTTAACCATGGCGTACGGCGTGCTTGACCCGGTGCCAAGAGCCGTAGGATGCACAGGATCTGGCCGTGCGGTAGCACAGTCGTGTGTGCAATTATGGATGTTCTGGAGTCGTGGAGCTGTAGTTAAGGGTCGTTCGGGCTCTCGGGTGATGGGTGGTGAGGCTAGAGGCGTCAAAATGCCTTAACCATGGCATACGGTCGTGCTTGACCTAGTGTCGAGAGCTGTAGGACACACAGGAACCGGTTGTGCGGTAGCATAGTCGTATGTGCAAATATGGTTGTTCTAGAGCTGTGGAGCCATGGTTAAGGGCCATTCAGGTTCTCGGGTGGCAATAAATGATGTGGTGGAGAGGCCAGAGGTGTCAAAATGCCTTAACCATGGCACATGGGCGTGCTTGACTTGGTGCGAGGAGCCGTAGGACGCGCAGGAACCGGCCGTGCGGTAGCAAAGTCGTGTGTGCAAATATGGCAGTTCTGGAGACGTGGAGCCGAGGTCAAGGGCCCTTCAGGCTCTCAAGCGATGGCAAACGCTATGGCAGAGAGGCCAGAGGTGTCAAAATGCCTTAACCATGGCGTACGAGCATGCTTGACTCAGTGCCGGTAGCATGGTTGTGTGTGCAAATATGGCAGTTTTGGAGCTGTGGAGCCATGGTTAAGGGCCCTTCAGGCTCTCGGGTGATGGAAATCTCTATGGTGGAGAGGTGAGAGGCATCAAAATGGCTTAACCATGGCATACGGGCATGCTTGACCCAGTGCCAAGGGCCATAGGATGCACAGGATCCGACCGTGCGGCAGCACAGTCGTGTGTGCAAATATGGAAGTTCTGGAGTCATCGAGCCTTGGTTAAGGGCCGTTCGGTCTCTTGGGTGATGACAAACATGGTGGTGGTGAGGCCAGAGGCGTCAAAATGCCTTAACTATGGCATATGGTCGTTCTTGACCTAGTGCCGAGAGCTGTAGGACACACAGGAACCAGCTGTGCGGTAGCATAGTCGTGTGTGCAAATATGACAGTTCTAGAGCTGTGGAGCCATGGTTAAGGGCCATTCGGGTTCTCGGGCAGCAACAAATGCTGTGGTGGAGAGGCCAGAGGTGTCAAAACGCCTTAACCATGGCGCATGGGCGTGCTTGACTTGGTGCGAGGAGCCGTAGGACGCGCAGGAACCGGCTGTGCGGCAGCAAAGTCGTGTGTGCAAATATGGCAGTTCTGGAGCCGTGGAGCCGAGGTTAAGGGCTGTTCAGGCTCTCGAGCGATGGCAAACGCTATGGTAGAGAGGCCAGAGGTGTCAAAATGCCTTAACCATGGCGTATGGGCATGCTGTGGGGATATGACCCCCATATACCCTCGCGGCTATCTTTGGGCCTCACCGCCGAAGACGGCCCAGTCCAAGACAAAGACGTGCGACACACGACGTGCTCCGCACGGATTAGTATTAGTACCAAATAGGCTATTCTACTTGTAACTTTGTCCCTTCGGCATATATAAGGAGGGGCAGAGGTCCTTTAGCGGACAACGGAATATGGAGCAGATCTCTACGGTCTCTCTTGTAACCCAAACCTCCATGGTTTGGGGCATCTCATATCAAATCAATACAACTCAACAGAGAGCGGGACGTAGGGTATTACGCTTCTTAGCGGCCCGAACCTCGGGTAAACCGTGTGTTCGTCCTCTGTTGCACGTCTAGTTCGTATTCTCCCGCAACTTCACCGCAATTCTACTACCGTGGGATACCCCGTGGTAGACTGCCGGTTATCCATAATCGACAGTGGCACGCCAGGTAGGGGGTGTGCGCGCAGATTTATAGGCGAACTAGATGGTTTTTTCTTCTCGGCTTCCATGGAGTTCGAGGCTAGTCTGGCCTTCACCGCCAGTGCGTTCATCGACCACCGGTGTAGCGACGACCACCGGAGTCATGGAGACGGTGCAGCCCGCTTCTGCCGACAAGTTTGATCTCAGGATCCCTCCTGGGGTCGTCTGCAACTCATCGGCAGCTTCCTTGGCAGATCGATCCACATTGATCTGCTGAGGACAGCTTCACCACTGTTCATCACCGTCGGCGTGGACATACGAGTCGTACCGACCACATGAGCCGCTCAGATTCAAATCTGATTGCGGGCTGACCACTACTTAAGCCGCCCAGATCCAAATCTGGTCGTGGCCCGTTCACCACCGAGCGTACAACATCAAGCAACCTCGTGGTGTGCGGCGTGTCCATCCCGTCGAATTCCCTAATTCGACTCCGACTTCCAGTTGGATCCGATCACAAAGCAAGCCAGCCGCACGTGATGTACATCACCATGATAACGTGGTGGTATAGGACTCCAGCCAATCCTGATACATGCATATGTGGACGCATCGTAGACATACAAGCATACTTTGTGCGTACATTTACGGCAAACCAAGAGCAAGCGATTTAGAGCATGAACGCATCTACTACATGGGAGTCGATCTCCGTTCGACAACATCCTGCTCGGCATACGACAAAGCTAAGTCAATATTTGATATGTGTTCTCGTATCTACCTACAATATATCTACGTATATACAAAAATATATTTATATATACATGTATTCGGGTATCTATATATATACTTGATTATTTTGCCAGGATTCTGCTCGTCGTCGTTCTGCGCCGAACGATATGTAGATTCGTTGCTCCCATGAGGCTGGTCCATGTCTCGTCGACCCGCAGCCGTCCGAAGCGAGCCAAGCAAGTTGTCCGAGCCACGTCCGTAAGCACCACGTCGAGCAGACTACAGATCGACCACGTCTATCTGCTTGACCACAACAGCAACATGTCTCCAAAGACAAGCTAAGTTTCTTCAAGAATTAATAAAGTTTATTCTTCGTTCTTTTTTCCTCTTACAGTTTTGCATCCGTGCACCAATCTATCATACATGCGCCCTGCATAAGTCACAATTAAACTTTGTTTCCTGCCCGCCGAGAACGGCTTGACAAGGCACTGTCTCGATCCTCTTACGATGTGTTACAGCTCCGTGCTACATGGCACTAGGAGATTCGGCAGTCGCTCTCTAAAAGGTACCTAGGATTGTACCTAGTGATCCTGGCGTCTCACGCTGTTCACTAGTGCATCCCTTTGTCACCCGACAGAGTTAGCTTGCTTCGAGGGTGGGGGCAAAACTTAATTGTCGACATAATTTTTTGCAAACCAAGACTTTGCATACTTCAAAACGGCATATATGTTTTCACCGGCTTAACATGTCTACCTAAAAATACATCAACCATTGATTTTTTGCACATCATATACTATCGCCGTTCATGTTTATTTTTCAGGGACAAGGTTCGGTTGCCGAACATACTTCATATGCTTGGGGACTCGATCGAGGATCATCGTCCAGATGGTCATACCACCTGGCACTCGGACTTCGCGTCCAACCAGTTGGTCCGACGGCTCGGTGCCATGCACCACACAGCCTCGCCTTCGTCCTCAGCTCGGTGCCATGCACTGTGAAGTCTGGTCTTCGACCGTGTTGCTCGGGGACTCGTCTTCATCGCCTCGGCTCGGTGTTATGCACCACACAGCCTCGCCTCGGCTCAGTGCTATGCACCACACAGCCTTGCCTTTGTCCTCGGCTTGGTGCCACGCACCGTGAAGTCTCGTCTCCGACCGTGCTGCTCGGGGACTCGTCGTCATCGCTCGGCTCGGTGCTATGCACCACACAGCCTCGCCTCCGTCCTTGGCTCGGTGCCACGCACCGTGACATCTCGTCTCCGACCGTACTGCTCGGGGACTCATCGTCATCGCCTCGGCTCGGTGCTATGCACCACACAGCCTCGCCTTTGTCCTCGGCTCGGTGCCACGCACCGTGATGTCTGGTCTCTGACCGTGTTGCTCAGGGACTCGTCGTCATCGCCTCGGCTCGGTGCTATGCACCACACAGCCTCGCCTCCGTCCTTGACTCGGTGCCATGCACCGTGAAGTCTCGTCTCCGACCGTGCTGCTCAGGGACTCGTCGTCATCGCCTCGGCTTGGTGCCACGCATCGTGAAGTCTCGTCTCTGACTGTGCTACTCGGGGACTCGTCTTCATTGCCTCGGCTCCATATCTAGGGACTATGGATTCGACTTTCCACCCAGCGGTGTCTACGGACCAGTGGTTCTCGGTGTCCCTCGACCCGATCGAGCCTGTGCTCCATCCAGGAATTGCCTGGGGACTATGCGTCGACTTGTCACTTGGCACGACTACGGACTAGTTAGTGTTATGTTGAGTTTTTTCTTAAAAGCTCAATACAACATATTCTATCTTCTATCGAGCTTGGGGACTACGTGGGCCCACGTCACCTCGCGGTGACTGGGGCCTATCTTCTGTTCTTGGTTCGGTAGTCTTACCTATGCGGATTGCTCGTGTTAGCATTCAGTGATACTCCACATCACGTGTTAACGTGGGCCCACATCTCAGGACGTGAAAAGTTTTTTCTTTTTTCTTAGAGCATCATGCATCTTTCGACAGATCATCTTCCTTTACAGAAGCGGTGGTCAACAGCAGACTTACGAACTGCTCGGGATGAAACTGGTCAGCACTATGTGGTCAGCATCATCACTGGTCAGCACTATGTGGTCAGCATCTTCACTGGTCTGCACTACGTGGTCGACATCCTTGCTGGTTGGCACTACGTGGTCTGCATCTACACTGCTCGGCATAGGTCAAGACAATGACTCCCTCAAGATACATGGTGCTCGGGGACTAGCTGTGGGGATATGACCCCCATATACCCTCGCGGCTATCTTTGGGCCTCACCGCCGAAGACGGCCCAGTCCAAGATGAAGACGTGCGACACACGACGTGCTCCGCACGGATTAGTATTAGTACCAAATAGGCTATTCTACTTGTAACTTTGTCCCTTCGGCATATATAAGGAGGGGCAGAGGTCCTTTAGCGGACAACGGAATATGGAGCAGATATCTACGGTCTCTCTTATAACCCAAACCTCCGTGGTTTGGGGCATCTCAGATCAAATCAATACAACTCAACAGAGAGTAGGACGTAGGGTATTACGCTTCTTAGCGGCCCAAACCTGGGTAAACCGTGTGTTACTGTCCTCTCGTTGCACGTCTAGTTCGTATTCTCCCGCACCTTCACCGCAATTCTACTACCGTGGGATACCCCGTGGTAGACTCCTGGTTATCCGTAATCAACACATGCTTGACTCAGTGCCGGGAGCCATAGGACGTGTTGGAACCGACGGTGCGGCAGCATGGTCGTGTGTGCAAATATGGCAGTTTTGGAGCCATGGAGCCGTGGTTAAGGGCCCTTCAGGCTCTCGGGTGATGGAAAACTCTATGGTGGAGAGGTGAGAGGCATCAAAATGGCTTAACCATGGTGTACGGGCGTGCTTGACCTGGTGCCGAGAGCCGTAGGATGCACAGGATCCGGCCGTGCGGTAGCACAGTCGTGTGTGCAATTATGGATGTTCCGGAGCTGTAGTTAAGGGCCGTTCGGGCTCTTGGGTGATGACAAACGTTGTGGTGGTGAGGCCAGAGGCATCAAAACGCCTTAACCATGGAATACGGTCGTGCTTGACCTAGTATCGAGAGCTGTAGGACACGCAGGAACCGGCTGTGCAGTAGCATAGTCGTGTTTGCCAATATGGCAGTTCTATTGCTGTGGAGCCATGGTTAAGGGCCATTCGGGTTCTCAGGCAGCAACAAACGCTATGCTGGAGAGGCCAGAGGTGTCAAAACGCCATAACCGTGGCGCATAGGCGTGCTTGACTTGGTGCGAGGAGCCGTAAAACGCGCAGGAACCGGCCGTGCGGCAGCAAAGTCGTGTGTGCAAATATGGTAGTTCTGGAGCCGTGGAGCCGAGGTTAAGGGCCGTTCAGGCTCTCGAGCTATGGCAAACGCTATGGTGAGAGGCCAGAGGTGTCAAAATGCCTTAACCATGGCATACGGGCATGCTTGACTCAGTGCCAGGAGCCATAGGACACGTTGGAACCGACCGTACGGCAATATGGTTTTGTGTGCAAATATGGCAGTTTTGGAGCCGTGGAGCCGTGGTTAAGGGCCCTTCAAGCTCTCGGGTGATGGAAAAGTCTATGGTGGAGAGGTGAGAGGCATCAAAATGGCTTAACCATGGCGTACGGGCATGCTTGACCCAGTGCCGAGAGCCATAGGATGCACAGGATCCGGCCGTGCGGCAGCACAGTCGTGTGTGCAAATATGGAAGTTCTGGAGTCATGGAGCTATGGTTAAGGGCCGTTTGGGCTCTCGGGTGATAACAAACATTGTGGTGGTGAGGCCAGAGGCGTCAAAACGCCTTAACTATGGCATACGGTCGTGCTTGACCTAGTGCCGAGAGCTGTAGGACACGCAGGAACCGGCTGTGCGGTAGCATAGTCGTATGTGCAAATATGGCAGTTCTAGAGCTATGGAGCAATGGTTAAGGGCCATTCGGGTTCTTGGGCGGCAACAAATGCTGTGGTGGAGAGGCCAGCATGACGCATGGGCGTGCTTGACTTGGTGCGAGGAGCCGTAGGACGCGCAGGAACCGGCCGTGCGGCAGCAAAGTCGTGTGTGCAAATATGGCAGTTCTGGAGCCGTGGAGCTGAGGTTAAGGGCCGTTCAGGCTCTCGAGCGATGGCAAACGCTATGGTAGAGAGGCCAGAGGTGTCAAAATGCCTTAACCATGGCGTACGGGCATGCTTGACTCAGTGCCGGGAGCCGTGGGATGCACAGGATCCGGCCGTGCGGCAGCGCAGTCGTGTGTGCAATTATGGATGTTGTAGAGTCATGGAGCAGTAGTTAAGGGCCGTTCGGGCTCTCGGGTGATGACAAACATTGTGGTGATGAGGCCAGAGGCATCAAAATGCCTTAACCATGGCATACGGTCGTGCTTGACCTAGGGTCGAGGGCTGTAGGACACGCAGGAACTGGCTGTGCGGTAGCATAGTCGTGTGTGCAAATATGGCAGTTCTAGAGCTGTGGAGCCATGGTTAAGGGCCATTCGGGTTCTCGAGCGGCAACAAACGCTATGGTGGAGGGGCTAGAGGTGTCAAAATGCCTTAACCATGGCGCATGGCGTGCTTGACTCGGTGCGAGGAGCCGTAGGACGCGCAGGAACCGGCCGTGCGGCAGCAAAGTCATGTGTGCAAATATGGTAGTTCTAGAGCCGTGGAGCCGAGGTTAAGGGCCGTTCAGGCTCTCGAGTGATGGCAAACGCTATGGTAGAGAGGCCAGAGGTGTCAAAATGCCTTAACCATGGCGTACGGGCATGCTTGACTCAGTGCCGGGAGCCAAAGGATGCGTTGGAACCGACCGTGCGGCAGCATGGTCGTGTGTGCAAATATGGCAGTTTTGGAGCCGTGGAACCATGGTTAAGGGCCCTTCAGGCTCTCGGGTGATGGAAAACTCTATGGTGGAGAGGTGAGAGGCATCAAAATGGCTTAACCACGGGGTACGAGTGCTTGAACCGGTGCCGAGAGCCGTAGGATGCACAGGATCCGACCGTGCGGCAACACAGTCGTGTGTGCAAGTATGGAAGTTCTGGAGTCGTGGAGCTGTTGTTAAGGGCCATTCGGGTTCTCGGGTGATGACAAACATTGTGGTGGTGAGGCCAAAGGCGTCAAAATGCCTTAACCATGGCATATGGTCGTGCTTGACCTAGTGCCGAGAGCTGTAGGACACGCAAGAACCGGTTGTGCGGTAGCATAGTCGTGTGTGCAAATATGGCGGTTCTAGAGCCGGAGCCATGGTTAAGGGCCATTCGGGTTCTCGGGTGGCAACAAACATTGTCTTTGGAGAGGCCGGAGGTGTCAAAATGCCTTAACCATGGCGTACGGGCATGCTTGACTCGGTCTTGAGCCATAGGACGCGTTGGAACCGGCCGTGCGGCGGCATGGTCGTGTGTGCAAATATGGCGGTTTTACAGCCGTGGAGCCGTGGTTAAGGTCCCTTCAGGCTCTCGGGTGATGGAAAATTCTATGGTGGAGAGGTGAGAGGCATCAAAATGGCTTAACCATGGCGTACAGGCGTGCTTGACCCGGTGCCGAGAGCCGTAGGATGCACAGGATCCGGCCGTGCGGCAGCACAGTCGTGTGTGCAATTATGGATGTTCTGGAGTCGTGGAGCTGTAGTTAAGGGCCGTTCGGGCTCGCGAGTGATGACAAACATTGTGGTGGTGAGGCCAGAGGCGTCAAAACACCTTAACCATGGCATACGGTCGTGCTTGACCTAGAGTCGAGAGCTGTAGGACACGCAGGAACTGGCTGTGCGGTAGCATAGTCGTGTGTGCTAATATGGCAGTTCTAGAGCTGTGGAGCCATGGTTAAGGGCCATTCGGGTTCTCCGGCGGCAACAAATGCTGTGGTGGAGAGGCCAGAGGTGTCAAAACGACTTAACCATAGCGCATGAGTGTGCTTGACTTGGTGCGAGGAGCCATAGGACGCGCAGGAACCGGCCGTGCGGCAGCAAAGTAGTGTGTGCAAATATGGCAGTTTTGGAGCCGTGGAGCCGAGGTTAAGGGTCATTCAGGCTCACGAGCAATGGAAAATGCTATGGTAGAGAGGACAGAGGTGTCAAAATGCCTTAACCATGGCGTACGGGCATGCTTGACTCAGTGCCGGGAGCCATAGGACGCGTTGGAACCGACCGTGCGGTAGCATGGTCGTGTGTGCAAATATGGCAGTTTTATAGCCGTGGAGCCGTGGTTAAGGGCCCTTCAGGCTCTCAGGTGATGGAAAACTCTATGGTGGAGAGGTGAGAGGCATCAAAATGGCTTAACCATGGCGTACGGGCGTGCTTGACCCGGTGCCGAGAGCCGTAGGATGCACAGGATCCGGCCGTGTGGCAGCACAGTTGTGTGTGCAATTATGGATGTTCTGGAGTCGTGGAGCTGTAGTTAAGGGCCGTTCAGGCTCTCAGGTGGTGACAAACATTGTGGTGGTGAGGCTAGAGGCATCAAAACGCCTTAACCATGGCATACGGTCGTGCTTGACCTAGTGTCGAGAGCTGTAGGACACGCAGGAACTCGCTGTGCGGTAGCATAGTCGTGTGTGCAAATATTGCAGTTCTAGAGCTATGGAGCCTTGGTTAAGGGCCATTCGGTTCTCGAGCGGCAACAAACGCTATGGTGGAGAGGCCAAAGGTGTTGAAACGCCTTAACCATGGCGCATGGGCGTGCTTGACTTGGTGCGAGGAGCCGTAGGACGCGCAGGAACCGGCCGTGTGGCAGCAAAGTCGTGTGTGCAAATATGGCAGTTCTGGAGCTGTGGAGCCGAGGTTAAGGGCCGTTCAGGCTCTCGAGCAATGGAAAACGCTATGGTAGAGAGGCCAGAGGTGTCAAAATGCCTTAACCATGGCGTACGGGCATGCTTGACTCAGTGCCGAGAGCCATAGGACGTGTTGGAACCGACCATGCGGCAGCATGGTCGTGTGTGCAAATATGGCAGTTTTACAGCCGTGGAGCCATGGTTAAGGGCCCTTCAGGCTCTCAGGTGATGGAAAACTCTATGGTGGAGACGTGAGAGGCATCAAAATGGCTTAACCATGCCGTACGGGCGTGCTTGACCCAGTGCCGAGAGCTGTAGGATGCACAGGATCCGGCCGTGCGGCAGCACAGTCGTGTGTGCAATTATGGATGTTCTAGAGTCGTGGAGCTGTAGTTAAGGGCCGTTCGGGCTCTCGAGTGATGACAAACATTGTGGTGGTGAGGCCAGAGGCGTCAAAACGCCTTAACCATGGCATACGGTCATGCTTGACCTAGTGTCGAGAGCTGTAGGACACGCAGGAACCGGCTGTGCGGTAGCATAGTCGTGTGTGCAAATATGGCAGTTCTAGAGCTGTGGAGCCATGGTTAAGGGCCATTCGGGTTCTCGGGCGGCAACAAACGCTGTGGTGGAGAGGCCAGGGATGTCAAAATGCCTTAACCATGGTGCATGGGCGTGCTTGACTTGGTGCGAGGAGCCGTAGGTCGCGCAGGAACTGGCCGTGCGGCAGCAAAGTCGTGTGTGCAAATATGGCAGTTCTGGAGCCGTGGAGCCGAGGTTAACGGCCATTCAGGCTCTCGAGCGACGGCAAACACTATGGTAGAGAGGCCAGAGGTGTCAAAATACCTTAACCATGGCGTACAGGCATGCTTGACTCAGTGCCGGGAGCCATAGAACGCGTTGGAACCGACCGTGCGGCAGCATGGTCGTGTGTGCAAATATGGCAATTTTGGAGCCGTGGAGCCATGGTTAAGGGCCCTTCAGGCTCTCGGGTGATGGAAAACTCTATGGTGGAGAGGTGAGAGGCATCAAAATGGCTTAACCATGGCGTACATGCGTGCTTGACCCGGTGCCGAGAGCCGTAGGATGCACAGGATCCGGCCGTGCAGCAGCACAGTTGTGTGTGCAATTATGGATGTTCTGGAGTCGTGGAGCTGTAGTTAAGGGCCGTTCAGGCTCTCAGGTGGTGACAAACATTGTGGTGGTGAGGCTAGAGGCATCAAAACGCCTTAACCATGGCATACGGTCGTGCTTGACCTAGTGTCGAGAGCTGTAGGACACGCACGAACCGACTGTGCGGTAGCATATTCGTGTGTGCAAATATGGCAGTTCTAGAGCTGTAGAGCCATGGTTAAGGGCCATTCGGGTTCTTGGGCAGCAACAAACGCTGTGGTGGAGAGGCCAGAGGTGTCAAAACGCCTTAACCATGGCACATGGGCGTGCTTGACTTGGTGCGAGAAGCCGTAGGACGCGCAGGAACCGGCCGTGCGGTAGCAAAGTCGTGTGTGCAAATATGGCAGTTATGGAGCCGTGGAGCCGAGGTTAAGGGCCGTTCAGGCTCTCGAGCAATGGCAAACGCTATGGTAGAGAGGCCAGAGGTGTCAAAATGCCTTAACCATGGCGTACGGGCATGCTTGACTCAGTGCCGGGAGCCTGAAAGGCCCTGGTTTGGTTTTGATAATTGAGTGACAACTTTAGGTGGACTAACATGTGTGATGGTTGAGATACACAGGAGTTAGTTCACAGGTACATGTGTGTGAGCAACATATGCCATGGTGGAGATGGCTTGGAGATGTTGTGAGGCTCAACACATCGATTTGATGAAGGAGCTCATTGCAAATGAGACATGACATGGAGTCATGTGACCAAGAGGTGAAGATCAAGATGAGGCTTGGCTTGATGGACCGGTTGCAAGTGTGAAGGGCAAGTTGAGGTTTTGTGAAGCGAAGGACCATGCGATGGTGAAGCTTGGGCAAGACTTGGCGCCGATGGACCAACGCAACGGTGAAGAGCAAGTGAGGTCAAGATCGATGGACCAAGAGTGTCACATGATGATATGTAGTGGATCATATCATTTGATGATCGTGTCGTGCATGCGGTGCGTTGGCACAATGGAGGATGACGGTGGAGATGGAAATGCGCAAGGCAAAGGTATAACCTAGGGCATTTCATTTCACCGGTCTAAAGTTGAGTAGAGAAGTACTTGACCGGATTTAGGATAGATGGCCGTACTATCAAGAGGGGTAATCTTGTTTGCATATCGGTCATCTAGTGCCACTTGAGCGACCTAACATTGCGATGTGCTAGGATCGAGTGGCGTTGTGAGATGAAGAGAAAATCCTTTGAAAATGATTGTGAAAATGCTAACACACAAGCACATGGAGTTGTACACTTGGTGGTGTTGGCACATTTACAAAGGTGGTGTTTGTTCGCGCTGTGGTTTGTAGGGTTGAGTTGGGCTTGGGTCCCTCTCTCCCTCCCGCCGAGCTTGCTCGGCGGGATTCGGCGCTTTTGGGAAAATTGGAAGCATATTTTCCATTGCGCCGGATGCAAATTGTTGTTGGAAACATGCTATCTATGGTGGTCAAGTTGGTATACTTGTTGGATAGCATGGTGGAGAAGATTGCGTTTTCGACGGGCTGTAAATCATGGATTTACAAGCGCCGGACGCGGCGGCCGGACGTGCGGCCAGGCGGGCCGGACGCGTCCGGCACGTGGAAGGTTGGCGTGGGCGGCTGGCTCGGGCGCTGCTGAGCGCCGGACGCCGAGGAGGCGCGTCCGGCGCACGCCGGACTCGAACCAGAAACTTCTGGTGCCGAGTGCCGTGCAAGCACGTTCGCCAGACGCGCGCCGGACGTAGGCGGCGGACTCGGGCGAGTCACTGTTTGGCGTCTGGCGGTTCTCTGTGCGCGCGGGCGGTGCTGGTGGATGCACTGGCCAGACGCTTCCGCCGGTGGTCACCAGGCGCGTCCGGCGCAGGGTTTCTGAGCAGATCGTGAGGTAGCCGTTGGGGATCAACGGTCGACTTCGAACGGTCGGTACACATGGCGTGACGAGGAGCGCCGAACGCGGCTTGGAGCGTCCGGCGGTGGAGGCCGGACGCGTCCGGCGCTCGTGTTTCGGTTGCCCAAGGTGGCAACGGCTAGTTTCAGCCCTTGTGGCTATATATACGTGGTTTGGCCGGCTGTGGCTGGTTGCTGAGCACGCCCTGGCTATGTTGCCTTGTGTGGTGGTGCTTGGAAGCCCTCTAACTCACATATGCTTGGTAGTGACCATCCGATAGTGTGAGAAGAGCGATTCTAGTGCGAGTGCTTTGTGAGATTGCATCGAGTGGCACTAGGTGTTTGAGTTGCAAGCGGGAGAGCTTGTTACTCTTAGAGGGTTGCCACCTCCTAGACGGCTTGGTGGCAAGAGGCTCCGTGGTAGCACGCGTGGAGATATGGTGCTCCGGAGAAGAGATTGTGAGAGGTCGGTACTCACCTCGCGGGGATCGCGAAGAGTAGCCCTATTGGATTGCGCGTGTCATTGAGTTACCACCCTTGAGTGTGTGGGTTTGCTCGGTGCCTTGAGGGGCTCACTTGAGAGTGGTGTCTTGCGGTGCCTTGCGGGGCATGCCTTGAGGGGCAGGTGACTTAAGGGTCACACCGAAGAACCATCTAGGTGAAAAGACCGGAGGAACCACCAAAGGTGTTGGTCGACACAACAGGACGTAGCTTGGGGGCAACCAAGTGAACCTGGTGAAAAATCGCTGAGTCATCTTGTGTCCACTCTTCGCGGTGGTTTGCAATCTCTTTCACAAGCTTTGTATTTACATTCTTTACTTTCATATATAGCTTGTGTAGTTGCTCTAGTGATTAGTTAGCTTGAGTAGCTTGTTAATCACCTTCTTGCTTGTGTAGCTAAGAAGTAGAGTAAGTTGCCTTGCTTAGCTTGTGTAGTTAAGTAAGTTTGAGCTCTTGGGTTTAGCTTGTGTGGCTTTGTCCTTGAGCAACTAGTGAGCTTAGGTTGGCTTTGTGCTTTTGCTCATTAGAATTGTGTAGGTGCACACCGGTTGCTAAAGTACTGGTTGCTTAGGTTTGTGTGACCTTGCAAGCTAGACTTGTTTAGTGTGCACTAGCTAGATTGGCACCTTGCTTGCTTGTTTTAGGATCTTTTACAAGGTGCATCTAGAGTGATAGTTAGAGGGGTGAAGTCTTGGCTAGGCCGATAGATTTAATTCCGCACTTATTTCGGTTAGCCAGAGCGATTAGTTTTAAAAAGGACTATTCACCCCCCCTCTAGTCCGCCATCTCGACCTTACAAGTGGTATCGGAGCCGGGTCTCTCATTTAGTGGTCTTAACCGACCCGAGAGGATGGCGGCTTATGGGCTAGATGTTGAGTGTCCACACATTTTTGATGGCACACACTTTGCACGATGGAGAAATTGGTTGTCATGCAATTTTAAGTTTATTTCTCCTCAAATGTGGTGGATTGTAGATGTGGGCTTCTCTTGTGCAATTGAAAGGAAAACTCAAGCACAAAAGAATTGCTTCACTCTCAATTGCCAAGCTACTAACATTTTCTATAGATCTTTGGATGATAGCATATTTGAGGAGATCATGGATTTTGAGTCCGCTCATGAGATTTGGGTATATCTCAATGAGAAGTATGGAGCGGCCTCCAATGTTATTGATGAGGAGTCCACATTGGTGGCACATGAGGTTGTTGAGCATGACCATAACAAGGTTGTTATGGAGGATTGCTCCACCTCATGGTCAAGTGAGGAAGATGATCGGTCTACCTCAAGCTCACTTGACAAGATGGAGGATGATGCCTCAAGTGATGCAAGTAATGATTCTACCCCAAGCACACTTGACGATGATGATGGTTCATGCTCAATTGATGATGCTACTACAAGCTTTCCAACATCATCATGTTGCTTCATGTCACAAGGTGACACTAAGGTATCAAGTTGCAATGTGATTGATCATGCCTCATATGATGAGCTTGTTAGTAGACTTGCTAGCATGACCATGTGTTTAGAAAATGAGAAAGCCAAAACAATGAAACTTGAAAATGAAAACTCTTTTCTAAAGACAACATGTGAACAATAAAAGCATCTACTTTATGTTACTACTTGTTCATATGATGTGCTAAAATTGACTCATGAGCAACTTTGTGTTACTCATGACAACTTGTTGAAAGATCATGCTTTTCTCACTAAGAAGTTTTCCTTTGAAGAAATTAAAACTAGTGAGAGCTCATCACTTGGGTTGAATGATCAATAACATATGACTAACCTTTGTGATGTAGGGAAGAAGCATGTATCCACCTCTCATAATGATTTACTTGATATGCCATGTTCTTCACAATTAGATGCTTGTTCTACTTCTATGTCTTGTGAGACTAATCTTTTGAAGGAGAACAATAGACTCAAAAGCAAAGTGAAGAATTTGAACAACAAGCTAGAGAGGTGTTACAACTCTCAAGTCACCTTCGAACATATGTTGAAGAACAAGAGAAGATATGGTGACAAAAGTGGCCTTGGTTTCAACAAGGACAATGTTGGGTTGAGTGAAGTGCCAAAGATCACACGTTCTCAACTCTTGAAGAGCTACAAGAGATTTGGCAACATGAATGGCATCCGCTACAACAACACCAACATCAAGGGAAAGAAATGGGGCAAGAGAAAGTATGAGAAAGAAATGAAGAGGCTAGAAGAAGAAAGGCTCTCTCATCTCATGTGCTTTCAATGCAATAAAATGGGACATCTAGCAAGAACTTGCCCAAACAAAGAGAAGTCTCAACCAAAGCCACAAGATGAGCAAGAAAAGAAACCCCAAGATCAAGTCAAGATCAACCATGATGACATAGTTGGTGACTTGAAGATGATAAAGAAGAAGACAAGAAGGGGTGGAAGAGCAAGGCATCCAACTCCTATCCAAGATGCCAAGATGATGATGAGCAAGAATCAAGAGAAGAAAGATTTGGCTCACATCAAGTGCTTCAAGTGTGGAGAGATGGGACACTATGCCTCGGGGTGTCCTACCAAGCTTGAGAAGAAGGCTCAAGCAACTCAAAGAGGCAAGGCAATGAAGAGCATCACATGAGCAATGAAGAAAAGGCTCAACTGAAAAGAAGATGTTATTCATGCCGGAAAGGGGACACATGGCTTATTCATGTCTCCTAGGTAACAATTCTAAGCCTATTTCAATTGATAAAAATAATATGCTTAGAAAGGATGGTAATGGTACCTCTACGGTCTCTATTGCAAAACATCCCGCTATCCATACTAAGGCTCTGCCTAAGTATGTGGCTCCTAACTTAAGAGGACCCTAACATGTTTGGATACCATCAAAAAGTGGATGATTGTGTGTAGGTACCATGGCATTGGAGACTTGATTCAATTGAGTTCATTTTATTAATCATTTGATTGAATCAATTATTGAAGCTTAGTGCTATTTCTTTCCCAATGCCAAGTCATGACTAGTGAAGTCCAATGTGCTACAACATACAAGTGCAATAATCAAGTTGTGGTAATCAATTGGTATTCGAAGGCTTGCAAATTATTTGAGTTGAAGCTTGCTAATGGATGATCATGAGTTTTCAAAGGTATATTCCTAGTTGATCTATTCATTTGGGTGCATATGAGTTGATTGAATTGGATATATATGCATATGTTGCTTGCTATGAGATGATTGAATGGATTAATTGCTTAGTAGCCAAATTTGAATTAGTTTGGCTGGATATGATCACAAGATGACTCTTAATAAGTGGTTTGAATGGATACATGTCTTGTGTTGGTATTCAAACAAGTTGATATCAAGTTTGATTCAATTTGAAGAAGCATAGCTCAATTGTTTAACTTTGTCCAAAATATGAAATTTGAGCTGGCTGTGGTCAAGTCTGAGTTAGATAGATCAAATCTTATTGGATTGGCTTGAAAATTGGTATGCATGCTCTACACGTATGGTACAATATGCTGTAGAAATTTCATGAAGAATGGATAAGAATTTCTTTGGTTTTGGAGTATATCTTGTCAGCTATAGTGCAGCAGTTTTCAGCATGTAGCAGTGTAGGAAGATGTGAAATCTGGCAGCAAACTAGAAGGCCAATGGAGTTAAAAATTTTACAGCTGCAAGAAGACTCTGTGTCACTCATCTTCACCAAATTTCATGGCATTTGGAGCTGTACATTGGGAGATATGAATTATTCTTTGAAGGGTACAGAATCTGCCAGAAAAGTGACTATCATTGGATATATCAAGAGTCACTCAAATTGAAAGGTCCTCATGTTGGTTTCATATTTATAAGTGGTTGAGGAACCTAAGTTTGGTTTTGAATTGGTCTAGAAGTATTAAGAATAATGAGTACAAGGCCATTTGATTGTGGAGTGTATTTGTTACACTATTTGGCACTCGAATTGAAGATCAAGATCAAACTCAAAGAGAAGATGAAGTTTAAGTTCTAGTGACAATTGAAGATCATTTGGTAGAAAGAAAAGAACTTAAACAAGAAAGAAAAGGACTTAAATAAGACTTCAAGCTTAGTCATCATAAGAAGTCCAAGGTTCAATCGACAAAAACAATTCAAGTGAGTGTCGAGGATAGTTCTTGATGAGAGATCACTTCTCCCTTGCAGGGGGCTTGCCACCCATGAGTGGGTAAACCAAGTGGGATACTTGGTAGGCTAACATGGAAGTGGTGATCTAAAGATTATTGGAGATACTCGGTTGAAGCAATCAAAAGGGTTGATCAAGAAAGCAAGCAACACCCAAAATAGAGAGCAATACATGACAAGTCAAGAAATAATCCAAGTGGTATACAAATGGTACCCATTCAAGTGGTATTCTCTCATGCAAGCAAGAGTCAAGAAAAGAAGCAAGCCAACCACAACAAGAAAGTGCACTTGATCTTAAGTGGTTATCATTTCACATGGATGAAGCATAATGTTCAATCATGGTATCTTTTGGCTTCATCAAGCTTATAAATGGACTTCACATTGCTATTGGAGTAATGAAATTGGAATCTATGTGACTATCCTCTACTCCAACATAGCAAAGGTATCATTGTATTGTGCATGATCATTTCATCCCTTACTAGTATGCGATTAGTGCATATAGTACATGCTTATTAGGGTCATGCATAACATTAAAATGTTTTAAATTCATAGTCTACCACTATTGCTTGAATGTTTGATTTACCTAGTGGTATGAGTATGAGTTTGTTCATGAGCTAGTGAACCCAAGTACTTGATCTAGTTTGAATTGCATATAAGTTTCAAGTACAACATTGACAAGATAACCCTTCTAGTGAGGTGTGAAGAAGCTTGTCATTGGTTCAAACCGGACTTGGATGTTTATAAGTGATTCATATTGGCTCAAGTCAAAGAGAAAGAAGCTCATGAAGTTTATCAAGTTCAAGAATTGGATATTCATGACAAATCCAATAAGTGGTTACCATAATGATAGTTCTTGCAAGAAATGTCTAGTCTATCACTATCTTCACAAGTGGTGTTCCTACAAGTGGTATGGTACACATGTTTTTCATTCAAGTGAGATCTAGTATATCAAAATGATGGTTCCACAAGTGATCCTCAACTTTAAGTGATCAATTCAAATCAAGAGAAGCTACCCTCACCGACAAGAAGGTGTCTATGGATTGGTTTGTCCCATGCTTTGTCATAGGGGGAGGAGCCCCACTTTATCGGTATTAGAGACAAAGAAACTTCAAGTGACCTACATGTAGTATCTTTGGTGCTATGACAAAGGGGGAGTGCCCAATGCATAGTTACAAGTGGATTCCTCTACATGTGAATTTTACAAGTGGTGTCATTCCAACATATGGTGTTGTCCATCAAAAATGAAGATTCAAGACTCAACCATCAACCCCTAGTTCCAACCCTTTGCATCAAGAGAATTTTCTTCTAAGTGGTATCTTACATGTGGCATCTTCAAGTGGTATTGCTACATCCCTTTATGGTTATTGATGACAAAGGGGAGAAATATGGAACAAAGATATGAGTGGAACGAAGATCTATGCAAGAGATCTATGCAAGAAGCATACAAAGGGAGTAGAAGATGGACATGGACTGAGAGGGAGCAACATTGAAAATGGAGGAGGATCAAAAATTCTTGGACAAGAGGAACACACAAGTAGGGGGAGCAAGCTCATGAACTTGATTGATTGCATTTGATATGTGCATATTCATATGCTTGCTAGCATTTGCATAAGTTTTTCAATTCAATATGCAATGCTTGTGTGGTGAATGCTAGTTATAGAACTTGATTGATGATTTAAAAAACTAGCATGTATAGGGTGGTTTAGCTAGTCACATGTGCTTTACAAGTGGTACTAGAACCTTGCTTATAATGTTGATCTCATGAGGTATCTAGTGTTTTGTTTCATGTGATATCTAGCTAACCATGATGCTAAGGATGAACTACAATGGTGCAACTTCGATTGGTATCATGCTTCAAAGGTTTATCTCATACACCTTAGCATCACTTAGTAGTGCTAACTCTCCCAAAATTTCCATATTTATGCATGTGTGCAAGCTTGAAACCAAACCATTTGAGCACACATGTAGGGGGAGCTATCACTACCAAGTTGACTTTGTGGTACTTATCCAAATCATAACATTGAGCTTAAATATTGGATAAGTGGCATAAAGTCCAAATATTCTTAAATTCCATATCTTTGTAGAGTTGTCATCAATTACCAAAAAGGGGGAGATTGAAAGGCCCTAGTTTGGTTTTGATAATTGAGTGACAACTTTAGGTGGACTAACATGTGTGATGGTTGAGATACACGGGAGTTAGTTCACAGGTACATGTGTGTGAGCAACATATGCCATGGTGGAGATGGCTTGGAGATGTTGTGAGGCTCAACACATGAGTTGATGAAGGAGCTCATTGCAAATGAGACATGACATGGAGTCATGTGACCAAGAGGTGAAGATCAAGATGAGGCTTGGCTTGATGGACCGGTTGCAAGTGTGAAGGGCAAGTTGAGGCTGTGAAGCGAAGGACCATGCGATGGTGAAGCTTGGGCAAGACTTGGCGCCGATGGACCAACGCAACGGTGAAGAGCAAGTGAGGTCAAGATCGATGGACCAAGAGTGTCACATGATGATATGTAGTGGATCATATCATTTGATGATCGTGTCGTGCATGCGGTGCGTTGGCACAATGGAGGATGACGGTGGAGATGGAAATGCGCAAGGCAAAGGTATAACCTAGGGCATTTCATTTCACCGGTCTAAAGTTGAGTAGAGAAGTACTTGACCGGATTTAGGATAGATGGCCGTACTATCAAGAGGGGTAATCTTGTTTGCATATCGAGTCATCTAGTGCCACTTGAGCGACCTAACATTGCGATGTGCTAGGATCGAGTGGCGTTGTGAGATGAAGAGAAAATCCTTTGAAAATGATTGTGAAAATGCTAACACACAAGCACATGGAGTTGTACACTTGGTGGTGTTGGCACATTTACAAAGGTGGTGTTTGTTCGCTAAGTGGTTTGTAGGGTTGAGTTGGGCTTGGGTCCCTCTCTCCCTCCCGCCGAGCTTGCTCGGCGGGATTCGGCGCTTTGGGAAAATTGGAAGCATATTTTCCATTGCGCCGGATGCAAATTGTTGTTGGAAACATGCTATCTATGGTGGTCAAGTTGGTATACTTGTTGGATAGCATGGTGGAGAAGATTGCGTTTTCGACGGGCTGTAAATCATGGATTTACAAGCGCCGGACGCGTCCGGCGCGTGGAAGGTTGGCGTGGGCGGCTGGCTCGGGCGCTGCTGAGCGCCGGACGCCGAGGAGGTGCGTCCGGCGCACGCCGGACTCGGACCAGAAACTTCTGGTGCCGAGTGCCGCGCAAGCACGTTCGCCAGACGCGCGCCGGACGCAGGCGGCGGACTCGGGCGAGTCACTGTTTGGCGTCCGGCGGTTCTCTGTGCGCGGGCGGTCTTGGTGGATGCACGGCCGGACGCGTCCCGGCGGTGGTCACCCGGGCGCGTCCGGCGCGGGGTTTCGAGCGGATCGTGAGGTAGCCGTTGGGGATCAACGGTCGACTTCGAACGGTCGGTACACGTGGCGTGACGAGGAGCGCCGGACGCGGCT
Organism: Themeda triandra; assembly: GCA_018135685.1. NCBI lineage: Eukaryota > Viridiplantae > Streptophyta > Magnoliopsida > Poales > Poaceae > Themeda > Themeda triandra. The sequence continues at coordinate 49,164 of JAENPR010001832.1, read as the reverse complement.
TGGAGCGTCCGGCGGTGGAGGCCGGACGCGTCCGGCGCTCGTGTTTCGGTTGCCCAAGGTGGCAACGGCTAGTTTCAGCCCTTGTGGCTATATATACGTGGTTTGGCCGGCTGTGGCTGGTTGCTGAGCATGCCCTGGCTATGTTGCCTTGTGTGGTGGTGCTTGGAAGCCCTCTAACTCACATATGCTTGGTGGTGACCATCCGATAGTGTGAGAAGAGCGATTCTAGTGCGAGTGCTTTGTGAGATTGCATCGAGTGGCACTAGGTGTTTGAGTTGCAAGCGGGAGAGCTTGTTACTCTTGGAGGGTTGCCACCTCCTAGATGGCTTGGTGGCAAGAGGCTCCGTGGTAGCACGCGTGGAGATACGGTGCTCCGGAGAAGAGATTGTGAGAGGTCGGTACTCACCTCGCGGGAATCGCGAAGAGTAGCCCTATTGGATTGCGCGTGTCATTGAGTTACCACCCTTGAGTGTGTGGGTTTGCTCGGTGCCTTGAGGGGCTCACTTGAGAGTGGTGTCTTCAGGTGCCTTGCGGGGCGTGCCTTGAGGGGCAGGTGACTTAAGGGTCACACCGAAGAACCATCTAGGTGAAAAGACCGCAGGAACCACCAAAGGTGTTGGTCGACACAATAGGACGTATCTTGGGGGCAACCAAGTGAACCTGGTGAAAAATCGCCGAGTCATCTTGTGTCCACTCTTCGCGGTGGTTTGCAATCTCTTTCACAAGCTTTGTATTTACATTCTTTACTTTCATATATAGCTTGTGTAGTTGCTCTAGTGATTAGTTAGCTTGAGTAGCTTGTTAATCACCTTCTTGCTTGTGTAGCTAAGAAGTAGAGTAAGTTGCCTTGCTTAGCTTGTGTAGTTAAGTAAGTTTGAGCTCTTGGGTTTAGCTTGTGTGGCTTTGTCCTTGAGCAACTAGTGAGCTTAGGTTGGCTTTGTGCTTTTGCTCATTAGAATTGTGTAGGTGCACACCCGGTTGCTAAAGTACTAGTTGCTTAGGTTTGTGTGACCTTGCAAGCTAGACTTGTTTAGTGTGCACTAGCTAGATTGGCACCTTGCTTGCTTGTTTTAGGATCTTTTACAAGGTGCATCTAGAGTGATAGTTAGAGGGGTGAAGTCTTGGCTAGGCCGATAGATTTAATTCCGCACTTATTTCGGTTAGCCAGAGCGATTAGTTTTAAAAAGGACTATTCACCCCCCTCTAGTCCGCCATCTCGACCTTACAGAGCCATAGGACGCGTTGGAACCGACCGTGCGGCAGCATGGTCGTGTGTGCAAATATGGCAGTTTTGGAGCCGTGGAGTCGTGGTTAAGGGCCCTTCAGGCTCTCGGGTGATGGAAAACTCTATGGTGGAGAGGTGAGAGGCATCAAAATGGCTTAACCATGGGGTACGAGCGTGCTTGAACCGGTGCCAAGAGCCGTAGGATGCACAGGATCCGGCCATGCGGCAGCACAGTCGTGTGTGCAAATATGGAAGTTCTGGAGTCGTGGAGCTATTGTTAAGGGCCATTCGGGCTCTTGGGTGACGACAAACATTATGGAGGTGAGGCCAGAGGCATCAAAATGCCTTAACCATGGCATACGGTCGTGCTTGACCTAGTGCCGAGAGCTGTAGGACACGCAAGAACCGGCTGTGCGGTAGCATAGTCATGTGTGCAAATATGGCAGTTCTAGAGCTGTGGAGCCATGCTTAAGGGCCATTCGGGTTCTCTGGCGGCAACAAACGCTGTGCTGGAGAGGCCAGAGGTGTCAAAATGCATTAACCATGGTGCATGGGCGTGCTTTACTTGGTGCCGGGGAGCCGTAGGACGCGCGGGAACCAGCCGTGCGCGGCAAAAGTCGTGTGTGCAAATATGGCGGTTACGGAGCCGTGGAGCCGAGGTTCAGGGCCATTTAGGCTCTCGAGCTAAGGCAAACGCTATGGTAGAGAGGCCAGAGGTGTCAAAATGCCTTAACCATGGCGTACGGGCATGCTTGACTCAGTGCCGGGAGCCATAGGACGCGTTAGAACCGACCGTGCGGCAGCATGGTCGTGTGTTCAAATATGGCAGTTTTGCAGCCGTGAAGCCGTGGTTAAGGGCCCTTCAGGCTCTCGGGTGATGGAAAACTCTATGGTGGGGAGTTGAGAGGCATCAAAATGGCTTAACCATGGCGTACGGGCGTGCTTGACCCGGTGCCGAGAGCCATAGGATGCACAGGATCCAGCCGTGCGGCAGCACAGTCGTGTGTGCAATTATGGATGTTCTGGAGTCGTGGAGCTATAGTTAAGGGTCGTTTGGGCTCTCGGGTGATGACAAACATTGTGGTGGCGAGGCCAGAGGCGTCAAAACGCCTTAACCATGGCATACGGCCGTGCTTGACCAAGTGTCGAGAAATGTAGGACACGCAGGAACCGCTGTGCGGTAGCATAGTCGTGTGTGCAAATATGGCAGTTCTAGAGCTGTGGAGCCATGGTTAAGGGCCATTCAGGTTCTCGGGGGCAACAAATGCTATGGTGGAGAGGCCAGAGGTGTCAAAACACCTTAACCATGGCGCTTGGGCGTGCTTGACTTGGTGCGAGGAGCCGTAGGACACGCAGGAACCGGCCATGCGACAGCAAAGTCGTGTGTGCAAATATGGCAGTTCTGGAGCCATGGAGCCGAGGTTAAGGGCCATTCAGGCTCTCAAGTGATAGCAAACGCTATGGTAGAGAGGCCAGAGGTGTCAAAATGCCTTAACCATGGCGTACGGGCATGCTTGACTCAGTGCCGGGAGCCATAGGACGCGTTGGAACCGACCGTGCGGCAGCATGGTCGTGTGTGCAAATATGGCAGTTTTACAGCTGTGGAGCCGTGGTTAAGGGCCCTTCAGGCTCTCGGGTGATGGAAAACTCTATGGTGGAGAGGTGAGAGGCATCAAAATCTCTTAGCCATGGCGTACGGGCGTGCTTGACCCAGTGCCGAGAACCGTAGGATGCACAGGATCCGGCCGTGCGGCAGCACAGTCGTGTGTGCAATTATGGATGTTCTGGAGTCGTGGAGCTGTTGTTAAGGGCCGTTCGGGCTCTTGGGTGACGACAAACATTGTCGTGGTGAGGCCAGAGGCGTCAAAACGCCTTAACCATGGCATACGGTCATGCTTGACCAAGTGTCGAGAGCTGTAGGACACGCAGGAAATGGCTGTGCGGTAGCATAGTCGTGTGTGCAAATATGGCAGTTCTAGAGCTGTGGAGCCTTGGTTATGGGCCATTCGGGTTCTCAGGTGGCAACAAATGCTGTGGTGAGAGGCCAGAGGTGTCAAAACGCCTTAACCATGGCGCATGGGTGTGCTTGACTTGGTGCGAGGAGCCGTAGGACGCGCAGGAACCAGCCGTGTGGTAGCAAAGTCGTGTGTGCAAATATGGCAGTTCTGGAGCCGTGGAGCTGAGGTTAAGGGCCGTTCAGGCTCTCAAGCTATGGCAAACACTATGGTAGAGAGCCCAGAGGTGTCAAAATGCCTTAACCATGGCGTACGGGCATGCTTGACTCAGTGCCAGGAGCCATAGGACGTGTTGGAACCGACCGTGCGGCAGCATGGTCGTGTGTGCAAATATGGCAGTTTTGCAGCCGTGGAGTCGTGGTTAAGGGCCCTTCAGGCTCTCGGGTGATGGAAAACTCTATGGTGGAGAGGTGAGAGGCATCAAAATGGCTTAACCATGGCGTACGGGCGTGCTTGACCCGGTGCCGAGAGCCGTAGGATGCACAGGATCCGGCCGTGTGGCAGCATAGTCGTGTGTGCAATTATGGATTTTCTGGAGTCATGGGGCTGTAGTTAAGGGCCGTTCGGGCTCTCGGGTGATGACAAACATTGTGGTGGTGAGGCCAGAGGCGTCAAAATGCCTTAACCATGGCATACGGTCATGCTTGACCTAGTGTCAAGAGCTGTAGGACACGCAGGAACCGGCTGTTGCCACGCAGGAACCGGCATACAATTGTGCTTGACCTAGTGCCGAGAGCTGTAGGACACGCAAGAACCGGCTGTGCGGTAGCATAGTCGTGTGTGCAAATATGGCAGTTCTAGAGCTGTGGAGCCATGGTTAACGGCCATTCGGATTCTCGGGCAGTAACAAATACTGTGCTGGAGAGGCCAGAGGTGTCAAAACGCCTAAACCATGGCGCATGGGCATGCTTTACTTGGTGCTAGGAGCCGTAGGACGCGCAGGAACCAGCCGTGCGGCAGCAAAGTCTTGTGTGCAAATATGGCAGTTCTGGAGCCGTGGAGCCGAGGTTAAGGGCTGTTCAGGCTCTCAAGCTATGGCAAACGCTATGGTAGAGAGGCCAGAGGTGTCAAAATGCCTTAACCATGGCGTATGGGCATGCTTGACTCAGTGCTGGGAGCCATAGAACGCGTTGGAACCGACCGTGTGGCAGCATGGTCGTGTGTGCAAATATGGCAGTTTTGGAGCTGTGGAGCCATGGTTAAGGGCCCTTCAGGCTCTCGGGTGATGGAAAACTCTATGGTGGAGAGGTGAGAGACATCAAAATGGCTTAACCATGGCGTACAGGCATGCTTGACACGGTGCCGAGAGTCGTAGGATGCACCAGATCCGACCGTGCGGCAGCACAGTCGTGTGTGCAATTATGGATGTTCTGGAGTCGTGGAGCTGTAGTTAAGGGCCATTCGGGCTCTCGGGTGATGACAAACATTGTGATGGTGAGGCCAGAGGCGTCAAAACGCCTTAACCATGGCATACGGTCGTGCTTGACCTAGTGTCGAGTGCTGTAGGACACGCAGGAACCGGCTGTGCGGTAGCATAGTCGTGTGTGCAAATATGGTAGTTCAAGGGCTGTGGAGCCATGGTTAAGGGCCATTCAGGTTCTCGGGTGGCAACAAATGCTGTGGTGGAGAGGCCAGAGGAGTTCTTGCGTGTTCTACAGCATTTTGAACTACCTCTGAGTCAAGCATGCCCATACACCATGGTTAAGGCATTTTGACACCTCTGGCCTCTCTACCATAGCGTTTGCCATAGCTTGAGAGCCTGAACAGCCCTTAACCTCGGCTCCACGGCTCCAGAACTGCCATATTTGCACACAAGACTTTGCTGCCGCACGGCTGGTTCCTGCGCGTCCTACGGCTCCTAGCACCAAGTAAAGCATGCCCATGCGCCATGGTTTAGGCATTTTGACACCTCTGGCCTCTCCAGCACAGCATTTGTTACTGCCCGAGAATCCGAATGGCCCTTAACCATGGCTCCACAGCTCTAGAACTGCCATATTTGCACACACGACTATGCTACCGCACAGCCGGTTCTTGCGTGTCCTACAGCTCTCGGCACTAGGTCAAACACAACTGTATGCCATGGTTAAGGCATTTTGACACCTCTGGCCTCACCACCATAATGTTTGTCATCACCCGAGAGCCCGAATGGCCCTTAACAACAGCTCCACGACTCCAGAAGTTTCATATTTGCACACACGACTGTGCTGCCGCATGGCCAGATCCTGTGCATCCTACGGTTCTCGGTACCGGTTCAAGCACGCTCGTACCCCATGGTTAAGCCATTTTGATGCCTCTCACCTCTCCACCATAGAGTTTTCCATCACCCGAGAGCCTGAAGGGCCCTTAACCACGGCTCCACGGCTCCAAAACTGCCATATTTGCACACATGACCCTGCTGCCGCACGGTCGGTTCCAACGCGTCCTATGGCTCCAGGCATTGAGTCAAGCATGCCCGTATGCCATGGTTAAGTCATTTTGACATCTCTGGCCTCTCTACCATAGCGTTCGCCGTCGCTCGAGAGCCTGAACAACCCTTAACCTCGGCTCCACGGCTCCAGAACTGCCATATTTGCACACACGACTTTGCTGCCGCACGGCCGGTTCCTGCGCGTCCTACGGCTCCTCGCACCAAGACAAGCACGCCCATGCACCATGGTTAAGGCGTTTTGACACCTCTGGCCCCTCCACCACAGTGTTTGTTGCTGCTCGAGAACCTGAATGGCCCTTGTTGACGGCATTTAGACCCTGTTTTCATCTCATGAAAGCCGTCAACATTGGTCACATTTAAGAGCTACACCCAGCAAACGAGTAGTGATAAAGGTGCAATTCACTTGGTTCCACATGTACATGTCACTATTTGGATGCAGGTACAAACAGGTACTAATCAAGCCTGAACAAGCGTGGATGGAGCAAATTTAAGCAAGCTCCAAACGAGCAAGCAAGACAAGTGACAAGTCGGGAGGCGCACCGGGAGGCGCCACGTGGGCCGAGGCCCAAGGCCGAGCTCGGCCGACCGCCCTTGGTGGCGGGACACCTTGGCACTTCAGCCCACCGCCACTGGACCTTCTAGAAGGCCGGTGGGACCCACCCGTCGCCCAACCATAGGTCGGCCGACCGGGGGTTGGGCCCACTTGAGGTCGGTTTGCTTCCACCACCTTCCCCGCATGAGCGCCACGTGTCCTACACCGAGCATCGTCCATTCAAGTCGGTGGGAAGGTCGGTTTGATCCAAGGGTGTAGAAGAGTTGTCATGCGGATCAGCGACGTGGCGCCGGGTATCCCCTACTCCATCTCCCCTATAAATACCCCCTCTAGCTTAGTCCAAAAGGCACCATGTATCATAGGAAGAGCTTCTATTAAGCTATAGTGTGAGAATAGAGGGAAGAGAGTGAGGAGTTCCAGCGGAGGAGTCCCGGCCTGTCGGGAGTCTTCTTCCGAGCGCCTCGGCGGATGCTTGTCTTCTAGTAAGTTTACTATCTAGTTGCTTTCATCTCGAGTACTTTCGCATTTACTTTGTCTTAGTTTATTTTAAGTGTACACACTTTCTGCTGGCACATTGCTCTCTCCTGAGCGGGCGTATGTCAGGCTCTTGAGTGAAGTACTTTAAACCCTGGCCGTGTTTAGAGTAGTAGAGATAGTGTAGGCGCGGTGTCTAGACTAGATCTGCCGGTGTGAACGTCTGGCTGCACCCAGGAACGCCCACAAGTGTAGTGTGACAGCCTTCCATTGGGACCTTGGAGTTCTCCTGAGCGTGTTGTTAGGTTAGATTGTAGGCCTACTTTGGGGGTCGCTTCAGGTGCGTTATTTTAGCATCCTGTCTCGTCCTTCGGCCGCAGTAGAAAGATAGAGTTAGTGCTCACGTACCCTTAGGATAAGCTAAGTTAGAACTGAATACTAGAATTACCTCTCGAACCCATCCTAAGCCCTTTGATCATTGCCTGACGGCATCCCTTGGCCTAGTTAGTCCACTTCTCGTTCCTGTGGAAAATACGATACGGAATACTCCGGTGAAGTGCTACATTGACTACCCGTCCGCTTGCGGTAATCTCATTTGCCACATCGGGTGTCAACAAGCATTTACGCGCCGTTGCGGGAACGGTAGTTGGTTAGCTAGAGCCATCGTCGTCAAATTATCCTTGTTAGATTAGAATCCTATTTACCTATCCTATGGATCAAACAACCCTTTTTGATTACGCGGCTCCAACGGGCGCTGAGTTGGAGCCGCCTAGTTCTTCTCGAGGCTATTTTAGCCGCCCGCTATGAACTTCGCCCGAGTCTCATAGCGATGGTTCAGGAGAATCCCTTTTCAGGAGAAGGAGATGAAAACCCATACACCCACTTACGTGATTTCGAGCAACTCTGCTCGTGCATTCACATCCAGGAGATGAGGCGAGTTACCCTTAAGTGGAAGCTTTTTCCGTTCCCTTTAACGGGAAAAGCTAGACGCTGGTACTCTCATTACGTAGGTAGTGTAGACGGAGAGTGGGAGAAGTTACAAGCCAAATTTTGCCTGACCTATTTCCCCATCTCCCGTGTAGCCCGTCTCCGCAGAGATATCCTAAAGTTCCAACAAGAAGAGAAGGAGTCTCTAGGTGCGGCATGGACACGAATCATGGACTTAACGTCCTCCGGTCCGGGACTTAGCCATACCCGAGCCAACGTTAATGCAACACTTTTATCTCGGCCTTAGGCAAAGTTCCGCACAATTCCTAGATCTAGCCTCGAAGGGAGCATTCCTTCACTTACCCATTAGTGAAGGTAAGGTAGTCCTAGCAACCATACTAAACAATACCCCTACACCGATGATCATAGTGAAGCCCCCGAGGAAGACCAAACCCCTAGGGACGAAACCTCGACAGACCAATATCACAACCCAAGCCGACGAGCCCGAACCACAAACACCTCCAAGGGAAGAAGTAATTCACCCCTTGGAATATCCCTGAACATCGAGACAAACCTTTTTGCCAATTTTGGCAATGTCTCGAACCAACTCGTGCACAAGAAACCCGATAGAGGCCCAAATAAACACATCTCATCACGCTTAGAGGCACGTTACCTTAAGGCAACTGCCCAAGAGCTAATGTTCTGTCATGAGCGCGAATGGGCCGAGGGAAATAGAGATGTCGTCGATGTCATCGAGACTTCTCTCTGTTTCACAACCATTCCCTATGTCATAGGTAGGATCTCTATCGAATCTTTTTACGACCCGGCCGTAGGAGCAAATGTAATGTCTAAAACTTTAGCAACAACACTCCTCGGTGAGGAACCGTTAACTTCCAACGACAAATTTCTCAAACTACCGTCTCCGGGAAATTAGTCAAGAGTTGCGGTCTTGCACGAAACGCACTAGTCACCATTAACATTGACTTGTTAATTGGATATCCGCTCCTCGATTTCGAGTGACTTTCGAGCGGGTACGTTAGGGGTCAACTAGGAAAAACACGAACCTTTCGGTTCCCTTTGTCGGTTCAATAAATACCAAATCGAACAACACCCCGAAATTGACCCAATAGAGGAGGTAATGGTGGCGCCCATATAGAGGCATCAATGCCTCGATATCCAAGAAGAGGCTGAGGATTACATCGAAGAGCCAGAAACAAACCCCGACCTAGACGAGCCCTTAGAGCTAGATGAATCCGAACCACAACCTAAACCCTCTATAGAACTTAAGCCACTTCCTTCTGGGCTTAGGTATGCCTTTCTTAATGGTGATAGAGACAAACCAGTCATTATTAGTGATCAGCTCTCTGAAGAAGAGACCGCCAGAGACATCGCCGTTCTAGAGAGGTATAATTCTATCTTAGGATACTCCCTCCAAGACCTTAAGGGGATTAGCCCCGCTCTTTGCACACATCGCATCCCAATAGAACCCGACGCTACACCTTCGAGAGAGCCTCAAAGGAGGCTAAATAATGCGATGAGAGAAGTAGTAAAGAAGGAGGTCTTGAAGCTCTTGCACGCGGGCATAATCTACCCTGTTCCAAACAGTGAGTGGGTCAGCCCCGTACAAGTAGTACCTAAGAAAGGAGGAATGACGGTCATTAAAAATGACAATAATGAACTAATCCCACAACAAACCGTCACGGGATGGAGGATGTGCATAGATTACCGAAAACTCAACAAGGCTACAAAGAAAGATCACTTTCCGTTACCATTCATCGATGAGATCTTGGAACGGTTGGCGAAACACTCTTTCTTCTGTTTCCTTGACGGGTATTCGGGTTATCATCAAATCCCAATCCATCCCGGCCGATCAAAGTAAGACGACATTTACATGCCCTTACGGGACATATGCATATAGGCGCATGTCTTTTGGCCTATGCAATGCTCCCGCTTCCTTCCAAAGGTGCATGATCTCCATTTTCTCAGACATGATTGAAGAAATCATGGAAGTCTTCATGGACGACTTCTCTGTCTATGGCAAGACCTTTAACGGATGTCTTGAGAATCTGGAGCGCGTCTTACAAAGATGCGAAGAAAAACACTTGATCCTAAACTGGGAAAATGCCATTTTATGGTTAGGGAAGGGATAATGTTAGGACATAGAGTGTCTGAGCGTGGAATAGAGGTAGATAGAACTAAGATAGAGGTCATAGAACAGCTCCCACCTCCCATGAATGTTAGAGGAGTGCGTAGTTTCCTTGGTCACGCTGGTTTTTATAGGAGGTTTATACAAGATTTTTCGCAAATCGCTAGGCCTTTAACAAACCCGCTAGCTAAAGACGCACCCTTTGATTTTAATGATGAGTGCTTAGATGCATTTTATTACCTTAAGAAAGCACTTGTCTCTCGCGCCAATCATACAACCCCACGATTGGTCGCTTCCCTTTGAGATAATGTGTGATGCTAGTGATTATCTTTGTAGGAGCTGTCTTAGGACAAACTAGAGATAAGAAGCATCATGCTATCTGTTATGCTAGCAAAACACTAACCGGAGCTCGGCTTAATTATGCAACCACCGAAAAAGAGCCGTTAGCCGTAGTGTTTGCTATAGACAAGTTTAGGTCTTATCGGTAGGAGCAAAAGTGATCGTTTACACCGATCACGCTGCTCTAAAATACTTATTTACTAAGAAAGACGCTAAACCAAGATTGATAAGGTGGATCCTCTACTCCAAGAATTTGACCTAGAAATAAAAGATAAAAAGGGAGTAGAAAACTCGGTCGCGAGACCACCTTTCTAGGATGTAGGTTGAAGACAAACAAAGTTTGCCTATCAACGATTGTCTTCGGGATGACACACTTCTCAAGGTGTCAGCTACTCGCCCCTGGTACGCAAACATCGTCAACTACATGGTCTCGGCTATGTACCTCCGGGGAAGATAAAAAGAAGCCGATTAAGGAGAGCAAGGCACATCTTTGGGACGACCCTTACCTCTATAGGGTCCGCCAAGATGGGATCTTTGAGACGGTGTGTACCAAAAGAAGAGGGCATCAGTTATTAGAAAATGCCATGGGGCTGAATATGGAGGCCATTATGGTGCATTTAGAACCCATGCCAAGATCTGGCAAAGTGGATTCTATTGGCCTACCATGTACTGGGACACCAAGGACTTCATCAAAAGGTGTGAGAGGTGCCAACGACACGGGGATATCAATACCCGTGACGCCATGCCCCTCACAAACAACCTTCAAGTGGAGCTCTTTGATGTCTGGGGGATCGATTACATGGGTCTATTCCCACCATCACAAGGATATGAATACATCCTGGTGGCAGTGGACTATGTATCTAAGTGGGTCGAAGCAATGCCGTGTAGGTCGGCGGACTCAAAACACGCCAAGGCAATGTTTCATGACACCATCCTCCCAAGGTTCGGCACCCCAAGGCTAGTCATCGGTGATGGAGGCAGCCATTTCATTGACGAGAAGATTACAAGAGTACACGAAAGGAATGGGGATAAGGCACAATGTGGGTACACCTTATCACCCCCAGACAAGCGGACAAGCAGAAACTTCGAACAAGCAAATCAAGAACATTCTGTAGAAGACTGTCAATGAGATGGGATCGGCATGGAAAGGCAGACTTCCCGATGCACTCTGGGCATACCGGACCGCATACAAGACCCCTATCGGTATGACCCCGTACCAGCTTGTATACGGAAAGACATGCGACCTGCCCGTCGAGTTGGAGCATAGGGCACATTGGGCCATAAAGAGGTGGAATATGGACCTGCCCTCAGCCAACAAACATCGAAAGATCCAGATCTCAGAGTTGGAGGAATGGAGAGAGCAAGCTTATCACAATGCCAGAATTTACAAGGAGAAAACCAAAAGATGGCATGATAAGCGAATCAAGCAAAAAGAGTTCCATCCGGGGAACAAGGTACTCATGTTCAACTCCGGGTCAAACTCTTTGGCCATGGAAAGTTAAGGAGCAAATGGGAAGGCCCGTACACGTGGTCGACGCCGCGACACATGGAGCCGTGACGCCGCAGACGACGACGGCAACATCTTCAAGGTAAATGGTCATCGCCTTAAACTTTTCTATGAACATGATTCCGTACAAGAAGAATTAGACATGATAGATTTTGTATTACATACTAAACACTAAAATCTACATGTTTATTTCATTAACATGCTAGCTTTAATACTTTACAAATTCTTAAACTGCATGTAACTTGGCTTGGTTAGAAATAGGGGTAGAATAGGAATTTCTAGGAACACTTGAGCACTTCTGAGCTAGTCCCTAGGAGCCAGGTGTAGGTCGACCGACCTGTGTTTTGGCAACCACTCGAACCCAGGGTGGTGCAGCCAAACCAGGACCTCAGCCTGGTCGACTAGACCCAACTAGGGTCCGGTCGACCGACCAAGGAATTCGCGATTTGAACTCGCAGAAATCCTTGGAACGGCTAGGGGAGCCTGCAGTTCAAATTTGAACTCAAACGGGGCAAAACCCCTGGTCGGTCGACCGGGCTTTTCGCCAATTCAAACTCGGCGAAGGAGTAGGATCGGTGGGGAGGCGTCTCCCAGGACGCTCCCTTTCGAATTCTTTCGAAATCCGCCGAAACCCTCTCCTCCACCTTGCCTTTAAAAGCCCCCTAGGACTCTCCTCTCTTCCCACAACACTCTAGCCTAGTTCATCACCTCCATTGCCCAATTGAGCCGCCCTTGATCATCATCCACCTTGCCATGGCGCCACCCACGAGAAACCACCAAATCGTCCCTCGCCCGGACTCACCCATGCCTCCGCGGTCGCTCGCTGCCGACATGGATCATGCCATGGCAGTACACGTGATGGATCCAGAGCCGCTGGCCATGGTGCCACCGACGGGAGGCTCCGCGGGGAAAAAACCTGGTCGGCCGACCAACATTTTGGGTCGGCCGACCGGGCGTGGTCGCCCGACCACCCCCGGCGTCCCGCCCGGTCGGGACCATCATCGCGCTCGGCCGACTCCGAAGAGGACCCTCGGGAAATCTCCCGCGAGGTCCGCCACGCCAAGGCGACCCGTCACGGGTCAATTGGCTTTGAAGAACACGCCACCCGGGGCTAAGGAAGCCCCGATCGTCGTCTCCGCCAACACCGGGGCGGCTCAAGTTTCGAGCCGTCCCGCACGCCGCACTTCCGCCGGATCAAGGGTCCTGGACCGGGGATGGGGAAGACCCTCATCCCACCATTGGACTCCGACGATCGCATGGTCCTGTGGGAGTCGAACGACTCCACCAGCGTCTCCATCCGGAGGCACTTGTCTCCACCGCCTATCAGAGGCCCACCTGGGCTCTTTGAGGGTGAGGAGGAGAAGAGCGACATGGAGAAACTTCTCCGTGTCACGGCGAATCTGAGGGAGAAAAACGAGACCCTCATGGAGACGGTGGCGGAGCTTAGGATTGCCCACATGGACATGCTAGATGCATTCCGTGACCTGCGCATTAGCAATAATGCGAAGGTCAAGAGGATTGCAAGGGCAATCGGTAGGGAGGATCTACTAGAGATCCCCTCTCCCTAGAATGAAAATAGTTTTTAGAGACTAGGCACTTTTGTTCTTAAAATTTCCCTTAGTTGATTTCCTTTTTGAATTTTAAATTTCCCATTACAATGTAATAGTGCCTATGAAGTTGATTTTAATACAAAGGAAGATTGGAAAGAAAAAGGTTGTTTAACCCTGTTGGTGCACTTTGCCACCAGCAGGGTATATGCATTTCACTTCGTTTTTGATGTGTCATTTTCATAGTGAACAAAGCCCAAGTGTGGGGGAGTCTGCCGACTCCCTAGAAACATGAAAAAATGGTGAAACAGGCATGGATTCGAGGTGCTGACGGTTTCGCAAGTTGGCACGACGAAGGTCGACCCGAAACATCGGTCGGCCGACCGACACTTTGTGCCAATTCGGCAAACCGAGTACACTGCGCTAACCAGGAGACCGAGAGGAGTCGGAACCCAGGCCACGGAGCCCAGGTCCAGGTCGGTCGACCGGACCTGTTGGCCCCTGGCCCACCAGCCCGGCCTCTACGCAGAACACCGCATTGTCTAGTATGTCCCTCCTACTCCTTTCCCTTTCTTTTCAGTTTTTCCTTAATTGTTTACTTATTTGTTTTTAAATAATAAATAAATAAAATAATAATAAAAATGAAGACTTGCATCTAGAACTTAAAAACTGCTTGATCTATGACATTTAGAGATAGAGGCTTTGCTAAACTTTACTCTTGTGCATGATCATTCTTGTGGGTCAAACATTCTTAATAGGACCATCATATTGACTAGGTTGTTGATAAATGTGATATAATTCTCGGCTCATGCTCCATGCCTTTCTATCTAAAGCACTTAGAGGTTTAATTTTGAAAAATGTCATAAAACTATAGTGTCACTACTCCTCAATAGTGCTGAATTACCCACCACGGCCATATATATCAAACTTCCAAAAGCCTTCTACATAAGCTACTTGCTTGCATTGAGTTTGGTTAAGACTTGTAGAACCTTTGTAGAGGTTTGTCGTGGCCCTAAGATCAAGACCCACATCACCAAATACGCTGCTTCTAATCCGGAAGTAAGCCGGTCATGCTACTCCTATCCCGGGAGTATGCATCTAACTACCATTATCATGCTTTGCTCCTACCCCGGGAGTACGCATCTCACCATTCATCGTTTATGCTACTCCTACCTTGGGAGCACGCATCTTACCCCCAGCATTATGCCACTCCTACACTGGGAGCGCGCATCATCATCCATACCACCATTATTGTGCTGCTTCTACACTGGAAGTATGCACCTTCACCATCTCCTAGATTGCTCCATACTCCAAAAGTTAGAAAATCTCTCTCATATTATCATTTGTTAGGTGAGACGTACCCCAAAAGGCTAGGCATCTATTGAGATAGTGCAAAAAAAAAAGAGATTGATAATAAAGAGCTAGCCTTGTCTCCATAGAGTAGAAAGAGAGATAGCATCAAAAGAAGGAGCAATCTCATCCATCATTCATCCAATTCCTTTTTCATCATCCATTATATTCTCCACTTTACATCTTGATCTAGGGACATGATAAGTCTCCGTTTGTGGTCCAAGACCTTAATTTCTTAACTAAGACAATATATGCACTTTGCAAGTATGCTATTCCTTGACATACCTATTCAAGCTCCATATAAAGCCTTATTAGAGATAGGATGTTTTTAAAGGCAAATATATGATGTGCCTTGGTGAGGATTCATACACCACTTGAGTGACTAGAGGTATTAGTTGAGGAGTAGGAATGACACATGTGCTTTATTTTCAAAAATCTATAAAAACTCTAAGTATTAAGGATATGAAATGAGTAGAGAACGAGCCTAGAGAACTATTCCATTTGTTTCAACAACCGAAGGATTTATGTTAGACGGTACCACATAACCCACTTGAATGATTTCGCCTCGAGTAAACTTAGTACTTGCCGATATCTCAATAATGTTGTAGTATCTTTCTGTCTCTAAACTTTGCTTGAGGACAAGCAAAGACTTAAGTGTGGGGGATCTTGTTGACGGCATTTAGACCCCGTTTTCATCTCATGAAAGCCGTCAACATTGGTCACATTTAAGAGCTACACCCAGCAAACGAGTAGTGATATAGGTGCAATTCACTTGGTTCCACATGTACATGTCACTATTTGGATGCAGATACAAACAGGTACTAATTAAGCCTGAACAAGCGTGGATGGAGCAAATTTAAGCAAGCTCCAAACGAGCAAGCAAGACAAGTGACAAGTCAGGACTGCACCAGGAGGCTGCCACGTGGGCCGAGGCCCAAGGCCGGAGTCGGCCAACTTTGCCCTTGGTGGCGGGACACCTTGGCACTTCAAACACCGCCACCCGGACCTTCTAGAAGGCCGGTGGGACCCCTGTCAGCCAACCATAGGTCGGGCGACCGGGGTTGGGCCCCACTTGAGGTCGGTTTGCTTCCACCGCCTTCCCGCATGATCGCCACGTGTCCTACACCGAGCATCGTCCATTCAAGTCGGTGGGAAGGTCGGTTTGATCCAAGGGTGTAGAAGAGATGTCACGCGGATCGGGCCGACGTGGCACTTTGGAGTAACCCTACTCCATCTCCCCTATAAATACCCCCCTCTAGCTTAGTCCAAAAGGCACCATGTATCATAGGAAGAGCTTCTATTAAGCTATAGTGTGAGAATAGAGGGAAGAGAGTGAGGAGTTCCAGCGGAGGAGTCCCGGCTGTCGGGAGTCTTCTTCCAGGGAGCGCCTCGATGCTTGTCTTCTAGTAAGTTTACTATCTAGTTGCTTTCATCTGAGTACTTTCAGTATTTACTTTCTGTCTTAGTTTATTTTAAGTGTACACACTTTCTGCTGGCACATTGCTCTCTCCTGAGCGGGCGTATGTCAGGCTCTTGAGTGAAGTATTTTAAACCCTGGCCGTGTTTAGAGTAGTAGAGATAGTGTAGGTGCGATGTCTAGACTAGATCTGCCGGTGTGAACGTCTAGCTGCACCCAGGAACGCCCACAAGTGTAGTGTGACAGCCTTCCATTGGGACCTTGGAGTTCTCCTGAGCGTGTTGTTAGGTTAGATTGTAGGCCTACTTTGGGGGTCGCTTCAGGTGCGTTATTTTAGCATCCTGTCTCGTCCTTCGGCCGCAGTAGAAAGATAGAGTTAGTGCTCACGTACCCTTAGGATAAGCTAAGTTAGAACCGAATACTAGAATTACCTCTCGAACCCATCCTAAGACCTTTGATCATTGCCTGACGGCATCCCTTGGCCTCGTTAGTCCACTTCTCGTTCCCTGTGGAAAATACGATACCTGGAATACTCCCGGTGAAGTGCTACATTGACTACCCGTCCGCTTGCGGTAATCCCGTTTGCCACATCTGGTGTCAACAGCCCTTAACCATGGCTCCACAGCTCTAGAACTGCCATATTTGCACACACGACTATGCTACCGCACAGCCGGTTCTTGCGTGTCCTACAGCTCTCGGCACTAGGTCAAGCACAATTGTATGCCATGGTTAAGGCATTTTGATGCCTCTGGCCTCACCACCATAATGTTTGTCATCACCCGAGGGCCCGAATGGCCCTTAACAACAGCTCCACGACTCCAGAAGTTCCATATTTGCACACACTACTGTGCTGCCACATGGCCAGATCCTGTGCATCCTACGGTTCTCGATACCAGTTCAAGCACGCTCGTACCCCATGGTTAAGCCATTTTGATGCCTCTCACCTCTCCACCATGGAGTTTTCCATCACCCGAGAGCCTGAAGGGCCCTTAACCACGGCTCCACGGCTCCAAAATTGCCATATTTGCACACATGACCCTGCTGCCGCACGGTCGGTTCCAACGCGTCCTATGGCTCCAGGCATTGAGTCAAGCATGCCCGTACGCCATGGTTAAGTCATTTTGACATCTCTGGCCTCTCTACCATAGCGTTCGCCGTCGCTCGAGAGCCTGAACAGCCGTTAACCTTGGCTCCACGGCTCCAGAACTGCCATATTTGTACACACGACTTTGCTACCGCACGGCCGGTTCCTGCGCGTCATACGGCTCCTCGCACCAAGACAAGCACGCCCATGCACCATGGTTAAGGCGTTTTGACACCTCTGGCCTCTCCACCACAATGTTTGTTGCTGCCCGAGAACCTGAATGGCCCTTAACCATGGCTCCACAGCTCTAGAACTGCCATATTTGCACACACGACTATGCTACCGCACAGCCGGTTCCTGCGTGTCCTACAGCTCTCGACACTAGGTCAAGCACGACCGTATGCCATGGTTAAGGCATTTTGACGCCTCTGGCCTCGCCACCACAATGTTTGTCATCACCCGAGAGCCCGAACGGCCCTTAACTACAGCTCCACGACTCCAGAACATCCATAATTGCACACACGACTGTACTACCGCACGGCCGGATCCTGTGCATCCTACGGCTCTCGGCACCGGGTCAAGCACGCCCGTATGCCATGGTTAAGCCATTTTGATGCCTCTCACCTCTCCACCATAGAGTTTTACATCACCCGAGAGCCTGAAGGGCCCTTAACCATGGCTCCATGGCTGTAAAACTGATATATTTGCACACACTACCATGCTGCCGCACGGTCGGTTCCAACGCGTCCTATGGCTCCCGACACTGAGTCAAGCATGCCCGTACGCCATGGTTAAGGAATTTTGACACCTCTATCCTCTCTACCATAGCGTTTGCCGTCACTTGAGAGCCTGAACGGCCCTTAACCTCGGCTCCACGGCTCCAGAACTGCCATATTTGCACACACGACTTTGCTGCCGCACGGCCGGTTCCTGCGCGTCCTACGGCTCCTCGCACCAAGTCAAGCACGCCCATGCGCCATGGTTAAGGCGTTTTGACACCTCTGGCCTCTCCACCACAGCATTTGTTGCCGCCCGAAAACTTGAATGGCCCTTAACCATGGCTCCACTGCTCTTGAACTGCCATATTTGCACACACGACTATGCTACCGCACAGCCGGTTCTTGCGTGTCCTACAGCACTCGACACTAGGTCAAGCACGACCGTATGCCATGGTTAAGGCGTTTTGACGCCTCAGGCCTCACCACCACAATGTTTGTCATCACCCGAGAGCCCGAACGGCCCTTAACTACAGCTCCATGACTCGAACATCCATAATTGCACACACGACTATCTTTGCCGCGCACGGTCGGATCTGGTGCATCCTACGGCTCTCGGCACCGTGTCAAGCATGCACGTACGCCATGGTTAAGCCATTTTGATGTCTCTCACCTCTCCACCATAGAGTTTTCCATCACCCGAGAGCCGAAGGGCCCTTAACCATGGCTCCACGGCTCCAAAACTGCCATATTTGCACACACGACCATGCTTTGCCGCACGGTCGGTTCCAACGCGTTCTATGGCTCCCGCACCGAGTCAAGCATTCCCATACGCCATGGTTAAGGCATTTTGACACCTCGGCCTCTCTACCATAGTGTTTGCCATAGCTCGAGAGCCCGAACGGCCCTTAACCTCGGCTCCACGGCTCCGTAACGCCATATTTGCACACAAGACTTTGCTGCCGCACGGCTGGTTCGTGCGCGTCCTACGGCTCCTAGCACCAAGTAAAGCGTGCCCATGCACCATGGTTAAGGCGTTTTGACACCTCTGGCCTCTCCAGCACAGCATTTGTTACTGCCCAAGAATCCGAATGGCCCTTAACCATGGCTCCACAGCTCTAGAACTGCCATATTTGTACACACGACTATGCTACCGCACAGCCGGTTCTTGCGTGTCCTACAGCTCTCGGCACTAGGTCAAGCACAATTGTATGCCATGGTTAAGGCATTTTGACGCCTCTGGCCTCACCACCATAATGTTTGTCATCACCCGAGAGCCCGAATGGCCCTTAACAACGGCTCCCACGACTCCGAAGTTCCATATTTGCACACACGACCGTCCGCCGCATGGCCGATCCCGTGCATCCTACGGTTCTCGGTACCGGTTCAAGCACGCTCGTACCCCATGGTTAAGCCATTTTGATGCCTCTCACCTCTCCACCATAGAGTTTTCCATCACCCGAGAGCCCGAAGGGCCCTTAACCACGGCTCCACGGCTCCAAAACGCCATATTTGCACACATGACCCGCGCCGCACGGCCGGTTCCAACGCGTCCTATGGCTCCGTGCATTGAGTCAAGCATGCCCGTACGCCATGGTTAAGTCATTTTGACACCTCGGCCTCTCTACCATAGCATTCGCCGTCGCTCGAGAGCCTGAACAGCCCTTAACCTCGGCTCCACGGCTCCAGAACTGCCATATTTGCACACACGACTTTGCTGCCGCACGGCCGATTCCTGCGCGTCCTACGGCTCCTCGCACCAAGACAAGCACTCCCATGCACCACGGTTAAGGTGTTTTGACACCTCTGGCCTCTCCACCACAGTGTTTGTTGCCGCCCGAGAACCTGAATGGCCCTTAACCATGGCTCCACAGCTCTAGAACTGCCATATTTGCACACACGACTATGCTACCGCACAGCCGGTTCCTACGTGTCCTACAGCTCTCGACACTAGGTCAAGCACGACCGTATGCCATGGTTAAGGCGTTTTGACGCCTCTGGCCTCACCACCACAATGTTTGTCATCACCCGAGAGCCCGAACGGCCCTTAACTACAGCTCCACGACTCCAGAACATCCATAATTGCACACACGACTGTACTACCGCACGGCCGGATCCTGTGCATCCTACGGCTCTCGGCACCGGGTCAAGCACGCCCGTACGCCATGGTTAAGCCATTTTGATGCCTCTCACCTCTCCACCATAGAGTTTTCCATCACCCAAGAGCCTGAAGGGCCCTTAACCATGGCCACATGGCTGTAAAACTGATATATTTGCACACACGACCATGCTGCCACACGGTCAGTTCCAACGCGTCCTATGGCTCCCGATACTGAGTCAAGCATGCCCGTACGCCATGGTTAGGGCATTTTGACACATCTATCCTCTCTACCATAGCGTTTGTCATCACTTGAGAGCCTAAACGGCCCTTAACCTCGGCTCCACGGCTCCAGAACTACCATATTTGCACACACGACTTTGCTGCCGCACGGCCGGTTCCTGCGCGTCCTACGGCTCCTCGCACCAAGTCAAGCACGCCCATGCGCCATGGTTAAGGCGTTTTGACACCTCTGGCCTCTCCACCATAGCATTTGTTGCCGCCTAAGAACCTGAATGGCCCTTAACCATGGCTCCACAGCTCTTGAACTGCCATATTTGCACACACGACTATGCTACCGCACAGCCGGTTCCTGCGTGTCCTACAGCTCTCGACACTAGGTCAAGCACGACCGTATGCCACGCCTCTGGCCTCACCACCACAATGTTTGTCATCACCCGAGAGCCCGAACTGCAATTAAGTACAACTCCACGACTCCAGAACATCCATAATTGCACACACGACTGTGCTGTCGCACGGTCGGATCTGGTGCATCCTACGGCTCTCGGCACCGTGTCAAGCATGCCTGTACGGCATGGTTAAGCCATTTTGATGTCTCTCACCTCTCCACCATAGAGTTTTCCATCACCCGAGAGCCTGAAGGGCCCTTAACCATGGCTCCACAGCACCAAAACTGCCATATTTGCACACACGACCATGCTGCCGCAGGGTCAGTTCCAACGCGTTCTATGGCTCCCGGCACTGAGTCAAGCATGCCCATACGCCATGGTTAAGGCATTTTGACACCTCTGGCCTCTCTACCATAGCGTTTGCCATAGCTCGAGAGCCTGAACGGCCCTTAACCTTGGCTCCACGGCTCCAGAATTGCCATATTTGCACACATGACTTTGCTGCCGCACGGCTGGTTCCTGCGCGTCCTACGGCTCCTAGCACCAAGTAAAACATGCCCATGCGCCATGGTTAAGGCGTTTTGACACATCTGGCCTCTCCAGCACAGCATTTGTTACCGCCCGAGAATCTGAATGGCCCTTAACCATGGCTTCACAGCTCTAGAACTGCCATATTTGCACACACGTCTATGCTACCGCACAGTCGGTTCTTGCGTGTCCTACAGCTCTCGGCACTAGGTCAAGCACAATTGTATGCCATGGTTAAGGCATTTTGACACCTCTGGCCTCACCACGATAATGTTTGTCATCACCCGAGAGCCCGAATGGCCCTTAACAACAGCTCCACGACTCCAGAAGTTCCATATTTGCACACACGACTGTGCTGCCGCATGGCCAGATCCTGTGCATCCTACGTTTCTCGGTACCGGTTCAAGCACGCTCGTACCCCATGGTTAAGCCATTTTGATGCCTCTCACCTCTCCACCATAGAGTTTTCCATCACCCGAGAGCCTGAAGGGCCCTTAACCACGGCTCCACGGCTCCAAAACTGCCATATTTGCACACATGACCCTGCTGCCGCACGGTCGGTTCCAACGCGTCCTATGGCTCCAGGCATTGAGTCAAGCATGCCCGTACGCCATGATTAAGTCATTTTGACACCTCTGGCCTCTCTACCATAGCGTTCGCGGTCGCTCGAGAGCCTGAACAGCCCTTAACCTCGGCTCCATGGCTCCAGAACTGCCATATTTGCACACACTACTTTGCTGCCGCACGGCCAGTTCCTGCGCGTCCTACGGCTCCTCGCACCAAGACAAGCACGCCCATGCACCATGGTTAAGGTGTTTTGACACCTCTGGCCTCTCCACCACAGTGTTTGTTGCCGCCCGAGAACCTGAATGGCCCTTAACCATGGCTCCACAGCTCTGGAACTGCCATATTTGCACACACGACTATGCTACCGCACAGCCGGTTCCTACGTGTCCTACAGCTCTCGACACTAGGTCAAGCACGACCGTATGCCATGGTTAAGGCGTTTTGATGCCTCTGGCCTCAACACCACAATGTTTGTCATCACCTGAGAGCCCGAATGGCCCTTAACTACAGCTCCACGACTCCAGAACATCCATAATTGCACACACGACTGTACTACCGCACGGCCGGATCCTGTGCATCCTACGGCTCTCGGCACCGGGTCAAGCACGCCCGTACGCCATGGTTAAGCCATTTTGATGCCTCTCACCTCTCCACCATAGAGTTTTCCATCACCCGAGAGCCTAAAGGGCCCTTAACCATGGCTCCATGGCTGTAAAACTGATATATTTGCACACACGACCATGCTGCAGCACGGTCGGTTCCAACACATCCTATGGCTCCCGACACTGAGTCAAGCATGCCCGTACGCCATGGTTAAGGCATTTTGACACCTCTATCCTCTCTACCATAGCATTTGCCGTCACTTGAGAGCCTGAACGGCCCTTAACCTCGGCTCCATGGCTCCAGAACTGCCATATTTGCACACACGACTTTGCTGCCGCACGGCCGGTTCCTACGCGTCCTACGGCTCCTCGCACCAAGTCAAGCACACCCATGCGCCATGGTTAAGGCATTTTGACACCTCTGGCCTCTCCACCACAGCATTTGTTGCCACCCGAGAACCTGAATGGCCCTTAACCATGGCTCCACAGCTCTTGAACTGCCATAT
This sequence comes from Themeda triandra, assembly GCA_018135685.1. Lineage (NCBI taxonomy): Eukaryota > Viridiplantae > Streptophyta > Magnoliopsida > Poales > Poaceae > Themeda > Themeda triandra. Next base: position 26,506 of record JAENPR010001832.1, on the reverse strand, counting down.
TTGCACACACGACTATGCTACCGCACAGCCGGTTCCTGCGTGTCCTACAGCTCTCGACACTAGGTCAAGCACGACCGTATGCCATGGTTAAGGCATTTTGACGCCTCTGGCCTCACCACCACAATGTTTGTCATCACCCGAGAGCCTGAACGGCCCTTAAGTACAACTCCACGACTCCAGAAGATCCATAATTGCACACACGACTGTGCTGCCGCACGGTTGGATCTGGTGCATCCTACGGCTCTCTGCACCGTGTCAAGCATGCCTGTACGCCATGGTTAAGCCATTTTGATGTCTCTCACCTCTCCACCATAGAGTTTTCCATCACCTGAGAGCCTGAAGGGCCCTTAACCAAGGCTCCACAGCTCCCAAACTGCCATATTTGCACACACGACCATGCTGCCGCAGGGTCGGTTCCAACGCGTTCTATGGCTCCCGGCACTGAGTCAAGCATGCCCATACGCTATGGTTAAGGCATTTTGACACCTCTGGCCTCCCTACCATAGCGTTTGCCATAGCTCGAGAGCCTGAACGGCCCTTAACCTTGGCTCCACGGCTCCAGAACTGCATTATTTGCACACATGACTTTGCTGCCGCACGGCTGGTTCCTGCGCGTCCTACGGCTCCTAGCACCAAGTAAAGCATGCCCATGCACCATGGTTAAGGCGTTTTGACACCTCTGGCCTCTCCAGCATAGCATTTGTTACCGCCCGAGAATCCGAATGGCCCTTAACCATGGCTCCACAGCTCTAGAACTGCCATATTTGCATACACGACTATGCTACCGCACAGCCGGTTCTTGCGTGTCCTACAGCTCTCGGCACTAGGTCAAGCACAATTGTATGCCATGGTTAAGGCATTTTGACGCCTCTGGCCTCACCACCATAATGTTTGTCATCACCGAGAGCCCGAATGGCCCTTAACAACAGCTCCACGACTCCAGAAGTTCCATATTTGCACACACGACTGTGCTGCCGCATGGCCAGATCCTGGGCATCCTACGGTTCTCGGTACCGGTTCAAGCACGCTCGTACCCCATGGTTAAGCCATTTTGATGCCTCTCACCTCTCCACCATAGAGTTTTCCATCACCCGAGGGCCCGAAGGGCCCTTAACCACGGCTCCACGCCTGCAAAACTGCCATATTTGCACACACGACCATGCTGCCGCACGGTCGGTTCCAACACGTTCTATGGCTCCCGGCACTGAGTCAAGCATGCCTGTACGCCATGGTTAAGGCATTTTGACACCTCTGGCCTCTCTATCATAGCGTTTGCCATCACTCGAGAGCATGAACGGCCCTTAACCTCGGCTCCACGGCTCCAGAACTGCAATATTTGCACACACGACTTTGCTGCCGCATGGCCGGTTCCTACGCGTCCAACGGCTCCTCGCACCGAGTCAAGCACGCCCATGCGCCATGGTTAAGGCGTTTTGACACCTCTGGCCTCTCCACCACAGCGTTTGTTGCCGCCTGAGAACCCGAATGGCCCTTAACCATGGCTCCACAGCTCTAGAACTGCCATATTTGCACACACGTCTATGCTACCACACAGCCGGTTCCTGTGTATCCTACAGCTCTCAACACTAGGTGAAGCACGACCGTATGCCATGGTTAAGGCGTTTTCATGCCTCTGGACTCACCACCACAATGTTTGTCATCACCTGAGAGCCCGAACGGCCCTTAACCACAGCTCCATGACTCCAGAACTTCCATATTTGCACACACGACTGTGCTCCGGATCCTGTGCATCCTATGGCTCTCGGCACCGGGTCAAGCATGCCCATACGCCATGGTTAAGCCATTTTGATGCCTCTCTCCTCTCGACCATAGAGTTTTCCATCACCCGAGAGCCTGAAGGGCCCTTAACCACGACTCCACGGCTCCAAAACTACCATATTTGCACACACAACCGTGCTGCCGCACGGTCGGTTCCAACGCGTCCTATGGCTCCCGGCACTGAGTCAAGCATGCCCGTATGCCATGGTTAAGGCATTTTGACACCTCTGGCCTCTCTACCATAGCATTTGCCGTTGCTCGAGAGCCTGAACGGCCCTTAACCCTGGCTCCACAGCTCCAGAACTGCCATATTTGCACACACGACTTTGCTGCCACACGGCCGGTTCCTGTGCGTCCTACGGCTCCTCGCACCGAGTCAAGCACGCCCATGTGCCACGGTTAAGGCATTTTGACACCTGTGGCCTCTCCACCACAGCGTTTGTTGCCGCCCAAGAACCCGAATGGCCCTTAACCATGGCTCCACAGCTCTAGAACTGCCATATTTGCACACACGACTATGCTACCGCATAGCCGGTTCCTGCGTGTCCTACAGCTCTCAGCACTAGGTCAAGCATGACCGTATGCCATAGTTAAGGCGTTTTGACACCTCTGGCCTCACCACCACAATGTTCATCATCACTTGAGAGCCCGAACAACCCTTAACCACAAGCTCCATGACTCCGAACTTCCATATTTGCACACACGACCGTGCCGCCGCACGGCCGGATCCCCGTGCATCCTATGGCTCTCGGCACCGGGTCAAGCATGCCCGTACGCCATGGTTAAGCCATTTTGATGCCTCTCACCTCTCCACCATAGAGTTTTCCATCACCCGAGAGCCTGAAGGGCCCTTAACCACGGCTCCACGGCTCTAAAACTGCCATATTTGCACACACAACCATGTTGCCGCACGGTCGGTTCCAAGGCGTCCTATGGCTCCCAGCACTGAGTCAAGCATGCCCGTACGCCATGGTTAAGGCATTTTGACACCTCTGGACTCTCTACCATAGTGTTTGCCATAGCTTGAGAGCCTGGACGGCCCTTAACCTCGGCTCGACGGCTCTAGAAATGCCATATTTGCACACACGACTTTGCTGCTGCACGGCTGGTTCCTGCGCGTCCTACGGCTCCTGGCACCAAGTAAAGCATGCCCATGCGCCATGGTTAAGGCGTTTTGACACCTCTGGCCTCTCCAGCACAGCGTTTGTTGCCGCCCGAGAACCTGAATTTCCCTTAACCATGGCTCCACAGCTCTAGAACTGCCGTATTTGCACACACGACTATGCTACCTCACAGCCGGTTCCTGCGTGTCCTACAGCTCTCGGCACTAAGTCAAGCACGACCGTATGCCATGGTTAAGGCATTTTGACGCCTCTGGACTCACCACCACAATGTTTGTCATCACCCGAGAGCCCGAACGGCCCTTAACAATAGCTCCACGACTCCAGAACTTCCATATTTGCACACACGACTGTGCTGCCGCACGGCCGGATCCTTTGCATCCTACGGCTCTCGGCACCGGTTCAAGCACGCTCGTACCCCATGGTTAAGCCATTTTGATGCCTCTCACCTCTCCACCATAGAGTTTTCCATCACCCGAGAGCCTGAAGGGCCCATAACCACGGCTCCATAGCTCCAAAACTGCCATATTTGCACACACGACCATGCTGCCGCACGGTCGGTTCCAACGCATCCTATGGCTCCCGGAACTGAGTCAAGCATACTCGTACACCATGGTTAAGGCATTTTGACACCTCTGGCCTCTCTACCATAGCGTTTTCCGTCGCTCGAGAGCCTTAACGGCCCTTAACCTTAGCTCGATGGCTCCAGAACTGCCATATTTGCACACACGACTTTGCTGCCGCACGGCCGGTTCCTGCGTGTCCTACGGCTCCTCGCACCAAGTCAAGCATGCCCATGCGCCATGGTTAAGGCATTTTGACACCTCTGGCCTCTCCACCACAGCGTTTGTTGCTGCCTGAGAACCCGATTGGCCCTTAACCATGGCTCCACAGCTCTAGAACTGCCATATTTGCACACACGACTATGCTACCGCACAACCGGTTCCTGCGTATCCTACAGCTCTCGAAACTAGGTCAAGCACGACTGTATGCCATGGTTAAGGTGTTTTCATGCCTCTGGCCTCACCACCACAATGTTTGTCATCACCCGAGAGCCCGAATGGCCCTTAACTACAGCTCCACGACTCCAGAACATCCATAATTGCACACACGACTGTGCTACCGCACGGCCGGATCCTGTGCATCCTACTGTGGGGGGTATAAATCCGGTATACCACCATGGACAGTTCCAAGGCTGCTCGGCAAGACAGCCCAGACCAGACAAGACCCAGCCCATTATCGACCAGGCTGGTGGGCTGGACTTCAAGACGATGACGTGGTCCGCAACCGACCAGGAGGTGGATCGCGCACAGGGATGCTTGTCCCGCAAGTAGACTTAGTCGGTTAGGTCAGATAGAGTCCTCCTAGGGCACGACTTGATGTAACCGACCACCTCTCATGTACCCTTGGCTGCTCGGCTATATAAAGCGGCCAAGGACCCCCCTAGAAGGCAGGCTATTCTCTGGCATCCTAACCTAGAGAGCTTAGCGCTTCATTGTAATCCGACACTTGATCATACAGCATAACACGAGAAGTAGGACGTAGGGTATTACGCTTCCGAGTGGCCTGAACCTAGGTAAACCTGGTTGTCCTTGGTTTGTCTTGTTTCTCGAACGTCCAGATCGTAGATCGTAACACGCCCTTGCCGAAACTCACCGCCGTGGGATACCCCGTGGTGGACTACCGGTTATCCATAATCGACAGTGGCGCGCTAGGTAGGGGGTGGAGTTTTCGATCTCAAGGCGATCCAGACGGTTTCCTTCCCCGCATCCATGAGTCTCGAGGCCGCCAGCGCTTTTACCTTCGGATCGGTCACACGGACCACCCGGGATGGCGGCGCCTCGCATCCGTGGAAGCATCCGGGCCGGTCTCGGCACCACCCACTGGGCAAACGGTCCCAGCACCGCCCACTGAGTAGATGGTCCCAGCACCATCCGCTCACCTGGCCACAGCGCCATCCGCCTCGCCGCCGGTCGCAGCACCCGCCGCGCAGGATTCCCCCTTGCCCTCGGCAACGGCGGATACAACAGATCTCTGAGCACTCGTAGATTGGCTGTCTTGCTTCAAAAGAAAGCCGATCAACAACTCAGATCTGATCGAGCTCATCGACCAGCAGGGTCGCGGGTTGGCCGAGATCACGAAGCTAGTTGAGGCCACGCAGGAGTTAATCCGCAAGGGGCCAGAATTTTCTGATTTCACACCCGTCCGACCACGTCGACGAAGGTCCACCCATCACAGCAATGCAGATCTCGTCGGCAACAATCAGCCTGTCGCTCGACCAGCTTCCTTCAGATCGGCTAGAAGTTCCCGTTGGTTAGATCCCAACCAGGACAGCCGCCTGATTCCGACTGAGCAGATCCAGCGCAGAGCGAACGTTCCTCCTCTTCCCAGGTTGAACGAGTTTATCGAAGCACGACAAAACTGCCGAGCACCTGCCCGGCAGTACCAGGAAGGCCGTGCTCCGCCAAACAAATTACCTGCAGCAGATCCACCTGCTCCGCCGCATGATCCAACCATTCTATCCTTCGGATTGAACAATGCGGCGTCGACGTACACAAGGGACATCCAACAGCAGTTTGATGCGCTCTTGATCCAGGATGTTATCCCGAGGAGTCCCGTGCACATGATCGGGATGGTGGAGATCCGAGAGTTAGACACGTCTCAGGACGCCAACCCGGACTCACCAACCATCTCCGAGCTGCTCGCAGGGTACCCCTCCGATTACGCAGATTACCTCTCCTCGGACGAAGATTACCTCATGGATACGGAACTCAATCCGACCACCGAGGACACGCCGATCACTCCCGACCACTGGACGGAGACACCCAGCAGCGCGCTGGATTTTCCAAAGTACCCGCCCGGTTTCGGACCGACAATTTTGATGGTCAGCAATGATGAGCCCCTGGCTCCAAACGAGACAGACGCCCAGTGACATGCAAGGGAAGATCGTAACAACGATCGCGCCCGACGACGCATTGCCGAGCAGGGCCATCCCAACGGAGGCGCCGGACCACGGCACCGACCCTGGCGTCGCAACCTTAACCCCGAGTTCGACGGTGCTGGCGACCCAGTAGTCCACGAGACGCCCACGGCGAACATTGCTGTGGCCATGGAGAAATTGAAGCAACTTCCCCCCGAGACCCCTGGACTCAACGAGATTCAGGAATTCCTCGCGGCGGCCGAGGACCAAGTGAACGACCTTCGTTCCATGGGCTCCATGGCCAGCTCTTTCCGATCCCGCCGTTCTCGGCAGAACCGGAAACGACGTGAGCAGCGAGTCGAGAGTGGAGGGGATAATTCATCCTACAACGGCAGATATGCCTATGAAGACTGAGGGGACTACGACGACCGTGTCGAGCAACCAGGCAAGGCTCCATGACGTGCACGCCCTCAGAACAGTCGCCGATGCCCTAATCGCTAGCAAGGCAACCAGGGCCGACAAGACGACGAAGTAATCCAACCCGAGCGTCGGGACCTCCAAGAACGGATAGATGAGCGCCTCCGAGCATGCAGAAACATTGGCGGCATCCCACCCTTCTCTGAGGAGCTCAAGGCAGTCATATGGCCTAAAAATTTCCGGACCTCGGAGATCCGGCGTACGATGGCAAAGCGAGATCCATCCCACTTTGGATCATGCTCTACGAGGTGGCCGTCCGAGCAGCGGGGGTGATGAGTACGTCATGGCAAACTACCTCCCGTCGTGCTCAACAATACGATCACCACCTAGCTGCTCCGGCTACAACCCGGTCCATCCACGGTTGGGCGGCTCCGCCAAGTATTCGTCGACCACTTCAAGTCTACTTGCGTCCAACCGGGGACCAAGTACGCCTTAAAGCAGTCCGCCTTCACCCAAAGGAGTCCTTACGACAATTCATTCAGCGCTTCTCGGACCAGTGGAATCGCGTACTAGAGATCTCTCAGGAGACAGCTGTCGAAGCATTCATCGACGGCCTGGTCCAACCACGTGGCCGAGACCTCCAAAAGGCTCTCCTCCTCAGACAGCCAAAAACCATGGAGGAGCTACTCGCCATCGCGCACGATTACACGCTCCTGGACGATGGCCTAAACCGGGGCGACGATGGCCCGTTGGACCGCAATTACCGTCGGAACAATTCCGACGACGAAAACGACGCTCACCGACCACCGCACCGACAAGAGGAGCGCCGCAACAACCAGCGTTTCATCCATGGACCTGGTCCCTGCGACAGCAAACCTAACTTCAGACGCCGTGGCTAGGACAACTACGGTGGTGGCAAACGCAACCGAAACCGCAACGACAATGCCGTCAATGCGGTTAAGGGGCAGAAGCCAGTAGGGGATGAGGTGCTCGACAAAATCTTTGCCCAGGACTATCCTCGGCATCCTGGCAAAGGTCACACCATGGGCGAGTGCCGAGTTTTGACGGACGCCCTCATCAAGTCCGCTTCCAAGAGGCCTCGACCCAACCCCAAGGCCAAAAGCAAGCCCACCGACAAGCCAGAAGAAGAAGACGAGGATGAGACATGAGATGTCAACCCTCGCCACGCATTCAAGGAACCCGAGCGGAACTTCACTGCCGTAATCTTTGGTGTAAAAGTCGGGCTCGAAATAAGTCGCGATAGAAAGTTGTTGACTCGCGCCATCATCGCGATGCAAGAGCCCGACGGCCTTGTTGCCGATGTCAAGCTACCGGCGTGGTCCAAGCAGCCTATATCTTTCAGCCACAAAGATATGTGGGCACGCATCCCGGATGCGGACGATTTCCACGGTCCTCGACCCGGTGATAGCCAACATCTCGCGAGAAGGTGCTCGTCGACGGCAGCAGTGCTCTGAACATCATGTTCTACCCAGCCTTCAAGGCACTTGGCATACCGCAGGAGCAACTACAGCTGTACGACACACCGTTCTGGGGCATCATGCCCAGAAAGCCTTCTTACCCACTCGGGCAGATCACCCTCGACGTGCAGTTTGGGACCAAGCAACACTTCCGTACCGAGCACATCACCTTCATCGTGGCCGACTTCGAAGGGACCTACCACGCCATCTTGGGCCGCCCTGGTATCGCCAAGTTCATGGCAGTCCCCCACTATGGCTACCTGGTGTTGAAGATGCCCACCGAGCAGGGAACGCTCTCCCTGCGTGGCAACGTCTTCATGGCTCGGGAGTGCGAGACTGCCGCCTACGCCGTGGCAGAATTCCAAGACCTGCAACATGCTCTGTAGCATACCAGCCTGGGTGTCGACAACTTACCACCCGCAGAGCTCGAGACACCTATTGGAACTGGTCGGCGACCGTCCAACAAGGTAAAGAGCGCGAAGACGGTCAGCCTCTCCGACGATGACCCTTCCAAGGTCACTAAGGTTGGAGCTGAGCTCGACCCCAAATAGGAAGACGCGCTCGTCCAATTCCTTCGGGACAACATCAGCATATTTGCATGGAAACCCTCCGACATGCCTGGTGTTCCCAGGGAAAAGGCCGAGCACTACCTCGACGTCAAGACGACTGCCAAGCCAGTCAGACAGAAGATGCGCCGGTTCGCCCGCGACCGCAAGGAGTTAATTAGGATAGAAGTAGCCAAGCTCAAAGCCGCTGGCTTTATCAAAGAAGTGTACCACCCGGACTGGTTAGCCAATCCGGTGCTTGTTCAAAAGAAGAATAAAGAGTGGAGGATGTGCGTTGATTATACAGATCTCAACAAACACTGCCCCAAGCAGGCATTCAATCTCCCTCGGATCGACGAGGTCATAGACTCTACCGCTGGTTGCGAGTTGCTCTCGTTTCTTGACTGTTACTCCGGGTATCACCAGATAGCCCTTAAAAAGGAGGACCAAGAAAAAACCGCCTTTATTACCCCCTTCGTTGCTTTTTGTTACACGACCATGGCTTTCGGTCTTAAAAACGCTGGAGCTACGTACCAACGGGCTATCCAGTCCTGCCTCGAGAAAGAGATCGCCGACGATCTCGTTGAGGCCTACGTAGACGACGTGGTAATAAAATCCAGGAAGGCGGATGCCCTGATCACTAATCTTGAGCGCACATTCAAGAAACTCAACAAGTTCCAATGGAAACTCAACCCTAACATGTGTGTTTTTGGAGTACCATCCGGCATCCTTCTCGGCCACACTGTCGGCCCGGGACGGCATCAAGCCAAATCCCGAGAAGGTAGCTGACGTCTTGAAATTACGACCACCCAGGTGCGTCAAAGATATCCAAAAACTCATCGGGTGCCTAGCCGCCCTGAGCAGATACATCTCTCGTATGGATGAAAAAGGACTCCTCTTTTTCAAATTGCTCAAAGCCAAGGATAAGTTTGAGTGGACTGAGGAGGCCGACCAGGCCTTTAAACAACTCAAAGGTTATCTCACCTCCCCCTCACTCCTGACAGTCCCAAAGCAGGACGAGGAGTTGCTCCTATACATAGCTGCGACGACCAATGTGGTCAGCACTGTGTTCGTAGTCGAGCGAGAGGAGGAAGGACACGTCTATGGAGTCCAGTGCCCCGTATATTACATAAGCGAAGTGCTCAGCGAGTCCAAGCAGTGGTACAACCAAGTACAAAAACTCTTGTGCGCACTCCTGATCACCAAACGCAAGCTGCTCCATTACTTTCAAGCATTTAAAATCACGGTCGTTATCGACGTACCACTCGGTGACATCCTTTGCAACCGGGATGCCAGTGGTCGGATCGTGAAGTATGCGCTAGAACTGTCCGAGTACACTCTCCATTTCCGCGCTCGACGAACGGTGAAGTCGCAGGCCTTGCCTGATTTCATCGTGGAGTGGACGGACATCAGCCTACCTCTCGCCGACTCAAACGCCGAGTACTGGACAATGTACTTTGATGGCTCATTGACGGCGCAGGGGCTGGCGTCTACTTTATCTCTCCTTCAAAGGACACGATAAAGTACGTCTTACGCATCCACTTCAAAGCATCCAACAACGTTGCTGAGTACGAAGCAGCCCTACACGGCCTTCGTATCGCCGTTGAACTTGGCATCAAAAGACTCATGGTCTATGGAGACTCTGCTTTAGTCGTCAAGCAGGTCAACAAAGACTGGGATACAGTCCACGAAAAGATGGATGCCTACGTTGCTGAAATTCGCAAACTTGAGAACAAGTTCTATGGCCTGGAATTCATCAATGTGCGCCGCGAAAAGAACGTAGGGGCAGACGAATTATCCAAGCTGGGCTCATCCCGTGCCAAGTTACCTCCTGGTGTCTTTGTTCAAGATCTAATCAAGCCTTCGATCTCCGATCAGGTGGAACATACACCGAGAAAATACTTCGAGAGGTCAACGTCCCGACCACGCGTGTTCGCAACGCCAATGTCGAGGACGACGACGGTCTCCTCGGCCCGACGGGCGATGATGAGGGTACGAGTCGGCCCCGACCGGCGACGCCTTCCCGGGAAGACTGGAGAGAGCCCTTTATCAAATACTCGAATGACCACCTTGTCCCGGAGGACAAGCTTGCTGCCCACCAGGCGGTCCACAGAGCCAAGGCCTACGCTATGGTCAATGGCGAGTTGATGCGCAAGGCTCCCAAGTCTATTATCTTCAAGAAGTGTATCACTCGGGAAGCGGGGATCGAGCTTCTTAAAGCCATCCACGAAGGTACTTGTGGTAACCATGCAGCGTCCCGGACATTGGTCGGCAAAGCCTACCGGGCGGGTTTCTGCGGCCTACGGCCAAGTTCGACGCCGAGGACTACGTACGGCGGTGCGTTAACCGCCAAATGTTCACCAAGCAGATTCATGTCCCAGCACATGATTTACAAACAATCCCAGCTGCTTGGCCCTTCTCATGCTGGGGACTAGACATGATCGGCCTTTTCAAACCAGCTCCTGGTGGCCACACCAACGTCTTCGTGCTTATTGACAAATTCTCCAAGTGGATTGAATACAAACCAGTCAAGAAAGCCACAGCCGAGAAGGCAGTCCAGTTCCTCGACGAGGTCGTCCACAGATATGGTGTCCCTAACACCATCATCACCGATCTAGGCTCGCAATTTACAAGTGATGCATTCTTCAATTATTGCGATGACAGCCTGATCAAGGTCAAGTACGTCTCCATCGCTCACCCCGGCTAACGGACAAGTTGAACGTGCTAACGGAATGATCCTCGACGCACTCAAAAACGAGTCTTCCGGGTTGACACCAAGCTCAAACCCGGCCGATGGCTCAAGGAATTATCTGCGGTGGTCCGGGACCGCGTACTCGGACACCGCCGCAATACAGGAGTCTCACCATACTTTATGGTGGATGGCTCAGAGGCTGTCATACCAGCCGAGGTCGCTTTCCAATCCCCACGGGTAGCCTACCACGATGAAACCACCTCCGACGAAGCTAGAGAGGTGGACATAATTGCTAAGGAAGAGCAGGCCCTCGAGTCATGTGCTCGGACTGAGAAGTACTTAGCTACGGTACGACGCTACTACAATCGCAACGTCCGAGGACGCTTGTTCGTGGTTGGCGATCACGTGCTCCGTCGTATTCAAAACACGGACGGCCTCCACAAGTTATCCCCAAGGTGGGAAGGACCGTACAGAATCAAGGCTGTAACACGCCCAACATCGTACCGGTTGGAGACACTAGATGGAGTCGAAGAGCCAAACTCATGGCATATAGAGATGCTCATACGCTTTTACCCATAAAGACATGTACGTTGTACTTTTTCCTCTATTAACAAACTTTCCTCTTTTGTTGTCTCTCTTTCATCCTATTGCAATTTCTTATCTGAAATTTTGCACCACCTTGCATACATGCACCCTGCATACGTCACATCTAAACTTTGCGTTCTGCTCGCTGAGAATGATTCGATAAGGTCCTGCGTCTCGGTCCTCCGTCGATGTGCTACAGCTCTGTGCTACACAGCACTAGGAGATCTGGCAGGCACCCTCTAATAGGTACTTAGGATCGTACCTAGTGATCCCAGCGTACCGCGCTGTTCACTAGTGCGTCCCTTTGTCATCTTGACAGAGCTAATCGCTTCGAGAGTGGGCGCAAAACTTATTTGTCGACATGATTTTTTTTTTCAAAACGTTACGCATCTAAGTTATGCCTAACGACAAACTATAAAAAACAGCAAAATACTTATCACCCGCTTAAGTATGCCTACCTTGTCTGCATCTTAAACACGGCCTTAAGTTTTGTTTCGAGCACTCCGTGCTCAGCACCACTTATATACACGTTTTAAATAAAGAAGTTTAAAACAAAAGGCCCTACTGACCACCATCTTCCTCTGCAGGGTCCTCGATCAGCGTCATGTTGCCGACCAGCTGCTCTGCCACAGGGACGAAGGTGGTGCGGAGCTCCTCGGCGTCGGCGTCGCTGAGTTCCGGCGCGATCCCAAGCGCGACGGTGGCTGGATCAGCGGCCGCCACCCTTGAGCGGACCACCGCCAACGCCGTGGATACCGCATAGGTGCCAGCCCGCGCGATGAGGTCCCGCAGTGCCGGCCATAGCCGTTGACACTGGTCGGCGACCACCGTGTCTTCGCCGACCGGGTCCGCTAGGTGCACCTCCTCCGGGAAGACAAAGACGGAGAACCGGCTTGATGTGCTCGGTCCTCCGATCAATCTTCTTTTGGAGATAGGCGCAGGTCTCCCGCGAGTAATCGGAACCGAGCGGTATGACGATCTTTAATATCTGCAAACGACAACAACGTGGTTAGCATGTGCTGTTAGATCCAGTACATGGCAGACAACCTATGCAACTGATCTAAGTTGTACAACTTACCGGTTAGCTCCGCGATCTGCGCAGCATCCGCCTTGGCCTGCTCCTGGGCAGCCTCCAACTGCTTAGCCAGAGCGGCTTTCTCCCGCTCTAGTGCAGCAGCGTTCTCCTCCAGCCCTGATGCCGAGGCAGAAGTTATCAATTTTCATGGAAACAGAACCGTGCTTAGCCTGATTACAAAGGATATGGCCACATACCTCGTCGGCCCTCCTCCAGCACCATCACCTGTTGCTCCAGCGCCAGCCGAGCAGCCTCCTTTTCGGCGAGCCAGGTCAAGACCTGCGCCTGCGCTAGCATGTTATCCTTCTCCTCTCGGAGGATCCGGCATTCTTCATCAATCGGTGCGAACCGCTGAATGGTCCGCGCACGCTGCGCATTGGTGGTCTCGAGTGGTCATTTAACAACATAGTCAATATGTGCTCCGCACACCCGTTTACCACAAGTGCCAAAACAATCATACCTGGATCCGGGAGGTGAGCATCTCCAGGGCCTCCCTAATGCCCTCCTCCATCACCACCTCAGGCACCTCATCATATGAGGTCCATTCCGTCCCCACCATCCTCGAAATCACGATACGATTCGGAGGAAAGGAGGTGGCGGGTGCCTGAGGGGGTTCCCTGTGGATCTCTTCCACAGGAGAGGACGGGGGACTGGGCTGAGCAGTCACTCCGGGCTCCTGCTGGGCTACTGCCTCCGGCGTAGCCTGCGTGGTCGGCCCTAGAGTGGCCCGCGCCGGCTCCGGACTCGGCTCGGTGGGGCGACGGACAGGCTCCGGCGACGGGACCATCTCCTGTTCCGCCGGTTCCTTGGCCCGTGGCGTCCCCACATGTGGCAGAGCACTGGTGGCATCCGCCTCGCCCTGCTGGGGCTCTACGCTCGACGCGGCGGCCCACTGCGCGGTGTGGCGCGGTCCGGTGGAGCTGCAGGTAGGGCCGGCCTTGGCCGACTACATATTAAAAACATCGGCATGAACACACAGCTGATTCTCAAGCAAGTAATTACATATTAAAGTGCGCAGCTATTTACCGGCAAAAGCCGCCCTTGAACTTGGGCACGCCACCGCTCCTCGGCGCCCCGCCCCAGGACCCTGCGCTGGGCTTGGGGACTGACTTGGGCGGGACCTGCCTCCCACCCGGGGACTGCTCGGCGCCCTCCTTGGCAGCCGCCCCCGAGGTCGGTGAAGAGGGGGCGGTGGTTGGCTTCGGCTTCGGCGGAGCAGGGGTTGTCCCGACGTTCCGCAGTGACCGCCGCGGCACTGGTTGGGGCGACTTAGAGCCGCCACTCCCATCCCCGGCACGCGCCTGGCGTTTCCGCCGGTGCTCGGCGATGGTAATGGCTTCGTCGGAGTCCGACGACACCGGGCTGTCCGGGGCCGGCCTCTTGCTGCCGACCTCGGCGCCGGCCTCCTTGCCAAGGTTCAATTTACCCCCGGTGCCAAGGTTGGCCGGCTTCTTCTTCTCCTTGGGGGCTGCACTGGCCGGCTGCTTCATTGCCGCGCGCCGTTGCCCCTTGGTGGTCGTTCCCACCACGATATCATCATCATCATCATCTTCAGGGCTGAGGTCCTCGACCTCACCCTGGTCGGCAGTCCTCTGCGGACGCCGCTGACCACGAAGGGCATCGCCCTGCGCGCGATCCTCAACGGTGCGACGGAAAATGCGGTCGCTTCGACCCTACACAAAACGTTCGAGTGCTCAGCAACATATCAGTGGTCAGACACATTATCACACTGCACAGAAAGAAACTTTTTGTTGCATTACCTATGGTGGAGGATTGCTGAGACGGTAAGGCAGCTGCTTGGTGGTCGGCAGAGAAGTATTTGAGTTATACTTCTCAAACAGGACCGAGAGCAGATGATGGACGTCGTTCTCGTCGGCCTCCTCGTTCGTCTCCCGTGCCGGATCCTTCACCCCACTGTATTGCCATAGTGGGTTGGTCCTTTCCTTGCACGGTTGCACGCGACGGACCATCCACATCCCGGCCACCAGCGCCACGTTCACCTTCTGGTTGTCAATCAACTCCAGCAGCTCCGCCACCTAGACATCCCCAACAGGTGGTGCCTCTCCCCACCTGGGATTTGCCTCTGGGATCTGGTGGATGTCACATGGCACCTTCCTCCCAATGGCGACATCCTGGCTCATATAGAACCAGCTTCTGTTCCACTTCTTGGGGGTGGAGTTGAACTTACTCCCCAGCCAAGACGCGGCCAACCCATCCCGGAGCCGGATGTAACATCCCTCGGCTACTTGGGACCCCCCGGTCTCCACCCCCTTCTTCCGGAGCACGAAGAAGTGGCGGAACAAATTGAAATGGGGGGTTGCCCAAAAACATCTCGCAATATGCGATGAAGATGGGCACGGTCAAGATGGAGTTGGGGTCCAGGTTGCATACGGAAATGGACCACCATATGCATAGGTCCCGGAGGAACCCGTTCAATGGCTGCCCCAACCCGCGAACAACTTGGTCCTCGCCGCGAGGCTCCCTCCACACTCCCATCTCCCGTGGTGGCAGGTACCCATGGTCCGCCAGCGCCTGGAGTGACTCCCGGGACGAGGTGGATTGGACCCAGTCCGGCCCGCGCCTCGCGGACTCCCCACCCTTCACACCCTTCTTGGTCGACCGCTTCGCTCCCATCTCCGGCGGCGACGAGTCGATGCGGTGGTGAAACCCTAGCGAGATGAGCGGCGGCGGCGGCTGGATCTACGCGGCGCAGCGGCTCCGGCGCAAGAGCAGGCGACCAGATCTCGTCGGTTGCCCCTGTTGGTGCTGGCTGCGCGGCAGATCTGGCGGCGAAATGGACGGTGGTGGCGGCGGTTTTCTCTAGAGCACAGGAATGCGGAGGGCTCGAGAAACGCTCGAGTGCTAGTGCAATGAGTGCGGAACCGTCTACCTCCGGCGGCGCCCGCTATTTATAGTCTCCGGATGACGTCCGGTTGACTTCTAGGGTTGGACCCCCTCTGACTCATGTGGACCGCCCCATTTTTTACCCTAGTTCCCTTGGTGCTGCACGTGGGCTTCATTTTTTATCCCGGGGACTGTCCAGCCTGCTCCCTGGTAGTCCTTTTTTAACACGCCTATGTCCTTGGTCCTTGGAAATTTTTCCTTTTCTGTTTCCTAAGCAGAGGGCCGTAGGTATTTTCTCTGGACTTTTTCTTAAAAAGTTCAATAGAACATATACTATCTTCCATCGAACTTGGGGACTACGTGGGCCCACGTCACCTCGCGGTGACTTAGGGCCTACTATTTCGAACAGTTCGGTGATTTTCTACCCCGGCTTACGTTGTACACGCCTTGACAATTGCATGTGTCAACGTGGGCCCACGTCTCGGGACAATTAAAAAGAAAAATTCTTTTTTCTTTTTGAGCACCATGCATCTTTCGACAAGATCAAGTTCCTTGACATAGCAAAGTGGTCGGACACGGGCGCTCGGGAAACCCGCTCGGCTAAACGTGGTCGGCACTACGTGGTCGGCCGCACGTGGTCGGCACTACGTGTGGTCGGCACTACATGTGGTCGGCACTTTGTGTGGACAGCACTGTACGTGGTTGGCACTACTATGCGTGGTCAGTACTACGTGCTTAGCACATCATCGCCAGTGCTCAATGTGGTCTGCATCTATACTGCTCAGCACAGGTCAAGACGATGGACTTCCCTCAAGATACATGGTGCTCAGGGACTAGCTGTGGGGGTATAAATCCGGTATACCACCATGGATAGTTCCAGGGCTGCTCGGCAAGACGGCCCAAACCAGACAAGACCCAGCCCATTACCGACCAGGCTGGTGGGCTGGACTTCAAGACGATGACGTGGTCCGCAACCGACCAGGAGGTGGATCGCGCACAAGGATGCTTGTCCCGCAAGTAGACTTAGTCGGTTAGGTCAGATAGAGTCCTCCTAGGGCACGACTTGATGTAACCAACCACCTCTCATGTACCCTTGGCTGCTCGGCTATATGAAGTGGCCAAGCACCCCCTAGAAGGCAGGCTATTCTCTGGCATCCTAACCTAGAGAGCTTAGCGCTTCATTGTAATCCGACACTTGATCATACAGCATAACACGAGAAGCAGGACGTAGGGTATTATGCTTCCGAGCGGCCTGAACCTGGGTAAACCTGGTTGTCCTTGGTTTGTCTTGTTTCTCGAACGTCCAGATCGTAGATCGTAACACGCGCTTGCCGAAACTCACCGCCGTGGGATACCCCGTGGTGGACTGCCGGTTATCCGTAATCGACACCTACAGCTCTCGGCACCGGGTCAAGCACGCCCGTACGCCATGGTTAAGCCATTTTGATGCCTCTCACCTCTCCACCATAGAGTTTTCCATCACCCGAGAGCCTAAAGGACCCTTAACCACGGCTCCACGGCTCCAAAACTGCTATATTTGCACACACGACCATCTTTGCCGCACGGTCGGTTCCAACGCGTCCTATGGCTCCCGGCAAGAGTCAAGCATGCCCGTACGCCATGGTTAAGGCATTTTGACACCTCCGGCCTCTCTACCATAGCGTTTGCCATTGCTCGAGAGCCCGAATAGCCCTTAACCTTGGCTCCACGGCTCCGAACGCCATATTTGCACACACGACTTTTCTTTGCCGCGCACGGCGGTTCTGTCGTCCTACGGCTCCTTGCACCAAGTCAAGCACGCCCATGTGCCATGGTTCAGGCATTTTGACACCTGTGGCCTCTCCACCACAGCATTTTTTACCGCCCAAGAACCCGAATGGCCCTTAACCATGGCTCCACAGCTCTAGAACTGCCATATTTGCACACACGACTATGCTACTGCATAGCCGGTTCCTGCGTGTCCTACAGCTCTCGGCACTAGGTCAAGCATGACCGTATGCCATAGTTAAGGTGTTTTGACACCTCTGGCCTCACCACCACAATGTTCGTCATCACTCGAGAGCCCGAACAACCCTTAACCACAGCTCCATGACTCCAGAACTGCCATATTTGCACACACGACTGTGCTGCCGCACGGCCGGATCCTGTGCATCCTGTGGCTCTCGGCACCGGGTCAAGCATGCCCGTACGCCATGGTTAAGCCATTTTGATGCCTCTCACCTCTCCACCATAGAGTTTTCCATCACCCGAGAGCGTGAAGGGCCCTTAACCATGGCTCCATGGCTCTAAAACTGCCATATTTGCACACACAACCATGTTGCCCACGGTCGGTTCCAAGGCGTCCTATGGCTCCCAGCACTGAGTCAAGCATGCCCGTACGCCATGGTTAAGGCAGTTTTACACCTCTAGCCTCTCTACCATAGTGTTTGCCATAGCTCGAGAGCCTGAACGGCCATTAACCTCGGCTCCACGGCTCCAGAACTGCCATATTTGCACACACGACTTTGCTGCCGCACGGCTGGTTCCTGCGCGTCCTACGGCTCCTGGCACCAAGTAAAGCACGCCCATGCACCATGGTTAAGGCATTTTGACACCTCTGGCCTCTCCAGCACAGTGTTTGTTGCCGCCCGAGAACCCGAATGGCCCTTAACCATGGCTCCACAGCTCTAGAACTGCCGTATTTGCACACACGACAATGCTACCGCACAGCCGGTTCCTGCGTGTCCTACAGCTCTCGGCACTAAGTCAAGCACGACCATATGCCATGGTTAAGGCATTTTGATGCCTCTGGCCTCACCACCACAATGTTTGTCATCACCCGAGAGCCCGAATGGCCCTTAATAACAGCTCCACGACTCCAGAACTTCCATATTTGCACACACGACTGTGCTGCCGCACGGCCGGATCCTTTGCATCCTACGGCTCTCGGCACCGGTTCAAGCACGCTCGTACCCCATGGTTAAGCCATTCTGATGCCTCTCACCTCTCCACCATAGTGTTTTCCATCACCCGAGAGCCTGAAGGGCCCCTAACCACGGCTGCACAGCTCCAAAACTGCCATATTTGCACACACGACCATGCTGCCGCACGGTCGGTTCCAACGCGTCCTATGGCTCCCAGCACTGAGTCAAGCATGCCCGTACGCCATAGTTAAGGCATTTTGACACCTCTGGCCTCTCTACCATAGCGTTTGCCATCGCTCGAGAGCCTGAACGGTCCTTAACCTCGGCTCCACGGCTCTAGAACTGCCATATTTGCACACACGACTTTGCTGCCAAACGGCCGGTTCCTGCGCGTCCTACGGCTCCTCGCACCAAGTCAAGGACGCCCATGCACCATGGTTAAGGTGTTTTGACACCTCTGTCCTCTCCACCACAGCGTTTGTTGCCACCCGAGAACCCGAATGGCCCTTAACCATGGCTCCACAGCTCTAGAACTGCCATATTTCCACACACGACTATGCTACTGCACAGCCGGTTCCTGTGTGTCCTGCAGCTCTCGGCACTAGGTCAAGCACGACCGTATGCCATAGTTAAGGCATTTTGATGCCTCTGGCCTCACCACCATAATGTTTGTCATCACCCGAGAGCTAGAACGGCCCTTAACCACAGCTCCATGACTCCAAAACTTTCATATTTGCACACACAACTGTGCTGCCGCACGGCCGGATCCTGTGCATCCTATGGCTCTCGGCACCGGGTCAAGCATGCCCGTACGCCATGGTTAAGCTATTTTGATGCCTCTCACCTCTCCACCATAGAGTTTTCCATCACCCGAGAGCCTGAAGGGCCCTTAACCACGGCTCCACGGCTCCAAAACTACCATATTTGCACACACAACCATGTTGCCGCACGGTCGGTTCCAACGCGTCCTATGGCTCCCGGCACTGAGTCAAGCATGCACGTACGCCATGGTTAAGGCATTTTGACACCTCTGGCCTCTATACCATAGCATTTGCCATAGCTCGAGAGCCTGAATGTCCCTTAACCTTGGCTCCACGGCTCCAGAACTGCCATATTTGCACACACGACTTTGCTGCCGCACGGCTGGTTTTTGTGCGTCCGACGGCTCCTGGCACCAAGTAAAGCATGCCCATGCGCCATGGTTAAGGCGTTGTTTTGACACCTCCGGCCTCTCCAGCATAGCATTTGTTGCCGCCCGAGAACCCGAATGGCCCTTAACCATGGCTCCACAGCTCTAGAATTGCCATATTTGCACACATGACTATGCTACCGCACAGCCGGTTCTTGCGTGTCCTACAGCTCTCGGCACTAGGTCGAGCACGACCGTATGCCATGGTTAAGGCATTTTGATGCCTCTGGCCTCACCACCACAATGTTTGTCATCACCCGAGAGCCCGAACGGCCCTTAACAACAGCTCCACGACTCCAGAACTTCCATATTTGCACACACGTCTTTGCCGCACGGCCGGATCCCCGTGCATCCTACGGCTCTCGGACCAGTTCAAGCACGCTCGTACCCCATGGTTAAGCCATTTTGATGCCTCTCACCTCTCCAACATAGAATTTTCCATCACCCGAGAGCTTGAAGGGCCCTTAACCACGGCTCCACAGCTCCAAAACTGCCATATTTGCACACACGACCATGCTGCCACACGGTCGATTCCAATGCATCCTATGGCTTCTGACACTGAGTCAAGCATGCCCGTACGCCATGATTAAGGCATTTTGACACCTCTGGCCTCTCTACCATAGCGTTTGCCATCGCTCGAGAGCTTGAACGGCCCTTAACCTCGGCTCCACGACTCCAGAACTGCCATATTTGCACACACGACTTTGCTGCCGCACGGCCGGTTCCTGCGCGTCCTACGGCTCCTCGCACCAAGTCAAGCACGCCCATGCGCCATGGTTAAGGCATTTTAACACCTCTGGCCTCTCCAACATAGCGTTTGTTGCCGCCCGAGAACCCGAATGGCCCTTAACCATGGCTCCACAGCTCTAGAACTGCCATATTTGCACACACGACTATGCTACTGCACAGCCGATTCCTGCGTGTCCTACAGCTCTCGGCACTAGGTCAAGCACGACCGTATGCCATAGTTAAGGCGTTTTGACGCCTCTGGCCTCACCACCACAATGTTTGTCATCACCTGAGAGCCTGAATGGCCCTTAACCACAGCTCGATGACTCCAAAACTTCCATATTTGCACACACGACTGTGCTACCACACGGCCAGATCCTATGCATCCTATGGCTCTCGGCACCGGGTCAAGCATGCCCGTACGCAATGGTTAAGCCATTTTGATGCCTCTCACCTCTCCACCATAGAGTTTTCCATCACCCGAGAGCCCGAAGGGCCCTCAACCATGGCTCCATGGCTCCAAAACTGCCATATTTGCACACACAACCATGTTGCCGCACGGTCGGTTCCAACACATCCGATGGCTCCCGGCACTGAGTCAAGCATGCCCGTATGCCATGGTTAAGGCATTTTGACATCTCTAGCCTATCTACCATAGCATTTGCCATAGCTCGAGAGCCTGAACAGCCCTTAACCTCGGCTCCACGGCTCCAGAACTACCATATTTGCACACACGACTTTGCTGCCGCATGGCTGGTTCCTGCGCGTCCTACGACTCCTGGCACCAAGTCAAGCACGCCCATGCGCCATGGTTAAGGCATTTTGACACCTCTGGCCTCTCTAGCACAGCGTTTGTTGCCGCCTGAGAACCCGAATGGACCTTAACATGGCTCCACAGCACTAGAACTGCCATATTTGCACACACGACTATGCTACCGTACAACCGGTTCTTCCGTGTCCTACAGCTCTCGGCACTAGGTCAAGCATGACCGTATGCCATGGTTAAGGCATTTTGATGCCTCTGGCCTCACCACCACAATGTTTGTCATCACCCGAGAGCCTGAATGGCCCTTAACCACAGCTCCATGACTCCAGAACTTCCATATTTGCACACACGACTGTGCTGCCACACGGCCGGATCCTGTGCATCCTACGCCTCTCAGCACCGGTCAAGCACGCTCGTACCCCATGGTTAAGCCATTTTGTTGCCTCTCACCTCTCCACCATAGAGTTTTCCATCACCCGGGAGTGTGAAGGGCCCTTAACCATGGCTCCACGGCTCCAAAACCGCCATATTTGCA
Organism: Themeda triandra; assembly: GCA_018135685.1. NCBI lineage: Eukaryota > Viridiplantae > Streptophyta > Magnoliopsida > Poales > Poaceae > Themeda > Themeda triandra. Next base: position 4,928 of record JAENPR010001832.1, on the reverse strand, counting down.
CACATGACCATGTTGCCGCACGGTCGGTTCCAACGCGTCCTATGGCTCCCGGCACTGAGTCAAGCATGCCCGTACACCATGGTTAAGGCATTTTGACACCTCTGGCCTCTCTACCATAGTGTTTGCCATAGCTTGAGAGCCTAAACGGCCCTTAACCTCAGCTCCACGGCTCCAGAACTGCCATATTTGCACACACGACTTTGCTGCCTCACGTGTGGTTCCCGCGCGTCCTACGGCTCCTCGCACCAAGTCAAGCACGCCCATGTGCCATGGTTAAGGCATTTTGACACCTCGGCCTCTCCGGCCACGGCGTTTGTTGCTGCCGAGAACCCGAATGGCCCTTAACCATGGCTCCACGGCTCTAGAACTGCCATAATTGCACACACGACTATGCTACCGCACAGCCGGCTCCTGCGTGTCCTATAGCTCTCGGCACTAGGTCAAGCACGACCGTATGCCATAGTTAAGGCATTATGACACCTCTGGCCTCACCACCACAATGTTTGTCATCACCCGAGAGCCCGAACGTCCCTTAACCACAGCTCCATGACTCCTTAACTTTCATATTTGCACACATGACTGTGCTGCCGCACGGCCGGATCCTGTGCATCCTATGGCTCTCGGCACCGGGTCAAGCATGCTCGTACGCCATGGTTACGCTATTTTGATGCCTCTCACCTCTCCACCATAGAGTTTTCCATTACCCGAGAGCCTGAAGGGCCCTTAACCACGGCTCCACGGCTCCAAAACTATCATATTTGCACACACAACCATGTTGCCGCACGGTCAGTTCCAACGCGTCCTATGGCTCCCGGCACTGAGTCAAGCATGCCCGTACACCATGGTTAAGGCATTTTGACACCTCTGGCTTCTCTACCACAGCGTTTGCCATCACTCGAGAGCCTGAACGGCCCTTAACCTCGGCTCCACGGCTCCAAAACTGCCATATTTGCGCACACGACTTTGCTGCCGCACGGCTGGTTCCTACGCGTCCTACGGCTCCTCGCACCAAGTCAAGCACGCCCATGCGCCATGGTTAAGGCGTTTTGACACCTCTGGCCTCTCCAGCACAGAGTTTGTTGCCGCCTGAGAACCCGAATGGCCCTTAACCATGGCTCCACAGCTCTAGAACTGCCATATTTGCACACACGACTATGCTACCCCACGGTCGGTTCTTGCGTGTCCTACGGCTCTCGGCACTAGGTCAAGCACGACCGTATGCCATGGTTAAGGCATTTTGACGCCCGGCCTCACCACCACAATGTTTGTCATCACCGGAGAGCACGAACGGCCCTTAACAACGGCTCCACGACTCCGAACTTCCATATTTGCACACACGATCAAGTGCTTTGCCGCACGGCGGATCCCGTGCATCCTATGGCTCTCGGCACCGGGTCAAGCATGCTCGTACCCCATGGTTAAGCCATTTTGATGCCTCTCACCTCTCCACCATAGAGTTTTCCATCACCCGAGAGCCTGAAGGGCCCTTAACCATGGCTCCACGGCTCCAAAACTGCCATATTTGCACACACGACCATGCTGCCGCATGGTCGGTTCCAACGCGTCCTATGGCTCCCGTCACTGAGTCAAGCATGCCCGTACGCCATGGTTAAGGCATTTTGACACCTCGGCCTCTACCATAGCGTTTATCGTCGCTTGAGAGCCCGAATGGCCCTTAACCTCGGCTCCACGGCTCCGAGAACGCCATATTTGCATACACGACTTTGCTGCCGCACGGGTGGTTCCTGCGCGTCCTACGGCTCCTGGCACCAAGTAAAGCACGCCCATGCGCCATGGTTTAGGCATTTTGACACCTCTGGCCTCTCCAGCACAGAGTTTGTTGCCGCCTGAGAACCCGAATGGCCCTTAACCATGGCTCCACAGCTCTAGAACTGCCATATTTGCACACACGACTATGCTACCCCACAGTCGGTTCTTGCGTGTCCTACAGCTCTCGGCACTAGGTCAAGCACGACCGTATGCCATGGTTAAGGCATTTTGACGCCTCTGGCCTCACCACCACAATGTTTGTCATCACCGGAGAGCCTGAACGGCCCTTAACAACAGCTCCACGACTCCAGAACTTCCATATTTGCACACACGACTGTGCTGCCGCACGGCCGGATCCTGTGCATCCTATGGCTCTCGGCACCGGGTCAAGCATGCTCGTACCCCATGGTTAAGCCATTTTGATGCCTCTCACCTCTCCACCATAGAGTTTTCCATCACCCGAGAGCCTGAAGGGCCCTTAACCATGGCTCCACGGCTCCAAAACTGCCATATTTGCACACACGACCATGCTGCCGCATGGTCGGTTCCAACGCGTCCTATGGCTCCCGTCACTGAGTCAAGCATGCCCGTACGCCATGGTTAAGGCATTTTGACACCTCTGGCCTCTCTACCATAGCGTTTATCGTCGCTTGAGAGCCTGAATGGCCCTTAACCTCGGCTCCACGGCTCCAGAACTGCCATATTTGCATACACGACTTTGCTGCCGCACGGGTGGTTCCTGCGCGTCCTACGGCTCCTGGCACCAAGTAAAGCACGCCCATGCGCCATGGTTTAGGCATTTTGACACCTCTGGCCTCTCCAGCACAGCGTTTGTTGCCGCCCGAGAACCCGAATGGCCCTTAACCATGGCTCCACAGCTCTGGAACTGCCATATTTGCACACACAACTATGCTACCGCACAGCCGGTTCCTGCGTGTCCTACAGCTCTCGGCACTAGGTCAAGCACGACCGTATGCCATGGTTGAGGCATTTTGATGCCTCGGCCTCACCACCACAATGTTTGTCATCACCGGAGAGCACGAACGGCCCTTAACAACAGCTCCACGACTCCAGAACTTCCATATTTGCACACACGACTGTGCTGCCGCACGGCCGGATCCTGTGCATCCTATGGCTCTCGGCACCGGGTCAAGCATGCTCGTACCCCATGGTTAAGCCATTTTGATGCCTCTCACCTCTCCACCATAGAGTTTTCCATCACCCGAGAGCCTGAAGGGCCCTTAACCATGGCTCCACGGCTCCAAAACTGCCATATTTGCACACATGACCATGCTGCCGCATGGTCGGTTCCAACGCGTCCTATGGCTCCCGTCACTGAGTCAAGCATGCCCGTACGCCATGGTTAAGGCATTTTGACACCTCTGGCCTCTCTACCATAGCGTTTATCGTCGCTTGAGAGCTGAATGGCCCTAACCTCGGCTCGACGGCTCCGAACCCGCCATATTTGCATACACGACTTTGCTGCCGCACGGGTGGTTCTGCGCGTCCTACGGCTCCCCGGCACCAAGTAAAGCACGCCCATGCACCATGGTTTAGGCATTTTGACACCTCGGCCTCTCCCGGCCAGGCGTTTGTTGCCGCCCGAGAACCCGAATGGCCCTTAACCATGGCTCCACAGCTCTGGAACTGCCATATTTGCACACACAACTATGCTACCGCACAGCCGGTTCCTGCGTGTCCTACAACTCTCGGCACTAGGTCAAGCACGACCGTATGCCATGGTTGAGGCATTTTGATGCCTCTGGCCTCACCACCACAATGTTTGTCATCACCCGAGAGCCCGAACGTCCCTTAACCACAGCTCCATGACTCCAGAACTTTCATATTTGCACACATGACTGTGCTGCCGCACGGCCGGATCCTGTGCATCCTATGGCTCTCGGCACCGGGTCAAGCATGCCCGTACGCCATAGTTACGCTATTTTGATGCCTCTCACCTCTCCACCATAGAGTTTTCCATTACCCGAGAGCCTGAAGGGCCCTTAACCACGGCTCCACGGCTCCAAAACTATCATATTTGCACACACAACCATGTTGCCGCACGGTCAGTTCCAACGCGTCCTATGGCTCCCGGCACTTAGTCAAGCATGCCCGTACGCCATGGTTAAGGCATTTTGACACCTCTGGCTTCTCTACCATAGAGTTTGCCATAGCTCGAGAGCCTGAACGTCCCTTAACCTTGGCTCCACGGCTCCAGAACTGCCATATTTGCACACACGACTTTGCTGCCGCACGGCTGGTTTCTGTGCGTCCTACGGCTCCTGGTACCAAGTAAAGCATGCCCAGGCGCCATGGTTAAGGCATTTTGACACCTCTGGCCTCTCCAGCATAGAGTTTGTTGCCGCCTGAGAACCCGAATGGCCCTTAACCATGGCTCCACAGCTCTAGAACTGCCATATTTGCACACACGACTATGCTACCGCACAGTCGGTTCTTGCGTGTCCTACAGCTCTCGGCACTAGGTCAAGCACGACCGTATGCCATGGTTAAGGCATTTTGACGCCTCTGGCCTCACCACCACAATGTTTGTCATCACCCGAGAGCCTGAACGGCCCTTAACAACAGCTCCACGACTCCAGAACTTCCATATTTGCACACACGACTGTGCTGCCGCACGGCCGGATCCTGTGCATCCTATGGCTCTCGGCACCGGGTCAAGCACGCTCGTACCCCATGGTGATGACAAATATGGAAGTTCTGGAGTACGAGCATGGGGTACGAGCAAGCTTGACCCGGTGCCGAGAGCCGTAGGATGCACAGGATCCGGCCGTGCGGCATCACAGTCGTGTGTGCAAATATGGAAGTTTTGGAGTCGTGGAGCTGTTGTTAAGGGCCGTTCGGGCTCTCAGGTGATGACAAACATTGTGGTGGTGAGGCCAGAGGTGTCAAAATGCCTTAACCATGGCATACGGTCGTGCTTGACCTAGTGCCGAGAGCTGTAGGACACGCAAGAACCAACGCGGTAGCATAGTCGTGTGTGCAAATATGGAGTTCTAGAGGCTGTGGAGCCATGGTTAAGGGCCATTCGGGTTATCGGCGGCAACAAACGCAGCTGTGGAGAGGCCGAGGTGTCAAAATGCCTTAACCATGGCGCATGGGCATGCTTGACTTGGTGCCGGGAGCCGTAGGACGCGCGG